>CM070818.1:24700476-25142253 GCA_036326025.1 Chrosomus eos
TTTATAATCATTTGTGACCATAGAGAAGTGACAAAGGGTTTATAATTTTATATTTTGCATACATGCATCTCAGAAACTCTTATCCACCCTCTCATTGGCATAAAAGCAGGACTACTGTATATCATCTAGTATGGATGCACATTTACATTGTTGTTCACTGAAGATTTGGATTGATTTCTTTAGGAACGGTTTATGCAGACGATCTGCTTACCGTATATACTGGGAGTTGCTGTCACCTAGTGGATATTTTCAGTATAAAAAGTATTTGTTAATCAGCAGTTTTTTCTTACATATCTCCTTCTGATTCACAAGAGTGTACAACTCTTCAAACAAGTGTTCATGCACTCAAACATAAAAGGGACAACAAATGCTAGTTAAAATTCAAAGGATTTTTTTAATAGCAAAAAAGCTGACTTTGCTGTGTTAACAAAATCATAATTGCAACCTGCATTGCTAAATAAATACCACTGCAGTGGGATAATTTGGAACCAAGCCCTCTGGTGCGAGCTACTGTGGGCGTGTTGTGTTGCCTGTTTGCTCACAAATTGGCCTATTTTCAGTGGATGCAACAGAGTATTAGTCTGAACAAGCAGCAGGGACAGAACGCTAACTCAGCAACATTTCCCCTCAATGGGAATGCAAATAAAAACAAGATGCAAAGCAAAATCTTTGATTAAAACTCACTTTCTGTACCAAAGTCCCCGAGCACAAAAAACAAAAACAAAAGAAAGTTTGTATTTGCATAAGACACTCTTCTTTAATATATTCATTCTACAAAAAAAAATCCATTTTCCATAAAGGGAGACCTGTGTACATGTTCTCCATGAATTTAATAAGAAAAGCATTTTTTTTTGAGGTGGGAGTACAAGCTTCATGTCTAAAAGCTGAGAGGTGTAGAATAATAAAAAACCATTTCAATCAGCTGCAACAGAATAAGTGTTTTAGCATGCTTATACATGTTAACATTTTGTAAACATTGTTCTGAAAGCCTTTAAATAAATCATTGAATAGTTTATGAAATACTTGGTGGTCTAAACAGAAAACCAAATTTGCTGATAGAGCATTTGCTTGTGTATAACAACACTCCACGCACTAAAGGCAAGTGCTCAAATGGTGTGGCAGAGTAAAAACCTGGCTGAATGCTTCATATTCTTCAACTGTGTCAATCATCTTTCTTGTCAGAGGTACTGTCTTCTTGGTGGTTGTCATGAGAAGCCGTACAGAAGTAAGGCAAAGTGGCGTCACAGTCTGGGTCCTCCCCCTGGAGACCCTGGTAACGCTGTAGCTCGATGTAGGTGGTGAAGAGTTTGGCATACTCCGGGTGCGTGAGAGCGAAGGAACGAAACTCATCTGGGAGAGAAAACGAGATGGGAAAGTTACTACAAATGTGTTACTCAAACGGAAACCAAACTAATCAAGTGAGGTAACTGACGGGCATTAATGAAATTATGTAAATATGCCATGGTAAATAGCATATTTACATCAGGCGCTGTGTAAAAACAAGCCTTAAGCCTTATTAATTTTATTTTGGACACTCAAGTAGGTTACTATCAAATATATGCAGCTGATGGCCTGAAATCAACTCAGGCTTCATGAGAACTTCCTGCATGCATTACAAAAATGACTTCCACTTGAAAGTGTTCATGACTGCACACGCAGATATTTCAGCAATGGGAATCATGTGCTGCTGACTGTGATGCATTCATGTGCAGAAAAAAGCCTGGGCCTCTAGGCGATGCTCTTTAATTACCTTAAATCACAATGGGAACTTTTGTTGGACTATTAAACATTGTGATATCACAGCATTCAGTAATTTGCTAGTTCTTGCTTGCTGAATGCATGAAACAAATACAACAAAGTCAAGGTTCACTAGATAAGTTAAAGAAAGTTTTCTGGACGTGATAAACATTGGATTGGTATAGTATAGTTAAAAGCAGCTTCATGGGAAAATATTACTCTAATAATGAAGTACTCATTGATCAGTTGTATTAAATGTTGCCTCAATAAATTCAAAAAGTGTAATAAAGATGATGTTAATACAATGCAATTCAGAATTGAGCATGCACACCCTAAACGGGCACCCAAAGTTAATGTTGCCAGTGTTAGGTCTGCGTGTGAAGTTCAGTTCAGACTTACAAGCATAGTGTAGATTGGTTTTACAACTTTCAGAAAATCTAAATTAATCTCATCACCAAATCTAATTCGCCAAACTAGACAACCACTGTCACAGTTCCTGTGATTTGAGTGTCTATGTACAGAATTGAATTATGAAAATACTAAATGGCATGTTGAAAAACATTATATAACCAAAAATATAAATAGCTTGACAGCCCACAGAACCCTTGGTTACGAGTGCAATTATAAATGGTGAGTTGTTTTGTTTGCTAAATTTCATACAATTCATGTTTGAAAAAAAAAAATGAAAAAAAAAAAACAGAAATTCTCTGAATGATAGCATTTCTAATATGCCTGACAGTCTTATCTCACTGTAGTAGTTGCTATAAAGTTGGCATACAGACCATAAGTTATGTGTCCTGATCCATCTGCATCAATTTCTGTGAAGAGGCTGCTGACGTCAAGATCACACACTCCAAGAGCAGAACGTATCAAACAGCTAAACTCATCTTGTGTGATACAGTTGTCCTCATCAATGTCAAACAGCTGCAAAAAGAATTCACAGACACAACTAGACAATCTACCTACTTTAAACATATACATAAAAAATGTTGACAACAAAACACATGAGAGTAATCCATTCATATGCTCTAACTACATGACAAAAATATTTTTCAACAGTAGGGATTTTTAAAAGCCACCTCGAGGTGCTAACAACCACTGACACATCAGTACATGCATGGTTTACCTTCATAACCACATCACAACATCTTCTTTAACACTTCTTTTCAAGATGAAATCTACAGTAGTTTGTCAATTTATGGATTGCATTTGTCAATATAAATCACTGAAATCTGTAATATCATTACCTTAAAAGCAGTCTGAATGACTTCCTCATTATTAGCTGGTTGGCACAGAACTGTGACACCAATGACATACTCTCTGAAATCAATGGTGCCATCCCCATCCTACGAAGAGACGCAGAAAACATGTGCTTTCAATAGGCCACACAGGCCACTGAATAAAATAAAATGCTGTTTGATTTATCCAGTCCCAGAGATTTATATTAGTTGTGGGCTGAAAATAAAGCAGATTTTTAAAGCAGATATCTGAGAGTATTTCATACATTCAGCTTATTTTCTGTATCTTGTGGGACTCCTATCCATATCTTATTCCACGTGATTAGTTATGGACCACTCACCCTGTCAAACAGAGCGAAGAGCTCCTGTAGAGCTGGGCTGATGGGTAGTTTGAGGAAGCTGGCAAACTCCTTAACTGTTATCCTCCCACCTTTGCAAGAACTGGCTATGTTGGCAAAATTCTCCAATTCCTTCTTCACATTGTCCCATTTTAATCTGAATTTAAACAGAAAAACAGAGATTTCGAGCTTGAAGTTGGCATGAAACATAAGTTATGATAGTCTTTTCTTCTCTATTGTGATGTATATCCAAGTGAAACGGCTTGAATGCGACTTGATTGGATGGTTGGATCGTTGTGGTTTGCTATTGCTGATTGCTATTCTATCGCCCTATAATCCATCGCGCTCTTTAAGATCGCTAAATTCAAGGCTTTTGGTTATACCTAGGATATCCAGATCCACCAAAGGAGGGAGAGCATTTTCACATTTAGCTCCAAAGCTCTGGAATAGCCTTCCTGATAATGTTCGTTGCTCAGACTCGCTCTCCCAGTTTAAAACTAGACTAAAGACGCATCTCTTCAGCCAGGCATTCATATAAATTTTTTATCTTACAGTTGCTGTAAATCCGGCCTCTAGTTCATAAACGCCAGAGGAGAACCGACTGAGCCTGGGTTCTCCCATGTTTTTTTTTCTCCATTAGGTCACCTGATGGAGTTTTAGGACACCAGTAGGTCATCTGATGGAGTTTAAGGACACCAGTAGGTCACCTGATGGAGTTTAAGGACACCAGTAGGTCATCTGATGGAGTTTTAGGAGACCAGTAGGTCACCTGATGAAGTTTTAGGAGACCAGTAGGTCATCTGATGGAGTTTTAGGACACCATTAGGTCACCTGATGGAGTTTTAGGACACCAGTAGGTCACCTGATGGAGTTTTAGGAGACCAGTAGGTCATCTGATGGAGTTTTAGGACACCATTAGGTCACCTGATGGAGTTTTAGGACACCAGTAGGTCACTGATGGAGTTTTAGGAGACCAGTAGGTCATCTGATGGAGTTTTAAGGACACCATTAGGTCACCTGATGGAGTTTTAGGACACCAGTAGGTCATCTGATGGAGTTTTAGGACACCATTAGGTCACTGATGGAGTTTTAGGGACCCATAGGTCATCTGATGGAGTTTTAGGACACCATAGGTCATCTGATGGAGTTTTAGGACACCAGTAGGTCACCTGATGGAGTTTTAGGAGACCAGTAGGTCATCTGATGGAGTTTTAGGACACCATTAGGTCACCTGATGGAGTTTTAGGACACCAGTAGGTCATCTGATGGAGTTTTTCGGTTCCTTGCCACTGTTGCCTTTGGCTTGCTCAGTTGGGGATATTCAAATTAATTAACCAATCATTAATACCATTGATCAGCCCTACCTAACGTGGATGTGTTTTTTGTGTTTTTTTCACTAAGAAACAAACATTGTTATGCTATTTTGATTGATACTGTGAAGCTGCTTTGATACAATCTATATTGTGAAAAGCGCTATGTAAATATACTTGACTTGATCTCATTTGAGTGACAGGTTGTCCCGCTCTCGCAGCAGTAAACACGTCATCAGAGAAGAAAAGAGGGGAAGTTATTATGCTAAAAGATATTTGAAATAATTTTAAATGAATACAGCAATATTCATTAAATCCATTTCATGGTGAATTTAAACTACTATAATTATTTTTTAATTTGATGTAATCATGTGGGCTATGAGTATCACAATATTTAATGATAACAAGGTTATGCACTTTTTAAAATATTTGTATAATAACAGTCATACTTCAATTTCCTGCTGATCTTGGTAAACTCCACGAGACCCGCCTCCATAGGCAGGGTCAGTTCTCCAGCTGCAATCATCAGACGGCAATCTTCATAAGTGTGGTCTGTGACCGGCAGGCCCAGAGATCTAGTAACAGAGTCCCAAATTGAAGACTGAAATATTGTATTGCACACATTGTAAATGTCCACCATATGAATCTTTTAAAGACATGGAAGAATAAATAGCAACATGACATACTTACACAGCCATGACAGATCTCACTGACTGAGCAAACTTGAAAGGACACTTTTTCTCCATCTCAGTGGGAACTTGAGGGGGCAGAAACTAAAAAAAAACAGACACAATAAATAGAATCGTACAGAAATAGAAAAGATTTCTGAAGATTAGCTATATTTGAGATTAAGTTGGTCATTTGTATTAACATCACAGCTTCTTGATGCTCTTTTGACATGTGTATACAATCAAACGTGCAAAAAGCAGAGAATATTAATATGAATTATGCAAATCTTTGTTACAAACCTCAACTTCCACTGTAGTATAGAGCTGACAGAGTGTGAGCAGCAGTAGTCTGGCCCTAAAACAGGAACTGGTGGTGAGGTTCCAAACCAGCAGCATTTCAGGAAGCATTGCTCTCTATATATGCACGACTGTGTAAAAGGGTCTAAAGACCAAGCTTATCTAAGAAAGTGATCTACAAGACTTCACATGCAGATATGCAGAGGAGGAAGGTGACAATTTACTCAGACAGCCTCAGTCATTCTTTTTTATTAGATTATAAAGTGTAGCTCCATTTTTCTTATCTTAAATGCTTACCAGTGTTTCTTGCAGCATTTTATACATTGGATACATTTGGATTTGAATTCTGATGACTTTTTTTTGTAACAGTGATTGGAAAAGGCCTACTGTAATTGCAGAATAATTTTGTCAGTTGTGTAAATGCTTTTTGTTTATCTTTAATATTACTTACGATTTTGGACCCTGCCATGTCCATGTGACTGTGTCCTGTAAGAGCAAAACAAGTTTAGTAAAAAATCCTCTATTTTAAAATAAAACATTTAAAAAAAAAGAGGCTTGAACCCTGAGCTATTCACAGCTCGAGCTGGACTGACAGACCTTTAACCACTGTGAGTAATTTTGCCAGGTTGCCTAATTCAAATGCATGCTATTCTATGGTCGATTAACAGTCCTCTCTACTTGGCTATTATGGTTATTTATGGATTTGTATTTTACTAAATATTCTATTTATATTTTTTGTGATACTCTATTGTGTTTGTCAGACAAGTTTATCACCAGAAATTGAGGTATCATGAAATAATATGAGACTTCTGTTGAATTTATACTGACCAACTTATTTGGATATCTGATAAGAACAGGCTGTACTGGGACCCCTGGGACAAAGGCACCTATGGAGGGGAAAAAAGAGTAGCAAATAAGCACTTTTCATTCATCCTCTGTTCTTTTAGCTACACTCATACCTCCTAAAAACTGCTCAGTACCACTGCCCCACCTGTTTTTCTTATGGAGTTAAATCCCTGCCTGGCACTCCATTGATCACACCACCCTACATATCAGGTTACAGCTATTTGACTGGTTCTCAATTGGACAATCAATGATTATCAATGAAGCAAACACTATCCATATGATATGACCTGAATGTAGAAAAAATCTATAGGTCTTACATAATACAACATTAAATATCAGTCTTATCAGCTAAATTAATTAAGCCTACTGCAAAGAGATTTATTTTTTAATTATATTTAAATAAATGTCACTCAAAGGGATAAAGTCTTAGTGGTGTGTGGACAATACCTACTCATAGACACAACACTCACTCTCTTTTATGTGCTGCTGGTTTTGCTGGCCTCAGCAGACTTCATTCTAGTTTCTTTAGTACACCAAAACAAACCGTCTGCATTGGAAACCGTGAATTCCGTGAAAGTTTATCTTCCTTATATACATTTGCATTAGGGAAATTAGTTATCTGATAACAGACAACAAGATTTTCATATGGTGCAGTTCATACACAACTTTCATTATCTACTGAGTTATGGACATTTGCTACAGTAAACTGTATCTGTAATATCTTAACTGGATCTTAATATTTAATCTACATTATTATGTTGTCCAATATCATAATTATCATTTCTATATTACAAAAAAAAAAAAAAACCCAAACACAATCTGCCAACCTTGTTTGAAGGTAATGAGACATGATCTGTTTGTACATGTTCCTTCAGGAAAAACGAGCACCTAAAAAAGAAAATAACACCATTATTATTTTCAGTGGTATCGTAGCTATCACGGTGGCTCAATTTGTAAGCAAATACTAAGAAATGAACAAACATACAGCTTCAAATACCCAGTACACAGTTTGTTAGATAAAAAGATAACTTCTCAATAATAAAATTGGTAAAACTAATTAAACATCCACAATGTTGAAACATTGGACATTCTTTAGGAACAGGACATCCTGTATTCAAGCTGAGGAAGTTCGGGTCTAAAAGTAATTTCCTGCTTTCAAAAGCTGGAACACATATCATTTGGCCTCACGTTGTGAAATTCAAGTTTAAACGTTTTTAAACTTTGTTTTTATTTTGACCATTTTAAAGTCACATATGATCATCTAAACCAGAGGTCTTCACTCCTGCTCCTGGAGAGCCACTGTCCTGCAAAGTTTAGTTCCAACCCTAATCAAACACACCTGAATCAGCTCATTACGCACTTCAGAATCGCTTGAGTATTCAAAGGCAGGTGTGGTGAAGCAGGTTGGAACTAAACTCTGCAGGACAGTGGCTCTCCAGGAGCAGGAGTGAAGACCTCTGATCTAAACTAAACTAAACTAAAATAGTGGAGGCACTCACCTGTGGCCAGTGTCCCCCTGACTTTGCTCTCCGCTCAATCTCAAGTATAGTGTTTCTACGAGAGTCTGGATCTTTGCGTGAAACAAGCACTGGCTGCACACAGCGCAAAAACCCTGGGGAACATAAAATAATAAAACAATATTAAAGTAATAATAATAACAACACATGCAAAACTGACATCAATAATGGATATTTAAAAACAAGTTTTTTTTTTTCTTTGGCTGAGAAATTCCACATTAAGTAGGATAAGTAGCAGTGGTGGCCACTCAATGACACATTTACGTCAGCTTTTCGGATTTGTTTCTTTGTGCTGACTGGGGTATTTGCAGTAATTCACAATTTTGAGATACTATTCCGATATTGATTCATTTGGATAAATATCAGGTACAGTAGCTACATGTTAATTGTTCTCAAGGAAAAAAAAATTCTCAACTAATGCTGTAAATATACAGGGAGCACTGTCAGCTGGTATTATTATTAAAGGTTAAAATCAATAACTCAAATTAATAATAGTTATCTTAGACGTGTGAATCAAATACTATGTTTCACAATGCCGTTTCACCATTAACAGTGTGGGGAAAATGTGATTGGCACAGCTTTCCAATCGCTCTGGCGATTCTTGATGTCATACGTCAAACGGTCTGCACAGGACATTGACTTTTTTTATTTGGCGTGAGACTTACTTGGGCAGCGTGAGAGAATGATACAGAGCCTTATGTCATGTGTCTCACGCCAAATGCATGAGAGTTAGCAACCCTCCAACTGTGCAGTAAAACCCACACAATCTGGCAACACTGAAACTGATCAACAATGTGAATATATTCAAAAGCAAAAACTTTATCAAAAATGTTTGGCATTGCATTTGCTTTTTGTATAGACCATTATTGATGCAAATAACCACACTGCTTACTGCCAAAGATTGGTGCTTCCAGGGACTCGGAGCGGGATACAGTAGAAGGCAGACCAGCTTCAATGCAGGCGATGGCATCAAAGAAAGAAGAGTGAGGGGCCACAGCTAGAATGGGGGCCTCTGCACTGCTGGCCTTCTTCCCCTTCACCACCACCCTGAAACCCATCCCGAAGAAATACATCTGGCCAAGAAAGGTCACCACTTTTTTGTGCAAGAACCTGCCCACAAACACATATACAAGCACACCAAACATCAGGAATCATAGTGGGTAATGACTTTGATTAATCAAACATACTGACACATGCATACACACATAAGTACAAAAAGCTTGCTTTAACGGCTTTGACACGGTGTGCTCATCAACATGTTGTTGCATCATTTAAGAGAATAACCACATCCCTCCGACAGCCGTGCTGCCTCCTACGCAAAGTCTTAATTAATCTGATCAGTGTGGTCAGTCCAAGTAAAAACGAGATACAGATAAATGAGCAATTTCTCAAGAAACCACGTGGTCTGCTTGACAACGAAGCATGAATTAAACAGAATGGAAGGCATCTGTAATGCACAACATATTTGCAAAGGCTGATATGCCAACCACAAATTTTACATTACCAACTCACACTTTTATTACTGATGCAGGGGAAGCAAACACACACAACAATAGGCACTGCCACGCACACAAAACCTAACAAATCACTATTAGCTTACATATAACAGTTCATTCTTAGCATGTAGCAAAATATACAAATCAGGAACTAAGACAAAATCAGTAAATTGTAAGTGGCAGTGTTATCTGTAAGGTTAATGTTTAAGGTGCTGTGCTGTCAGGTTTAGTTAGCAAGCCAGAAGTGTTTTATAATGGTTTAAACAAGCTGTAACATAAAAAAGGTCTATTTTAATCTTGTGCTGTAATGTAGGAGGTGGAGTATCTGTGTGTCACATGGGTGGACATAGAGTAGTATGTACCTTCTCCAGCCAGTCATGGGCTCCACGGCTCCAGACAGAGACTGTCTGAATGTTATCATGACAGACACTGGCCACATGAACATCAGAACAAGAAGCAAGAAAATGACACGGAGCGGCACAAGGATGATTCCTAGAAGAAAACACTACACACAGACATAAGAGGAAAAATAGACACAATACATGTCAAAGAAATCTACACAATGCAAATGACTTTATATGTTTCTATTCAAGGAATCTGCTAACATGGGAGCCGTGATTTAACCTCACAGATGTTTTTATAGGGATCTTTTAATACTGTGATGTAATCGGTTTGAGGGGGGAAACTTGAAATGTAATGCAGTACTACTGTTCTTGAAATGTCTGGAACCACAAAATGAATCATGGTTAATTCATTTAATATATAAATACTGCCAATTTCTGTTTCTAAACATCGATTGAAAAAAGTATATTTGTCATAATTACAGCAAAAATATCTTTAAAGTTTAAAGATTTTTTTAATGTTTTTTTTAGTAAAAACTAATTTTAATGACAGTATTCATAAATGTAAATACTCTTGTTTACAATACCACATTCTGTACTCGACTCTTGTTACTGCACGATATTCTCTCGTTACAGAAACTGTAACTGCTTAAAATTGTAACAAAAATGTAACAGAATTTTGACTTTTTCTACAGCACAGGAATTTTTTATTTTAGTACTAAACATTTTCTGAATTTTCACACAAATTGTGGACAGCATTTGCCAAACCTGTTCCCCAAGTTATTGCAAGACTTTAAATAAAAAGACATAAACTAGAGAGCTCATCCAATACGTAGCTTAGAGGGAAATATTAAGCAAATCAAATAAGACGTTGACACATTAAAAGGATGAAGAGCTGAATGACCTCAGTGAAGAATAATATTGACAGACAAGTCATAAATGCAGAGTATAGACTCACTTTGATTTTATCGGCTTTAGTTAACTTAAGTTCGTGCACGAATGGGTTGATGACGGCGGGCAGCAGCAGGGAATGCTGTCTGGGCAGCGCGAACACTCTCTGCGCAGACATCTTCACTCATCAGTCACCACAACAGAGTCTTCATGTGTCAAACCTCTGAACGCACGACGCGCTTCTTCCTCATTTTCACAAGCGCGCACCACCTTATGACACTCGAGCCCTAGCGGTCAGCGGATGTACGTGTTTCACAATCAGATGAAATACATCTTACGGCAACTAACGGCAATTTTGTACATTCCAGACGAGTTTGGTGTCAGAGCAGAGTTCCTGTGCGAGTACTAGCTGACTCAAAATATGCATGTCCTAAATGCAGTCATGGTTATGGCTTTAAAGACAAGCCCCACCTCTTATGGACATAATCCTATTTAGACCTGTATCCACTAGGGCTAAAGGTGCCCTCGTTGTTTTCTCTACAGGTTAAACATTTGAACAAATGGAGTCGCTAGACTCTTTTTACCGGACAGGACACACGTCCTAATAAAATCTTCCTGATAAATCATTGCTAGGAAGTGTACCGAGCTGAGAAACTTTTTCTCTGATTTCAGCGAATTCGTGTGTCCATCAGTATTTCTTCCGGCGGTATAGAATCGGAAACAGTGAAGCGCGACTCGAGAAGGAATCACACGTTTGAGTCGATCCTTCTTGTTCTGTGCTTGGTTTTGTGTTGTGAACAGTTCGGACATGCACTGAATAATTTGAAGCGGTTCTTCACTCAGCACAACAGTAACAGGGTAGGCTAATAACCAAAATGACGTAAACTTTAATCCATTGAAAACAAAACGGCATTCTATATTTTTCTTGAGTTCAACCCGTGCAGCTTTAAAAGACTCTGCACTGCAGTAACATTTTCCAACCAAAAAAAGTATTAACACGCTAACAACAACAACAAAAAAAAAATCATTCAAAGAACTAAAGAATTACAATCACATTACTTTTTTACTGGATATTACGAGTTAAATACAAGGCACAAACACACAGATAAAGATGCGCTTATTATACAATGGAGCTACTAGATGTCGCTGTTTGTCTAGTTATGTGAGATCCGAGTAATTTTGTAAAATGAGTGAACCATAGCTATTGTTTTTTGATGTGAAAATCAAAAGCACTAGGGTGCAGTAAAATGCTTTCCAAAAACTAATGTTAAAATGGGAAAGTTGAATGATAAATTCCATTTAAAGGATAATTCATATTTATTTTGAGACAGTGACAAAGTGCACAAAGCATATAGAAAAAAATAATACAAAATAAACCATTACAAATATAAACAGATTGCATACGTCAATTCAAAAACTACAAAAAAATAAAGAGTACAAATGATAATCAGTATTCTCATGATACTCGCTTGACATGAGTCCATCATGCAACAAACCCTATACAGTCTTCAGGCAACCCGTGCCGTGAATCTCCCTGTACCATGAGACAAAAAACAAACAAACAAGACTAAAAATGATGTGCTTTGACAGTTGTTTGGTCTCTGTGTTTGTACACAATTATCATGTATAAAATGTGTCCTTTTATTAAAGCAGGAATTTTTATTGGATAGTATTTACTACAAAATAAACATTAAGTCCTTAATCTAGTCCTTAATATCAGTACTAGCAAAATATTACATTTGTGCTTTTTACATACTGCCAGGATGGATTTATTTTGTGCAAAAAAAAAAAAAAAAGAAGGTACATCTAACAGACACCACTGCCACATTTACATGTAAATGGGAAATGTTAGAAGTCCTCTGATGATATACATGTAGGTTATATTAAGGGGTAGGAGCTGCATTAAACCCTTTCATGATTAAAATAAACAAGAAATATCACACGTTATGACAAAACAGCAAAAACTGCGGTCTTGTTTGCCTATGTTGGGCATGCAGAAATGGTCCAGGCAGTGAAGCTTACCTGGCCTCTCTGGTTAGTTAAGGATGGGTTATAATCAAAGAGGCTCGGACTAACCAAGAGGGGCAGAATGGTAAATTTGAGTGCTGTCGTTTGGCACGATAACGCTGGCCTTGTTTATCTAGTGATGAAGGTCATCCCAGAGTACCAGGGGCTGCTTGTTGTGCATCAGTTCAACAGCGTAGCCAGTCCTTTTTGACCTCCCCAACTTTGACAATTTTCAGAGTGCTGTCATCCATTTTGAGATAGTGGGAGTCTTTAAAGAAGTAGCTGTGACCTGAAAACATTTAATAAGTGTAAATGCCAAATGAAAAATTAAAAGTTAAAGTTAAATGAAAATTTACAAATTTCTCTACAAACAAACAAACAATTTAAAGGTTTGGGGCTTGTAATATTTTTTAAAGATCTATCTTATGCTCATCAAGGCTGCATTTATTTTTATCAAAAATACTGTAAAACTACTGTATAACTAAGTTAAAATAACTGTTTATATTTTAATATAACTTAATTCTTAAATTAATTCCTCTGGTTGCAAAGATCATTCTAATATGCTGATTTACTGCAAGCCATGATACATTATTTGTTCAGGATTTGTTGATGACTGAAAAGGTCAAAAGAACAGCATTTATTTTAAATATTTAGCCTAGAGATTTTTTTTACAACATAAAATACTTTATTGTCACTTTTGACCAGTTAAATGTGTACTTGCTGAATAAAAGTATTCATTTCTTAAAAAAATGGAAATTCTTAGTGACTTAGTGATAAAAAAGCACATTATAACAGATGTAAATTAAATTGTGTCTATTTAATACAGCTTGGTTAACAAATGTCTCTATGCAAGTGATCCATTTATCTGTAAAATGTTGGAGTGTGTGGTCTAATTCACAACCTATACAACCCAAACAGCACTAATCACACACCACACACACACACACACACACACACACACCACACACACACACACACACACACACACACACACACACACACACACACACACACACACACACACACACACACACCACACACACACACACACACACACACACACACACACACACACACACACACACACACACACACACACACACACACACACACACACACACACACACACACACACACAGACAGAGAAACCTTTCAGACACCACACAGGCCAGCTTTATGAAGTGTGTACATGTGTTTCTGTGTATACCTGTATGAGTGTAAAGGTGTGTTATTGACAGCGAGTTGAGTGGTTGAAAAAGCATGTATGCTAAGTAAATTCCAGTAAATCTAAACAAAACCAGAGCACCTTGCGTAAAACCGTTATAAATCCTTTACCCCCCTCTTTTTTCAAGCTTTTCTCTCATTTAGATTTTGTAGCCTATGTGCTTTTCAGGCAGTTGCTGACTGTTACTGGAAAAAACTCTTGAGCAGAGGGAAACCATATAGCTGTTTTGTTTAAGGCCTAATGCCAGCAGTAATTGGGTTGGAGTTAACTGCCAAGAAGTCTCTACCAGAAGTCTCTTGAAGTTTTACGGTAATTCAGGTTAGAGGTTACATTTTACTTCTCTGCAGAGGAATACCACAGACAAAGCTGGATCTGAAACCAAGCTATTTTTAATCTCTTACCATCACTAACAAGGCTGAGGGCGGCATCTATGTCATCGGAACAGCACTCCAATAATCCGCGATAAGTTTAGGGAAGTCTGGATCCATCTTTTTCTTGGCTTCATTGTACCTGAGAAGTCATGGAAAAAAGTGAGCATCTACACTAGGTGTGGGCAATATGGCAAAAATATATCACAATTTTTTCCCCAAGGAAAATCACGATTAATGATTTTATCAAAATTATTTTTCATGTTGGTTTTACTATTTTGCAAGTGACTGACCAAACTAATTTCCGTATTTTAAAAACAAAGCCTTACAAGGTAACAAAAAAATAAAATAAAAAAGAATGGAAGACATTTAGGCCAAAGTGGCGAAGATAAAAATATTTGTTATCTTAGTTATTAAAACATAAGAACAAAGATACACATAACACATTACACTCAAAAAAATATTTAACCCCAAAAGTTAAAACTTATGTATTTCAATTACGTGTCAATTTTCCATCCAATTTAATCACATAAATCCAACGTAAAAGTTAACATTTTATTTAAGCTTCAGCGTCATGTTCAGTTGACGTGAATGAATTAAATAATCGTTATGTGAACTGATCATCTGTGATTTAAGATTGTGTATTAAATAAACTTTACTCATTTCAAATAAATTGTTGTTACTTGCTTTACATAACTATCTTACATTACCTTAATTCTATTGAATAAACAGTCAAAGACAAAAACATGTTACATTTTCAAACATTTATTGTGTGCAATTGCTCCATAAATCAAAAGAAACATTCAGTCTGACAAAAGAAACAAAAAAATCCAAGCAGGACATACATAATACAGCACTTTACAAATTAATGCAAGTGTTTAGTTTTATGCATCCTCCCAAACAGTACTTTCTGTGTTTATTACTTATGTTACACTTTACAGCCAAGTAACAGGGATCCACATTTCAACATCAAATATTCTTTTCACATTTTCAAGATAAACATTTTAATATCACTGCATAGTACAGTAATCAATGTCTGCTTTCTTCTGATCTGGAAATTAAAGGAACACGACAACTTTTTGTGACTTTAGCTTATTCACCGTATCCCCCAGAGTTAGATAAGTTCACACATACCCTTTTCATCTCTGTGCGTCCCGTAACTCTGTCTGACACACACACCGCTAGCCTAGCTTAGCACAAAGGCTGGAAGTAAATGGCTCCAGCTAGCATACTGCTCCCAGTAAGTGACAAAATAACGCAGAGAGTTTGCTCAGAGTGTTCCGCTAATCACTCCACCAGTTACTCTCTGCTCCTAACCACGGGGCTTCTCAGGTGCTGGGAGCAAATCACTCCGCCCAAGTAGCAGTGCTTCGCCTTCTGAGAATATAGTTCCCAGTATGTATTAGGGCTGGGGTAAACGATTATTAACAAAACGATTAGTTGGGCGATTATTTTATCGATTAGTCGACTAATTGGACGATTAATATAAAGATTATTTTTCTGCTGCTCGATTAATAAAAAAAACATAATGTATCTCAAATAAATAAATACGAACTAGCGTACTGAATCATGATACTGTATAAGCTGGCTAACGCTAGTCTAATGTTATGTATTTGAACACCGCCATTAGAACTCTATAACCGCCAAAACCGTGTTATTAAAATATTTTGTACAAACATTTTTTATCATAGAGAATGTTTAAATACTAATATCAGCTTCCGAGGGAAACGGAGGCGGAGTTAGTGGTGCTCCTGCTGGAGATGATTCGGGAGAGTCTGTTCCCCTTTACCGATCAGAGCGCGCGCTGACACGGAGTAAAAGTAAAGCCTTGTTTATACTCGACGCGTCCGCACGAGCGCACGGCAAAAATGACGCGTTGGGTGCGCAAGACCCCATTTCGCTTGGTTGTGTGCACGGCTTCTTTTGTAAAAGCGCGAGCGGCACCGCGCCCAATGATGAACGACTGCAAGCCGAATCTGCCCAAGCCGTACGTCTCACCGGCACACAGTTTGCGCGTCTAAATTGCAAAGGTTTTTTTGTTAAGGATTTGTTTACTGTGTGTGATTCATTTAATCGAAAGCACATTCACTTCTAGTGGTCTTCGTCCTCCATTCTGCAATGTTTCGGTCTCCCACGTGTGTTGGCGAGCTGTACTGCCGGAAACGGTGCAAAAAATAAATAAATGAAGAAGTGTCGACGCAAAAATATGGCGTCGACGTAATTTTTACGTCGAAACGTCGACGCGCCGCTACAGCACTAGTATGTATACGGTTAAAAGATGTCTGTGTCTCATATGACCTTGTTATTTGTACACACTGTGACAATCAGAACATGTAAATAGAAAAATGTTGGCGTTATTTTGTCACTTTTTGGTAGCAGTATGCTAGCTGGAGCCGTTTACTTCCAGTCTTTGTGCTAAGCTAGGCTAGAGCTGTGTGCATCAGAAAGAGTTACAGCAAGAACGGAGATGAAAAGGGTATGTATTGACTTATCTAACTCTAGGGGATAGAGTGAATAAACTAAAGTCCCCAAAAAAAGTCGGCGTGTTCCTTTAAAACACTAATGTAATTAGTACACATCTTCCTAAATATTTGTAGAACAAATAAACATTCAGGACACTTGGATAGAGAATAGTAAAAAATATTAAACATGAATGTAATTGGTACCCATCTTCCTACTTTTTTTTTTGTTTAATTTTTTTTTACATATAACACATTTAAAAATGTAGGCCAGAAGTAATTGTCCAACTCACTGATCAAGATATGGAGTATGCTGCACACAGAAAAAAGTTGTCCAGCCAAGAATGTCCAATCTTAGTTTTGGTGGTGGAATTAAGAGCGTAGATCAGTCCGAACAGCATTACCAATCCAAAGGAATCACTCTCGACACCCTCTATCACTACTCCAACATCCTCTGGCTTGTCCTTAGCACCAGCACCTTCTTAACGGATCTCAAAAAGCTCCAGAATGGTCTCCGAAACTTCTCTCAGCCTATTAAGGATTGCAGTCAAAACAAAAAACAAACAAATAATTAAAACATTTTTTTCTCTCTTAATAATTAACACTGAAGTGTTTCACTGAAATATTGGTAACATACAGACTGGCAATATGCTTAGGTCATTACAAAAAGTATATTATACAAACCTCAATTTATTTGACGAGTGTTGTTATTTCCTGAGTGTTGGTACACACAGATGTGTATGACATCGCACTAAATTATGACAATATAAAAAACACTGATTATAGTATATTTTATATGTGATTATATATATTTCATATATACAATATTTGCAATTAGTTATACAAAATTATATTATGCAGTTTACCTTGTCTGTAATTGCCATTAATGGTGTATCTGTCCAGCTGCGCCAAGAACTTTAACAGAAGTGGCACAGTTTATGAATTCTGCAAAAAAAAAAAAAAAAAAAGGAAGATTTGCATGAAATATAGGCCTACTGTGGAGAAATTTATAGTAATTAACAATTTATTCTTGTCCCAAAATGTCCATGTTTAAGCTTAGAATGTTTCAATAACTCATACCTACTGGATAATTCTGTGCCACATTCCCAAAAGTCATTTATCTGTATTTCAAAAAGAGAGAGAAAACAACAGACATCACACTTTTGCAAAGAAATGAAAACAAGTCAAGTTTAAATTGATTACAAAATAAGAAAATACAGATACTGTAATTGAGTGATTGTGCCAAACAGGAGCTGGAAATGGTGGAATAATGTCACATCGATGAGAACTCTGAAATAGCAAAGACATTTTTTTGTAATGAAATTACAACTCAGCATGAAAAAAGAAAGCATGTTCCACTTCATGAAATCCTATAAACCTTTGCATGTAGATAACTTTCAGGTTGATCAAGTATGTTTTTAACTTTTGCATATTCAAAGGATTTTTCAAGAAAAGTAAAATGTAACATTAGGCCTACGTGGAGATGACAAGTTGTAATTAACAAGGATGACAAGGCCTATATCTTAAAATGATCAAAGTTACAAATATGTTTTAAGATATTTGTTTTAACGAGAAATCCTATACAATTTTACCTGTATATAACCTTCATATAACGTTAGGCCTAACGTTAACTAGCCTTCGATTGACTGTGTTTGCAACGTTTTGTCGAGATCACGGAGCAGTTATCAAAAACCATACGCGAAGTTATTCTGCCTAAATGGAAAAATGATGCACATAGTCAGTCGACAATAAATCTTTAAAAAAAAGATCAGTTTACGTTAACGTTACTCTTTTATATAACGTTAGCTGCTACGTTAACTGGAAAGGCCAAAACAGTTCATTCGTCTGAAGTGCAGTCACGACGAAACTAAGATATTAATTAAATCAGATCGATTAAGTTATAAAAAAAGAGTTGATGTTGAAGTCTAAATCATTAATAAATATAGAAAATATCTTACCTTGTCGAATATTCCACATCTGTTCAGTGTTCACTCAAATCGCTGATGCCTCCAACGACTTGCCGCCTTCACAGGGTTTTTTTTTTTTTTTTTTTTTTACTCTAGACTAGTGCGCATGCGCTACATCTGCATTTGCCCCTTACGTCAATAAATCAAGTATAGTGTATGCAATTTGATCAGTTTGGATTTGGATCCATTACATTCATGTTGTGTAAGAGTAATTCGCAACAATAATGGTCATTTCGTACATTTTTAAATATATTCTATTTAAATTGTTTGCTTAAATTCAATTAGTGGCAAGAATCATTTTTTTGAGTGTACATATACTGCCAGGGCTTGACATTAACTTTTTTGCTTACCAGCCACTGTGACTAGTGGTTTTCCAAAGTTACTAGCCATTTTCACTGGACATTTTGCAGCAGTTTAAGAACTGACGCATGGATCCATTATATTGTTACACATGCATTTTATTTCTCAACGGTTTAAGTTCACTAAAAACATAACTGACTGTGAATACTTGCCAAGGCTGGCATTTTGATATTATTTTGTGTGTGTTTGACTGTAAAAGCACAATAAGCAGTGAAAAAGAACTCAATTTAGGCCTAGTAATGAAAGGCGGCTTTACGCGTACACACTTTGGGTAGGAGCGCAAAATCTGCATGAATTAGTAAAATTATGCACAGGTGTTAATGTCAAGCCCTGTATATAACCTTATCCTTATTATGTCCAGTATTTGGCTATTCTTTAGTGGGGAAACTAAGGCTTCACAAGAACTTTGATGTGAGGAATATTCACTGAAACATTGGAAAATTATTCCTAAGTCTGCTTTTTCCCCCAATAATTCCTACATTTGTAGAATTTAAGTGAAAAAACTCCCTGCATCTACTATAGGTTCTTAAAGAACAAGTGTATTTTGGTCATTAAACGCAGTGAACACATACTTTTTTAAGCCCACATATGTTGAGAAATATTTTAAAAAGGATTACCTCCAGTACTTGTTGCCAGCAAATAAGTAAGTCTTCTTGCTCTTGTGGAACGAGTAGGCAGCATCAATTCTATGCAAATCTGAAGGAAGACCCATGCTGGAGATCTTCTTGGGATAGTCTCTCTCCAGAGTACTGGCAGAATATACCCACATCTCATCATCTAGAGAAACAATTAAAATATTTTGTATACAAATTTTGTTTGGAGGACACACAAACAAATGAACAACGCACATATACCATATTTTTTCACCAATTAAAACCTTTTTTAATCAAAAATACAGTGAAAATGTAATATTGTGAAATATTACAATTTGAAATAACTTGTTTTCTATTTTAATATATTTTAAAATGTTATTAATCAGGGTACCCCCAGGATCCTCCAACTTAAATTCAAGGCTTTTTAAGACCTTTTTAATACCATTTCAAATGAAATTCAATGCCAACTTCGTACCCATTCCGACAGAAGTATGAGGGGAAAATGTCAAATCTGTATACATTTTAAACCCTAGAAAATAATTATGTACAAGGAGGCTACTTGAATTAAATAAAACATTTGACTTAAATTATATTAAATTATGTATTAAATTTACTTAATATTTAATACATAACTTGAATTAAATAAAACATTTGACTTAAATTATATTAAATTTACTTAATATTTAATACATACGCAACAGCATTGTAGCGCGCATGTGTATGTAGGCCAGTGTTAATTTTGGCAGCCATTTTTGATTTAGTCTTAGTCTTCAGACGAAAATGCTTATTGGTCTTAATCACATTTGAGTCATCCTGTTTTTTATAGTTGTAGTTGACGAAAAGTCGTTGCATATTTGCACATCAGAAAATGTCATAATTATTCTCTCTAGGCCAATTCAATTAAGCTTATGAGAAATTATTGACATAGCACTCTTAAGCAGTAGCATTTGTGCAGTTCTACATAATTATCCCTTTTCCTAAGTTCAGTGGTTCTCCAGTGTTTTAGAGTGCTGTACCTCCTGGACCCCCTCTTTTCCACTTAGACTGCACTCACACCTTTTCCATTAAGGGTAAGATTTGCCCACTTAAATAAATTTTTCCATTCCATTTTTTACCTTTGTAATAACTTAAAATAAATAAATAATGCTTTAAATAAAACAATGTTCACTAAATTTGCAATGTCAAAAAACATTAAAATCGCCAGTAGGTGGCGGTAACTCACTATTTTTATGAGTGAGTCTTTGAGTCATTCATTCATTGAATCTCACGATTCGTTCAAAGCCACATATTTCGTTATTCGGTTGTTAAGTCTGACGCCACGCGTGACGTTTAGCCTCTTCCGGGCCCAAGCGCTCCGCTCGTCTTTCAGATCCTAGACTACATAAAACCTTTTCTTAAAGGGCTTTTTTCGCTTCAGTGCCAGTGGGTGTTACTAGGGATTAAGGGATAGCACCCACTGGCGCCAAAGTTTCTTCATTCGTTTAAGATTTGTAACTTACCTAATCAACTGCAGCTATTTTCTCTTATCTTTCTCGTCACAGGGAAAGCGGTAGATGACAGTTAAATGTCACTTGTTTTTTTAACTCCGATCTATTTAAACAACACGGGAACACGTTAAAACTCCGGCGAAAGCGGTAGGTAGGTAGAGAGGACCGGGCCTTTGGACCCGGAAACCGTATTATCGGAGAGCGCTTACGTCACGACTTAACAACCGTATAGAGCAAGCCTGATAATGCTGTTTTAAATGTAGTACATGATTTGTTGTTACCCTTTTTTCTTTTCGTTTTTACTGTTGTATAAAATCAATGTCACATTTGAAATCGTGTGGATATTCGGGAAACATTGCATTCTGATTCTTGCTCGTATGAACACTGCTGGATATCAGCCTGCATTTTGATCGCAGATTTAGTCACACAAACAGCGCAAGCGGCTCGTGACAGAACACAGACCAACTGAATGACACTTTAATTTAAGTAGAAAATCTTAAATAAAGATCGCTGAACTCCAGCTTGTCTGTGTTTTCAGATCATCCACACTTCTTCAGCAGTGTAGAGAGAGCGCGCGCATGGTTGCCAGATACTATTGAAAAGACCGGGTAGAAAATGTTCTTTTAACAGAAAAGCTCTTATTTGGGGTTTAAATTCTGTCATTTGTGGCCACAGCGGGTTAAACTAGGCTAGGTACTATCTTGTTCTGTACCTCACTTGCCTAGTAACATTAGTAACGGGTGCGCACGCGATCGCTTTTTTTGCTATGACGTGGAGCGCGAGGTGGACTCAACCAAAGAGTGTACGTTCTTTGACTCAATGCTGCGTGTATACATTTTGAATTAGCCAACATTAGTAACAGTTAATTTTGTTACGGTATGAACTTAATCCTAGCAAAGGCAAAAAATATATAAGACCTTTGTAACGAAATCCAAGACTTTGTATACTAAATTCAAGGCTTTTAAGGCCTTAATTTGAGATGATCAAATTCAAGACTTTTTCAAGGCTTTTAAGACCCGCGGGTACCCTGTTAATTCTTTTGATGTCAAGTCCAAATTTTTCAGCATCATTACTCCAGTCTTTAATGTCACATGATCCTTCAGAAATCATTTTAATATGTGTCAGGGTTCTGTCTAGTCTATTTCTTGGTTTTGTGACAGAGCCCTGACACTCCTGTTTTGTCTTGTACTGTGTAGCACACAGCTTGTGTTTTACACTAGCTGTGCGTTCCCTTTCATAGGTTCACTCAACGCTGCGTAGCTTAAAGGCCGTGTTACAGGGTTAATTTTTCAACGAATTGGTGCAATTTGCTTGTTGGTAATAAACATTTAAACTGTTATCCATTGTATTTTATGTTGTTGGGTATCACAAAACGGAATATAATACGAAAAAGTAGGTACTATCTTACAGCGGTTTGCAACGATTCTCCTTTCCACCACAATGCATTGGATTACATCACCTTGGGGAAAGAATTTACCAAAGCCCGCCTTGAGAGCATGGAAAGTGACTAGATTGACGAGTAGTAGACGAGAGTATTCAGATAGTGCAGATTATAGATAAATAGATAAATACATAGATATAGATAGATAGACTAGGTATATAGATAGACAGACAGATAGATAGGCTTGTATGCGGCAACTGCACATCCAATGGCGCGGGCGCCTCTGACAACGTAGAGTTGGCTCATTGGTCGCACGTCAATCTACCTACTATATATTTCTATCTATTTATCTATCTAGCTGCTAGCTATCTATGCTAACATTATGCTATCTGGCTGTCTGCCTATCTCTCTCTATACCGCCCACACAAGCACACAAACACAGTGACAGACACGCGGCAGCTACGTTTGCAAAAACATTTTCACCGGAGGAAGAGATAAACGCTTAGAAACGCCCATATAGCTAGCATGATGCCTTCTATTTCTAGATGACAAAGACAAAGTTCACCAGTACTACGACACTATGACAAAGGTTACCGGTACTTATCTGAACTAACGTCATGATCACTGCCACTAGATATAAAGAAAACGTTGATTTTTCACTCGGTGCTATAAATGACAGTAAAAATAAATATGTGTCCTTATTGTCTCGTTATTGTGCACTGCTGCTTGTAGACTAGCTCCAGTGCTCATTGCTGCGTTGCTAAATAGCGACTCACCAGGACACTTCACCAATTCTTCCTCATCCCAGTCAGTCGCCATAGTTCTAATACTAGGCTGAGGCTACCTTTCCTCCACTTCTCCCCAACGTGACGTCATCACTGAATCGTGTAAAAAAAACGTTAATACCAAAAACGTAAAAAACTGGTCTTTAAGACCATTTTTGAGACATTTTAAAAATGATATACATATCATGAGTGATTTATGTACCCATTAATTGACAGTGGTGGTTAACCTGCAACATGGGCTTTAAGACAAGGGAACGCCCTCTGGGTGTGCCGATTGTCTGAAGCCCTTATAGAATAACGCCAATTTATTAAGCCGCCCCGATGCTCTTACTTCTGCCTTCACGAAGTGGCCATATAAAGCCCTTCGGTCTCGGTTTTTCAGTCCCAAAATATTGGATTAGCATCAGCATTCTTCATCTGCACTTCAATGACTGTGAATAGTGGAACTCAGTTCTCTTGCGGTGAAGTGCAATGGAGTTTCGTCATTGCCTGCCGCCATGCGCTTGCTTTATTACGAATGACGACCCTCACAGTAAGTGTCTAAAATGTATGGGTTTTTCACATGCGCGCGAGGCTGTTCTAGGCTTGTCAAAATGTACATTTTGTGACAACCTGCTTCTCAAAACCCTCCGCTCTCGTTTTTTTGAGAAGGAGTCATTCATTTCCCCCCGTCGCACTCCCGAGACTGCTGAGGCCTCGCTGGGATCCGCGACCTGGGGTTCGGATGTAGAGCTCGAGGATATAGACTAGAGTATGAGCAGACGGGCCAAGCCCTTTCACTCCCGAGCACACATGAGGCGTCCAATCAGTCAAGTTTTCGGTAACACTTTATAATAACTGCATGCTATTAATCATTAGTTAAGCATGAGTAAACAGTTAATTCATCATTTATAAAGCATTATACCATGGTCTGGGTGAATACTCGATTCTGATTGGCTGCAGGGTGTATAATAATTGTATTTTCATACTTTGGTAATGATTAATTAATAATTTCTAAATGAAATACCATTATTTATAAACCAGTTATTTAGGAGTTGTCAGGGGTTCATAATATCACTTAGAAAGTGTGAGTAAATGGAGTAAATTCAGGTAGTTATAAAGCATTTAGTAGTGGTCAGTTAACTATTTTGTGCATATTTCCTGCACCTTGTTGGTTCTGTGGAGCAGGGCTATGCCGCCATTCCAGCAGAGCACTATCTATGGCTCAATCTCACAGAGATCCGCGACAAAAGAAGGTTTTCCTCCTGGACACCCCCGTTTTTTCAGTCTGGACTGTTCAGGGAGGCAGTCAACACTGTGGTTGACAAGTTTCGGGCCGCAAAATCCCAGTCGGCTGCCTTCAGGCAGTTTATGTCAACCCAGAGAATGTCCTTCTCATAGGACGGATTTCACCGCTAAGAGGATCATCAGCTACGTTTTGGGGAGCCCGCGGTCGCCCGTTTCCCCGCCAGCGACCTCATAGACATCTTGAGCTGAAGCGGTCTAACAAACCTTCCGCTCTAGCCGCTCCAGCTTCCTCGAATTGTTCCTGACCCTCAGGTCAGAAAAAGGAGAGCTTCCCACGATTTACGAGGTTGGGACAGACCGCGCAAGCGTTTCTGCCCACCTCTCACTTGCTCTCCTTCTCTAACCCTGCCACTTTCGCCGCCCAGCGTGTTTTGAAGTGCAGTTCCTATTCAACCTTGTTCAAACCGTCTGGCGCAGGAAGAAGGAGACACGTTAAACTTTCTCCCCTCACCTCTGACGCGTTTGATACCTGCCGCTCGCATCCTCAGAGGCACTTTCTGTTTTCCTCAGGAGCGGGCAGACCCTGTAATACTGATCCAGGCAGTGGTACCTCCCACTGCGTGTCAGGACGTCAAGTGCTCTCCTTCACATTGGACCACGCCACCCCACAGGAGTCAGCACGACACCCTAACACAGGTATGTCCTCCGCATTGCAACACTCCACTTCCTCTATTACATTTCTTTCAAGAATGGAGGTGTCTGCCAGGGGTATCGCCTTGGATCATCCGCATGGTTTGGTCGACTACACGCTTCAGTTCTATCGCAACCCCCCTTTCTTCAACGGGGTCTTTCCAACTGTAGTCAACAGCGCCTCAGAGGCTTCTGTACTACAGTAGGAGATTTCATCCCTTCTCCTCAAGGGAGCGATAGAAGAGGTTCCTCCGAAGGAGGTCGAGCAAGGCTTCTTCAGCCGTTACTTCCTGGTCCCGAAAGAAGGGCCTTCGCTGAAGTAGTGAATTCTTGCGAATAATTGGAATGAGTGTATCCTAAACCCATGGGCGAGGACCCATTGGAGGGCAAGTCTGGTGCCAGCAGCCGCGGTAATTCCAGCTCCAATAGCGTATACTAAAGTTGCTGCAGTTAAAAAGCTCGTAGTTGGATCTCGGGAGCGGGCCGGCGGTCCGCCGCGAGGCGAGCCACCGCCTGTCCCGGACCCCTGCCTCACGGCGCCCCCCGGATGCCCTTAACTGGGTGTCCGGTCCTCGGGGCCCGAAGCGTTTACTTTGAAAAAATTAGAGTGTTCAAAGCAGGCCGCCCGTCGCCACTGAATACCGCAGCTAGGAATAATGGAATAGGACTCCGGTTCTATTTTGTGGGTTTCTGGAACCCGGGGCCATGATTGAGAGGGACGGCCGGGGGCATTCGTATTGCGCCGCTAGAGGTGAAATTCTTGGACCGGCGCAAGACGGACGAGAGCGAAAGCATTTGCCAAGAATGTTTTCATTAATCAAGAACGAAAGTCGGAGGTTCGAAGACGATCAGATACGTCGTAGTTCCGACCGTAAACGATGCCGACCCGCGATCCGGCGGCGTTATTCCCATGACCCGCCGGGCAGCGTGCGGGAAACCACGAGTCTTTGGATTCCGGGGGGAGTATGGTTGCAAAGCTGAAACTTAAAGGAATTGACGGAAGGGCACCACCAGGAGTGGAGCCTGCGGCTTAATTTGACTCAACACTGGAAAGCTCACCCGGCCCGGACACGGAAAGGATTGACAGATTGATAGCTCTTTCTCGATTCTGTGGGTGGTGGTGCATGGCCGTTCTTAGTTGGTGGAGCGATTTGTCTGGTTCATTCCGATAACGAACGAGACTCCGGCATGCTAACTAGTTACGCGGCCCCGAGCGGTCGGCGTCCAACTTCTTAGAGGGACAAGTGGCGTTCAGCCACGCGAGATGGAGCAATAACAGGTCTGTGATGCCCTTAGATGTCCGGGGCTGCACGCGCGCCACAATGGGCGGATCAGCGTGTGCCTACCCTGCGCCGAGAGGCGCGGGTAACCCGCTGAACCCCGCTCGTGATCGGGACTGGGGATTGAAACTGTTTCCCATCAACGAGGAATTCCCAGTAAGCGCGGGTCATAAGCTCGCGTTGATTAAGTCCCTGCCCTTTGTACACACCGCCCGTCGCTACTACCGATTGGGTGGTTTAGTGAGGTCCTTGGATCGGCCCCGCCGGAGCTCCTCGCTGGGTTCTGGCGGAGCGTCGAGAAGACGATCAAACTTGACCATCTAGAGATAGTAAAAGTCGTAACAAGGTTTCCGTAGGTGAACCTGCGGAAGGATCATTACAGGTCTCCGGGCCTAGGGAGGTCTCAGGAACGAAAATCAAATGCCTCGGGTCCGCCCCGGCGGACCTGAACAACCCATCGGTGAAAAACGAGTGGCGAGAGTTGCAACCCTGACGGGTACCCGTTGGGCTCCGGATCCCCCCCGGGGGAGAAGGGGACCGTGGGTTTTAAAGACCTCCTACCCTCCCCGACAGGGGGGTAGGGGGCGCCCGTCCGGGTCTCGCCACCATTTCTTTTTTTTCCCATGCCTCGGTTTGTGTTGGTCGGCCTCGAAAAACAAAACACTCAAGTGTACAACTCTTAGCGGTGGATCACTCGGCTCGTGAGTCGATGAAGAACGCAGCCAGCTGCGAGAACTAATGTGAATTGCAGGACACATTGATCATCGACACTTCGAACGCACTTTGCGGCCCCGGGTTCCTCCCGGGGCTACGTCTGTCTGAGGGTCGCTTTGCTATCGATCGGGGCCTCCGCGCCCCGCGGCTGGAGCGTCGTAGGCCCCAGGGCCTCCGTCCTCCTAAACGCAGACCGTCCACCGCGTCCCGTCTCCTCTCTCTCTCTCCAGGGGAGAGGCTCCCGTCTTCCCCCCCGGGGGGAGGGCGGCGCCACGTCGCTCCGGGGTCCTGGGCGACCTCCTCCGCGGCTGCCGGTGCTTCAAAACCACCGCTGCCCGCGCGAGGGGTGCTCGCCCGCCCCGGTTCGGCGGACGTCGTCGTGGGGGTCTCGCTCGCACCCTGAATTTCGCTGGCTGAATTTCTCCTTTTACAAGGGGAAATTCAAGATGTGACACTGAAAGCTATCATGTCTCAAATTTGGGTGGGGGACTGGTTCGTGACAGTAGACCTGAAGGATGCATATTTCCATATTCAGGTCGTACGGCGACACACAAGGTTCCTCAGATTCGCCTTTTGAAAAAGGATGCTGTATGGATGCTGCTCTGGCCCCGTAGCGGCTCCAGGGCATCCGTATACTCAACTACCTGGATGATTGGCTCCTTTTAGCCCACTCCAGGGAATTAGTGACTCACCACAGGGACATTGTCCTTCATCACATTCAGTCTCTCGGCCTGAGGTTAAACACAGAGAAGAGTGTTCTTACCCCAGCTCAACGCACAGTTTTCTTAGGGATGCGCCTGGATTTGGTTTTAATGCAGGCCCGTTTGGCTCCTGCCTAGATTTCCAGTCTTTTGACATGTTTGGTTCGCTTCACGCTCAGCCATCGTGTTTCTGTGGGCACTTGCCGCAGGCTTCTGTGTCTCATGGCTGCAGCCTCCCCTGTGCTACCCCTAGGGTTGCTCCACATGACACCTTTTCTGTGGTGGATGAAGCTCTCAGGGGCCCGGTCCACAGGAGCGGCTCTTCGCCTGTTGAAGGCGGGACTCGGCATGGGTGCAGTTTTCCGTTGCCAAATGATTACGACGGATCCCTCTCTGACCGGCTGGGGCGCGATTTTTGAGGGCAGGCCAGCATGTAGGGTCTGGACTGGGGAGGCTCTTTCTTGGCACATAAACAGCTTGGAGCTGAGAGCTGTTTCCCTGGCCCTTCTTCACTTTCTCCCTTTTCTCGAAGGGCACCATGTCATTGTCAGAACAGACAATATGGCGGTAGTGTCTCATGTAAACTGGCAGGGGGGGTTCACGGTCACGTACCCTGGATAGGCATGCGCATCACCTCCTCCTGTGGTCTCGGGACAAGTTCGTTTCACTGAGAGAGGTCCATGTCCCTGGGATCCTGAACCTCGCAGCGGATTTTCTGTCAAGCTCAGGTCGGGGGAATGGATGTTGAACGGTAGCCCTGATTGTTCGGGAAAGCAGAAGTGGACCTCTTAGCATCACAGGAGTCGTCCCAATGCCCACTTTGGTTCTCCCTGAGCCTCCCAGCACAATTGGGGATAGATGCATTCGCCCACCCATGGCCGATGCGGAAACTTTATGCATTCCTGCCCATCAAGTTGATCCAGGCGGTTCTGTCCAGAGTGAGGGAGAGCGGAGCCCGTCTCCTACTTATAGCCCCATTCTGGCCGTCCCAGTTGTGGTTCTCGGAGCTGGTTCCTCTCCTGGAATTCCCCCCCCTGGGAGATTCCGGTCAGGGAGGATCTGCTTTCCCAACTTCAGGGCAGAATATGGCATCCTCGCCCCGACATGTGGAAGCTATGCGTATGGCCCATCAGAGGCCGCTAGCTTTGGTCTTCCCGCTGACGTCCAGGAGACCATTGCGAGTGCGAGAGCCCTTTCCACGAGAAGGCTGTATTCCTCCAAGTGGAAGGTTTTTGAGTCATGGTGTTCGGCACACGCTAGGGACCCAGTCAGCTGCCCAGTGGGTTCAGTGCTGGAATTCCTACAGGAGAAGTTTGCTTCTGGAGCGGTCGCCACTACTCTGAGAGTATACGTTGCTGCTATTGCATAGCATTGCATAGAGAGTCGGATGAGATCCCTCTGGGTAAACTGAGGTTAGTCTCAGCCTTTATGCGTGGGGTAAGGCGCCTGAAACCAGCACACTCCCCTGGGACTCCCCAGCACAATTCCCTTTTGGGACCTGTCAGTCGTCCTGGAGGGCTTAACGAAGGGTTCATTGAGCCCTTGGACTCCCAAGTTTTATCTGCTGTTTTATCAGCGCTGCCAAGCTCCTCGCGCTGCCGACAAGCTTTCTTTTTCCAGCAGAGAAATCTGAGGAGCAGATGGCACGCGCGCTAATATAATATGACGACGTAAGAGCGTCGGGGCGGCGCCCACACCATCACCCAATAAATTACCATGATTCTATAAGGGCTTCAGACAGGCACACCCAGAGGGTGGAATTTTTGAGGAATTTTAACCAAAGTATATTACAAACTTTACATGAACACTCTAAAGAATCATACCTACTTGTGGAAAATGGGCATCTGATGACCCATTTAAAATATGTCAGTGCCATTGTTTTGTCTCGAGATGCACACCAGTAATATTTTTTTAATTGGAAATAGGCAGGTTTATAAAAACTACTTACATACCCCAATTGTACTATGGCCTAATCCTGGTTTAATCTAAGCCCCGTCTGTGAAATCAGTTGATAAACCAGAGTTTATCTTATCATAAAATGTTTATTTGTTATCTTACAGTTGATTATTCATTTGTGATTACTTTTTAGTCAGTTATTGATACTTTGTGAGGTTATTTGTATACAGATATACTGTATTCATACAGTATTTCTTTATTTATATATTCTACAGACCACAACACAACTTGATAACATCACATAACTTTCCCTACCATCCTGATATTGTAAATGGATGTCACTTATTGCCTGACAAGTGCTATTAAAGAGAAGTTTGAAGAGGATATACTTCTCCCGTGCCTGGTTCTCTTACCAGAATCACTGTCCATAATTGTCCGCCTGCAGAACTGTAAATTAACAAAGGTTGCTAGAGGTGCTACTCCGAAACATACGTATTTAAACCACGATCCATCTCCAAAATATAGTGCCAATATACACAGTGTGATTATACAGAGATGTGGATTAAATACATATAAATGTCAGTGAATGTTAGATTTGGAAGGTTCTGTGCTAACTTGAATCGGTAAAAATGTTTTCTGTGAACTGTTATGGATAAACATAATTTTCTTGTCATCTCCCTGTGTTTTTGTATTCACCACCATTAATTTGCCCCGCTGGTAGTCATAAATAAAGCGGATGAGTCTTAAAGTCACATGACCGTATGTGTCACCTGGTTCTTTTATTCTGCCCTTAGGAAACAAGTGTGCATGTTCTGCATTACCTGCAAAGAAGACAGTCTTCTCCTCCAGAGGATTCTCATAAGCTGCATCAATCTTCTCTGGAAGTTCACTCCAGAATGTACCCACCAGCATGGGGCCTGTCGGCTTCCTTCTGACATCAGCCGACCTGAAGAGGAATCTGTAACAGGAGAGTTTAGAGTTAGAGAAGAGAAAGAAAAAGAAATTGGCAACACTATATTTGTGCACATAAAAAAATGGTAAAAAGAAAAAGAGCAAATGAGGGAGAGAAGGGAGAAGAGATGAGAACGAGATAAGCAAGTAAGATGGAAAGAAGAGCCTGCGCCACACTTTAGCTATATGAGGTGATTCACTGAGCAGATGTTTCTTATTATGTTTGAAGAGTGAGTTAAGAGGCAGTTGGACATGTCCAAACTTGCCTGCTGCCCCAGAATAAACCACAAAAACAATACCAACCAACCCAGAACTCTTTCCACTGACCTATTTTTCAAAAGGCCAAAACATTTCAGCCGCAGAAGAGAAGACAAGAGAACTCAGGACTCAGTGACTACAGCTCACTAGAGTGAAGTGAAGCTTCTGTAAAAAGCACACAGCCTCTGTCTGGCAGCAATTATTTTACAGTATGTTAAATTTATGTAACTCTTGGCCCACTAGCAGTTAAAAAACAAAATGCATTTAGCGGAAGAACTTTGTTTTTGTCGCCCATTTGTGCGCTGGTCTGAAAACGAGGTGTGTTCAGGCGCATTGTTGGCGCGTTGCTATTTTGAGGCAACTGAAATAGACTGTACCATTGACCGACAAAAACCTGGTCTAAAGTCAATGGCGCAATATTTTTTCTGTAATTTAAAGAGCAAGTTAGTAATGTGAGGGGTCCACAACACGCATCCACTTTGTTTATTACACACAGGGTAAAAGAGCACATAGAAACATAAAAAAGCATACATCTGGTAGATGTTCTGATTGCGCGCTTTAACCTCGCATACGAGCAGATCCGTTTGCGTTCTGGAACCGCGTTCAGTTTTTCTGCTTGAAAATAGCAATCTGCCATGGCGCAAGCACAACTGGCTTTTAAAGGGGATGGGAGATGAGACTCAGGTTGGTTTATATCACACCCATCACTCATTAAGAGAAGGGTGAAAACCCTTTTAGACCATGCGCCGCGCGCGCCGACCATTGTTACCGTCGTTAAACTAGACAAGTGGATTCGGACACACCCTAAGTGAACTTGCACCTTGCACTTTAGACAATGCACTTAGACTGTTAAAATAGGGCCCGTAGTGCAACTTTAAGATCAAAGCACTAAACTGTTAGAGTTAAACTGTAATCAGACATTTTGCTCCAAAGCTTCACTTCTTCAGCTGCGAACACTTCTGAACATCCCTCCCTTCTCTGTCTATGCAATTAAACATGTTATAACAGAACACTCTTGTAGTTAAAACACTAGTTGAGTTCTGCTCTTGTTTAAAGCTGTCCTATGAACAAAATAATACGAGACAAAGAATTCATTTTACCAAATGCCTCAGATGTGGCTCATAAATCTGAGCCAAAGATTAGATAAAATAAAGACTTTCTGGTGCAGCTGAATAAACAAAACATTAGTGAACCTTATGGGGGTGCGCTCTCTGGCCTTACTCTCTTCTCTCTTTTCCTCCCTCTTTCTCTGTTGAATGGCTTAAACAGCTGTCACATTTATCCAGCTGGGTGAATATCTGAGATCTCTAGTCATCTTGCCCACATAGTAAAGTGAGACTTTCAGCTCCAGGGATCCTCAGATTCACAGAATTACCCTCTAATTTGATCATAACTCTATGATAATGACATTTCCACTGCTGAACTGTTTGACTCCTAGCTTGCACAGACATATTCATCAGCGAAAATATGGAGAGAGGTTCAGACATTTGGGGAAGATTGATTTTTAGGTCGAACTCCCATAGGCAGAAACTAGCAGAAATCCCAAAATACAATATATCAATAATTGGATTGTGTATTTTACTACGAATGAGACTTTTTTAAATATAAATCCAGAAGAATTAAAATTCAAATAATAATTTATATTACAATAAACTCGAACATTTAGATACTATTTATTTAAAATAAATACACAAACAAATAAACAAAATACTTTTTGATAAAATCCTTTGGTAAAATTAATAAATGTAAACATTGTGAAATAAGGAAAAAATATTGAGAATATTAAATTTTCCCCTCATCTCCAATTAATGCCTTAGGAGGACTGTAGAAATAGGACTGTAAAGATAACGGAAACTCATTTGTATATAGTGTATTACTGTATATTGTACATGTTTTTCATGCATATAAGATACATAAAGGGTTATTATCAAATGAAACTGCTTTATTTAGATTTATGGAGTTGACATCTGGATCCTTTGGATTAGTTTTTCAGGAGCTTGCTTAGAGGCAATAAGAGCCCACTGAGTTCTATACAGACATACACTCATACCCATACTATGTGTGTGTGGTCCTGTGATCTCTGTGAATGCATAGCAGGCAGCTTTAAAACTGGAGGTGTGCGTAAGATAGTGGGAGGCTCTTTTTCGTTCCAGAGGTCCTGACCCATGAGCATGCTAGTGAAAATCTATGACAGCACTCTTTAAATTCTCCATATATTTGCTTTGGACACCCCTCCAACATTTTATAATTTATGATGCTTGCTTACCTCTGATTATCTGAGTAGTACTATACTTGTAGACAATGAATTGAAAAGTTATAAATTAGCTTTAAAGCAAATCAAACAGTAAATGATACTTAAATGCATGTAATACATGGGTGCAAATTTATTTTGGTTGTTTCTAAGGCACCCACACAATAAAAGGGTTAACCCAAAAACTTAAACGCTGTTTAAATACTGTTTGTAGTCAGCAATATGGAAACTGTCATGATCATGTAATACATTAAAGCAGTCAGCAATTTTAGGATATGGTACCAGGATATGGTAGGACCCATGATATGGTCATATTTGTGCTGAGGTATTATGATTTTGGGATGTGGGATCAGATCTGTGGACTTTCCCTTTTCTATCCAGTCTCACCACCACCACACTTACTTTGTTTGAATTCTGAACTAACAATGTGGCTAAAGCATCAGCATGAGTATTCTCCTGTTTAAATCGTCATCCTGTTATTCCAACCACTATAAAGAAATTACTCCTATCCATAATGATTATAAAAAGATATGCTGAAGTTTTTTTAATAGGCAGATAAACTGGGTCATGAAGTTTTCTCCAGATGGCCCTGGGGCCATTTCCTGTGCATGCAAGTAGAAAGATTTTGAAACCACTGAAAACAGATGAATTGAGCATTCCTTGCCGAATGAAACACTTAAATGAAATAACTGCTACCCACAGTTGTGTGCCTGGTATTTGCTGCTGTGAATCATGAGGTTCTCTTTGACCAGTCAAATTATTGCATAGATGTTTTGTGGACAAAAAGCCAAAAGCAAGCAGTATTGTGATCCTGCCTAAATATTCCAAAATGTGCTTTTCTTGTTATTTTCTGTTATTAGGTTAATGTGAAAATTCTATTCAAGAGTCTCTTTGAATTGGGTGACCTTAATTAATTACCTGTCCTTAAAGAAGAAGATCTCTCCTCTGATCTGGGCTACAGCATCAAATATGATGTTTTCATTACATACATCCATTGGCGTGACCGGTGGGATGTGAGGGGGCAATGGTTTGTCTGTTGGCTCACCTATACAGAGAGGAGTGTTAAAATGAATAAAGAACAATAAATCTTTCAAATTAGATTATAACTATCACAAAATCAGAAGAAAATGTATTATGAACATTATGCAAGTAATAAAATACATGATTAGTTGCATCTGATCATATGATTACCATCTTCGACACTTGCCACTCACCATAGAGCTCCTGGATGCCTTTAACGTCATCATCAGACAAACTTAAGGTTTTGGTGAATGTGTAGATAGGAGCCATGAGAGCTCCAGGGTCCTCAGAGTGCTCCAAACCCAGGGCATGACCAAACTCATGGGCCGCCACCAGGAATAGACTGTAGCCTGACAGAAAAAAAAGAGGAGATTTATTAATCTGGCAATAAAACGTACAGCATCACAACATGACTCAGTAAGCCATAGAAAAGAAAGAGACAGAGGCAGGAAGTGACTGGCTGTGAGAGCAAAAAATTAAGTTTTTCTTTGTGCCATCACAAGAACAGAATAATTTTGGCGAGCTACACATTATATAAACAATGACACACAAGGATCAAAAATATCTCAATGCCACCTTGGTCAGGACAGAAACCCCACTTGCGGTCATCATCAAAGCTTTTGGTCACGGCGCACCACATCTTCCCATCACTGCGTCCCGACGTGGTGCAGGACTCGTATGTGTTGCCCAGAAATTTAAAGGGGAAGACACAGGGTGCACCTTCTGAATTCCCTCCGACTGTTGACATTGCTGTGTCATTCAAATAAATACAACATGGAGGGTTTAAAAAGTATGATTCACAATTTGTTTAAAGCATTCTAAACATTTTAAAAAAGCCAGAGTTTGTGACAACTCTTGATTGGAACTAACTAACTAACTAACTGACTGACTGACTGACTAACTAACTAACTGACTAACTAACTGGCTAACTAACTAACTAACTGACTGCCTGACTAACTAACTGACTAACTAAATAAAATAACATCAGTGCTGAACAACAACAACTGAGATAATAAGAGAGGCAAAAAAGCATAGATAACTGTTGCCATCAAGTATCTGTTTTTCACATATGATGTCACAAGCTATAACACAAGCTGCAACTAGTGGTAAACCCACATATTAGATCATGGCTTATGAACCTAAAGAGAAACTACAGGACTGGAGCATAGAGAAGCATTAGGGAGGAGTCTGTCTCAATTACACAGACTCAACAGTCTGAATAACACTGACTTGACAGACTCAAAATGAAGGTCACACCAGTTTTATGGCATAAACAGAGCTGTGTTTTGTTAAAAGTTCAGCTAAAGTATGGGACTGTGGTCCAAAGCTCCAATTTAAAGTGATGGCTTGCATCACACTGGACTTGTTTTTCTGACTTTATTCAGCGCACACACTCATATACCAATAGGAAGAGAGGACTGCATTCCCAGGGAATTACAACCAGATGAGGATTTCTGTGCTTCTGGCTTGCTTATGCCAGATCAGTAACAAAATGGAAAATATCCCGTAATAAGAAGAGAAACTTTTAAGTCTTCTGGAAACTAAAGAGACCACATACATAAACTGATACATCACTGATTTGAAGTCTCTGCAATATAATTGTGTGTCCACTTGGATGAATGGTGAAACATCTTGAGCAACATCTAAACATCTGTTGTTTTACATCAGTGTTTTTCCTTGCCACTGTCCCATTTGGCTTGCTTACTGTGAGGGTTGTAAAGGCACTATTCTTTGTAAAGCTGCTTGGAAGAGTATCCATTACGAAATTGAATTGTACTTTACACATTTAATTGAACAGAAACAAACAACCTGACTCGAACATATGACATGGGCAACTCTTCACACATATACAGTATCACCTACTTCAGTACGATTTTCAACCATTCAGTAAGATTTTAAAAATGTTTTTGAACCAAATTTGCCTTTGACCATCCATTCAGTAAAAACAGTAACATTGTGAAATATTATTGCAATTTAAAAGAACCATTTTATTTTAATGCAATAAAATGTTATTTATTTCTGTGATAAAAAAACGAAACAAAATTACATACAGACCCCCAAACTTTTGACCGGTAGAGTAAGTTAGATTTTTTTTTTTTAATTAAATAAAAATTAATATTGCTCAGGATTTAGAAACGTATAGACTGACCTGTCTCAGGACAGAATCCATAAGACTTGTCACGATCATAATCTTCAGTGGTGGCACACCAACGGTACCCATCATCCCTGCCTGAGGTGGTGCAACTATCATATTTATCTCCCTGGAAAGTGAAGGGGAACTTACAAGGTGCTCCATCAGCATTTCCACCCAGTGTGAACAAGACTGCAACACAGGAAGGGACACAATACTCAAGGAGTCAGTGATTGTGACACACAGTATTACAGTCATGATATGTGTCATTTCTTCCCCAAATTATATCTGAGCAGTAACTGCCTGAACTTTGCATCACTTTCGATGGGAACAGACTCACATTTTACTGTAACGTAAAACTTAGCACAAAAGGTACTCACGCTCATGAGGACAGAAGCCATACTTTCCATCTTCATCAAAGTTGTATGTGGTAGAGCACCAAAGGAACCCATCATCTCGACCCTGAGAGGTGCAGCTGGTGTACTCTTTATCCATGAACAAGAATGGAAACTTACAAAACTCCCCCTCAGCATTACCGTACTTCACCTTTACCACTACATCAAGAGGGAGAGAAAGGAAAGAACTCATTATTCTTATGACATTTGATGAACAAATTCAGTCATTTTCTTTCAATTGAGATACCTTGTCCTTCTCCTAATGTCCACAGCTCATCATCATCAAAGTGAGAATCTCCTCCAATACCAGGCCCAGGGGCGAAGGCATGAGCCAGCAGACCATCCTTCCCATCAAATGGGTAACCATCACCATGTTCTATAGAAAATGCAACACATCTAAAAGGTTGGGTCACCTCCCCACCCACCACAAAAAAGAAAACATTTAATCTTTTCATCATATACAGCGATTGTGTCTCTTCAGACAATTTGGACTAAACTGCTCGATTCATATGGATTCGTTTTACAATCTATTTATGAACTTTTTGAAGTGTCAAAGTAGTAGTTGCGTGGACTGTCAGTGGAGGGACATAAATCTTATTTTCGAAGATGAAAGAAATTCTTATGGGTTTGGAACAACGTGAGGATGAGTAGATGACTAGAAGATGAGTAGAATTTCCATTTTTGGTTAAACTAACCATTTAACTCAAATATCGGTTTAAATCCAATACACCAGGGTTAGTAATAAGGGTCTCAAGTTGTTTAATTTTCTTGAGATTTTGTCCACAATTTGTCTTTTAGAGCCTGTTTAGAAAACATTTACATTGTGACAATTTTCATACTGCTGGTCTTTTTTAGTAATAGCCTTGTGCAGTCATGACAGCATTGCCAAAGACCATAATGTAAATCAATCTCCGTTCTAAGAAGCTTTATACTAAAGATTTTCCAGAGTGACTGTGGTTAGCATGTGACTTAGTATTTAAAAAATGTAAGAGCTTTCAATCCTCTGTGATTAAGGAGAAAATTCCCCCCACAGTAGTTTAGAAACTTTTATACAGAAGCTTTATGGAATACCATTTCGGCCAAAGTTAATCATGATGTCAGCTTCTCCATCCATGATCCTGGTGAAGTTCAGAGGTGTGACATCACTCCAGACTTTAAATGCACGATAGAAAGCATCATCAATTGTTTCCTCATCCAGATCCGGTGTGTGCCCTAAGATCCTGTAGACGAAGAAAACAACATTGTCTTCTTTTTAAACTATACTCCCAATTAATTATTCCATATTTTCTAGAAATACATATATATTTAATAATCTACATGTATTTATCATTTCCCATTTATGTAATGTTTGAATATTTCCAAGTTATTAATTTACACAACTAATTATCATATAATTATTATAGTAGGTCTGCAGGTACTGCATTTGACTTTTGTCCTCAGAATGGCTCAAGAATGCATCAGGTTATAAGACCAGACAAAAACTCTCAGAAGTAATGTTGTTCCACACTGGCATTGTCAAACTCAAGTAAGTATTATATGCGGTAACCTTTGAATGCATGGAAGAAATGTTTCCTATACTTATTTTTTGTCCCCATTATACAATAGACAAAATTGGTCTGCCGCCAACTCTTTCTTCATCACAAAGAAACATGAGGATGCTGATGATCCAACCATTAGAGCCAGCTCAATCCAATAATCATCAAGCTATTACGGATCACTCACACATAGCGATCAGGGGACAGCTGGTTACACTGATCACCCACTGGTTTGCAGCATGGTTTCTCTCTTAAGGAGGAAGCTCCGCTTCAAACCAAAACCAGGACTTTAAAATTCAAACCTGGTCTGGCATTACAAGGCAGCTTGAAATGGTCCCTAGACAAATGGAGCAACATCAAACAAATCTGGCAAGTGCAAAAAAAAAACTAAAAAGGCTACCTACTAAAAATCAGTAGGAAAGTCTTCAAATCTCTCCGATAGTCCCAAAACAGCATGGGGCAAACACAATTATGCTGGCCACCCTGGTAGACACTGGCACTGACAGAAAGCCATTTAAATTGTACAATGACAACAAGGAATCTTCCACGCAGCCTTCATAAAAATTAAATAAAATTAAAAAATTAAGAAAATCGACAAAAGCACAAGGCAGAACTCTTGACATAATTTGGGAGCCTAGGTTGAATATTTAAATAAACTTCATGAAACAATTAATATTCTTTGGAGGTGCACACTTATCAAAGTGTTCGTGGTGATTATCTCAAACATATTCAGTACTAAAATGATGCTATTTTCTAGTGCCAAACCAGGGCGCAATCTACAAGGACACTACAGCAACTGGCAAAATAGTGCAGCTATGGACCTTGTTTAATTTTACATGAATGAAGTACATGAAGTAGGCCTACAGTCTGTTCAGCTGATGAAACACTGAAAATATGTTCTTCCCAAAAAAACAAAACAAAACAAAAAAACTCTGGAAAACATGAAATTTAGCCATGATCTTAATACAGCACGACATGTTGAACACTGATATACTGAAGGGAACATCCAGAGTTTTGAAACTGAAAACCAACAGTAATAGTCAGAGTTTATTACAGTGTTTACAAGTAGGTTGTAAGTACGTTTTAACGTTCACAGTCTATAGAACGGCAAACCATTAAGCAATGATGTAATGTCTGTAATGCAATTACTTTTTTTTGCAATTATTACAATTATTATTGACATTAATTGTGTTGCTTAATTATTGCTTATAGTAAATCTAAATACATTTCTCTAAAGTGGTGGTGACTAAGGCTCAAAATACTAAATCTAAATATCTGTTAAATTAGCAAAGCTGATGCTGGGAGAAAGTCTGAACCCTTTCTTCCATAAGGCCAGGAATTTTTTCTTTTTTTACAGGTAAAACAACATAGTTGTGGTCATGACTGATTCAACAGAAACACTGTCAGGACATGTGGGCCAGTAAATATCCTCAAGATCCCAACTCAGTCCTTCTTTTTGTTACAATGAACTGTTGACCACTTTTATTATTTCTGATTACTGGCCAATTCCTTCAGTGATAGCAAGTATTCAAGCAATGGCCAAACTTTTCTTGCATTTCCTGTAGTCAGCACAACTTTATAACCAAATAAATTTAGATTTGTTGTTCCACCTCCAACATAGCCACAAAGGTCCCGCTGGGAACATTCTTGAAACATATGTTGATTTTGCTCTCTGTATTTTTGACTGGCTTCCTGACTCACAAAAAAATTATTCCTTACTGTACAAAAATGGTTTCTTTTTAAAATCTTTTTAGTAAGCAATCTCACACTAATACTCATTGAATAACTGGTGTTGAAAGAATTGTGATTTTTTTTAAAGGGTTAGAGTGACTGACAAACAGTGGGGAGCATTCGCTCAGCACTGTCTGAAGTAAACACACCTGTAAGTAACGTTTTTCTGTCCCCACTTGGGCTTCCTGTGAAAGAAATTGTAATTGGCCACATCAGGAACTCCACATCGTGGTTTCTTCATGATCTCTACTGTCTTCTGATCAATATCCCCTGTCTCTGGTAAAGCAAAAAACTTCTGCATCTTCTTCAGTGTGTCCTTCAACACCATCAGATTACACCTGTCTTGTGGGCAGCCATAGAACTTATTTAAGTAGTGCTGTGAAAGGGTTTAAGGAGGGTACAGTGAACGAGAGAGAGAGAGAGAGAGAGAGAGAGAGGAGAGAGAGAGAGAGAGAGAGAGAGGAGAGAGAGAGAGAGAGAGAGAGAGAGAGAGAGAGAGAGAGAGAGAGAGAGAGAGAGAGTCAACTTATCTGGAATGGTTTACCACATTCCACATTTTCCAACTATATGTCAAACTATGTCCTTGTGTTTTAAATGTTTCACATGTTCCAGCAGTAAAAAATACTAAAGCTTAAATGCTACATCAATAAAAAATATTAAAATTGTGTTAATATTAGTAAAGTTCTAAGGGAAAATTACAAACGAAAAATATTAATATCATTTCAATTGTAAATCTCTTAAATGTTTCTTTTGTTAAGGAAAATATTTTTTATAGGCATGTCCATAACAAATAATAAACTTCAGCTACTGCTAACGAAATTCTAACTCCTTTAATTATTGCAGTGAAGCAAAAGTACACTCACCAGGGCCACTTCTTTGTCTGTGTGAGAAGTATCATCGCCTGGGAACTTTATGATGGGTGAGGGCGCAGCAAAAGTTTGCAGGGAAGCAAGAAACTGCACGAGGAAAACTTTAAGGACAACATGCCTACAGCTGAAAAACTTAAAGCACGTCATTTTGGTCCGGTTCCTTGTGTCCTTTTGTCAAAAATAAGGTGGCGAACAGGACTTTACGACGTGTTCTCCAAGCTCCAAGTTTCTCCGACTGCACTGCAAATTTTCTTTCTTTTCCTCAGCGACACATCCTGCTTTCGTGGTCTGTGGAATAGGTTCTGCTTGCACACGCACTTTTCTGATGCTGGGGCTTGAGCTGCTGGGACTGCGCAGCCTCCATATCCAAGAATTTGGGAGACCAGTGAAATAGGAGACGTCAGCAAGAAGGAGCGAGCAGAAATGTGTGCGCGCGCACCCTGGAAACACTCATAGAGGCTTACGTTGAAGATTTAGGTTTAAGTTTTGACCATTTGGTTTTAAACACTTCAAATTGGGCTCTGAAATACACAGTTTACATTTTTGAAACATAATAATAATAATTAACCCTTGGTTATTCTCAAGAGACACTGTAAGCTACCGACCCATATTTATAAGGTCAATGTTGGACGAAGAGTCGCGATGGGACACGCGACCTGTTCGAAAGCGATTTACGATTACATTCACACTGCAAATATGTTTCTCGAGCATCAAATCAGCAGAATGATTTCTGAACTTAAGTCTGTAGCCTGAAGTGGAAAATTCAGCTTAGGTCACAGAATAATACCTTTTACAATAAATTCACATAGAAAACAGCTATTTTAAATTTTAATAGCCTACTATTTCACAATATTACTGGTTTTCAATAATTTTGATAAATGAATGCAGTCTTGGTGAGCAGAAGCTACTTCTTTCAAAAACAGTGTTTCCAAACTTTTGATTCTGTAGCCTATATTTTCTGCCTTATTCTGTGATCATTTTTTAAAGATCTATGAGGACTTCATGCACAAGGGTTTGTAGTAGGCTACAAACCAATATAATTGTCAAAATATAGTAAAAAAATTCATAGATATTAATGGTTATTGTTGTATTTGATTTTTTATTTATTTATTTATTATTATACAGAATTAAAACCAAGAGATGAGATAAAATAAAAATGTGTATTATACCTGACATTTCTGTAGCCCTCACTTCTAAAATCATGGCTAGGCTACGCACTTTGATTTCTTTTGGTCACTGATGATGGACTGTGCAGAGAAAATTAAAAATGACATTAAACGTACAGTATGTAACTTTTGGCCACCAGGGGTCACTCAATCAAAATAATAGCAAAAGACGTATTCTGATGACGTCGTGAAAGAGCGTGTGCTCATGGGAGTTGTTGTCGTTGTCGAGAGAGAGAGAGAGAGAGAGAGAGAGGGAGTGCGCGCGCGAACCAGCTATACGATGTTCATTGGGACACGCGCGATCTGTCATTCATTCCCCAGCCATCTAGCATCTCCAGCAGATAACATTCACTGACGAGGTAATGTGTTGTTATTTATATTATATCTCTATTCTTGTTACGTTTAGTTACGGCTATTAACTTTATGTAATGCCATTGTAATGAACACGCACGCTCTGTCGCTCCCCACATTCCTCACTCATTCTAACTTAGTGTTTTTAAAATCACGTCTCTTCGAACGGAGAGATATATGAATTATCAGGGCTATTGAATCAATATTCCATCTAGCTAGTATTAGATGTTAAAAAACACGGTCACCTTTCGTTAATAATTATAATTACGTTTATACTATGATATTGAAAAAGATGGTGAACTGCATATGAAGCTACTTTCTGCAGCTATATCTACAACAAATGTGAATTTACATTATACTGTACATGAGAGCTAGTCCGTCTGCGTTTTACACATGCCATCATCGTTTCACAACATAAGTTACGGATAGATATTTAGCTGAATGGGTGCTTACTTGTTTATTAGAATGCAAGCGAGATCGGCATCTCTCTGTAGTTCCAGTTAGTCACGAAGCTCGTGGAAATGCAACTCCAATGTTAACGCGAGTCATGTCTCTTCTCCTGTCCCAAACCCCCATTTCTGTCACCCGTGCGTTTCCGCTTCACGGATCTGCCTCCAGCAGCAGAACGTGCAGGCAAAGCATAATCATGGTCCATTATTGATATCCAACTATTGATTCTTTATCGTCTTCTTTTATTTTAGTGACGTGCGTCCGGTGTTTACATTTGCGTTTGGCGGTTTTTCGCCGGGATCTGCACGAAGTTAGAGAAACTAGAGTCAAAGGTTATATGACGTCATAGACAGGCGAAGAAACGGAAATAAAGACACGGCCCGTGTCTTCAAATTAAAATATAAATTTCTCCGGATTTGAAAGTTGGTGGGAACTTTTGGGATAATGTTAGTACACAACTAAAAGAAATATATAACATAGATACAGTTATTTTTGCTATTTTGAAAGCCGAAAAGTTCCATATTGTGCCTTTAAAGGTGAACTAAGTAACTTTTTTACCTTAACAGAACAGCTTTGGAGTCATTATATTACTGATTTCGTGTTGAATGGTGGTCGTCTCGCCCCCCCTGTTGGCTGTGAGCGGAAAAAACGCACTTGCAACTTTGAGCCGGCGGCTCGCCGGCCGCAGCATCAGGAAGTGTCGCCTGATATCAGGTCTCGCGATGTAACGAATTGCTTTACGGCAAGAAAGATCTGCTAAAATGAGCATCAAACTGAAATAACCCGGCGCCATATACATGTGGTGTTCGAGGCGCACATACAATACAGACTGCCGACAGTTAAACAGGGCGCAGCTCTTAAAGGGGCCACACCTTATTTCCACTTTTTACAGCTTTCATCCTACTAAACAGGTACCTCACGCTGCAGAGACATCTCTGCATGAGTGATATTTACGACAGTGACAGCGACTCTAGGGGTCACTGTTTGACAAAAACGGAAATCCTGCATAGTGCTGCTTTAAAAACATGTCTCTGTAAGTCGTTTATTTACTAGACAAGCTATTGGTTTGGAATGCAGTGTAAAAAAGAGATGGGTGTTTATAGTTTATACAAGTTTAGAGAGAGAGCGATTTTCATTTCCTTAAAAGGGTTAGTTCACCCCAAAATGAAAATTCTGTCAGTAATTGCTCACCCTCATGTTGTTCCAACCCCGTAACACTTTCGTTCATCTTCGGAACATAAATTAAGATATTTTTTATTACATCTGAGAGCTGGATCACTCCTCCAGGCTTCTAAGGGATTGAAACTTGCCAGAGTTCTAAGGGATTGAAACTAATTGCATAGAGCTTCTGGTTGAATGTCACACGCATCACACACATGACCAGCGTCGGCCAATAGTGAGGCTACGTGTGACGTACAACACAGACACGCTACACAATTATACGTGACCTATCTCGAGGCCAAGAGAGAAGGAAATTAATACTTGAATAAATTATCATTATTTATTATTTTGTTAATAGTCATTATTTTGTTTTTTTTATTTTTTTGCGTACAAAAAAGCGTTGCTTGATAAACTTAAGATTGAGCTACTGTAGTCAATTGGACTATTTTAACGATTTCTTTAATAACATTTCTGGGCCGGCAAGTTTCAATGGCTTAGAAGCCTATGGAGGAGTTACTAATATAATTTTCATTTTGGGGTGAACTATGCTTTTAAGTAGCAAAATCCGATTATTTTTGTATCCGATTAGAATCTGATAAAAAATGATTGACGTCCACACTGTATGGCAATTGTTCAGATCCGATTTGTGTCCATGCCACCTTTTTGTTTTCCGGAATATCTGTGTGACGAAGGCACAAATACAGTTTGATGTTATGATGGTTTAAGATGTCTTTCTGGCCAAAAGTGAACGTCTTGGTTTAGTCCCACGCATCATGATAACTTGTCCATACTTCTTCCCGTCTAGAGGCTTGACAAAAAATCTGTAGCTGTAACTCGTGGGTACTGAGGTTTATCATTCTCTTGTATAGCAGACCGTCTTGAATCCCGAGCTAGAACTCTGTCAAAGTATTTGTTTCACTGTCATAGACATATTGGCTCGCTCCTTAGCTTTGGGCACACTACTTGACTCCACATACTTCCATACCTGCTGTAGTTCCTCATTTTCACCTGGGCTCTTACACCACTCATCGATGTCTAGGGTGCCAATCACTGGCTAACAGGCACCTTTTGTTGCCTTAACTTGTCATACCATTCGGTCTACTGAGAACCTAAACAGGCTATTAGCATTAGTATTATCACACCCAGCTCAATATTGCACTGTGAAGTCGACATTTGCCAGCTGGGCTACCCAGTGTTCCAAGTATTGCTTGGAGGTGGGCCACCGAATTATTATCTTTAACGACAGTACATTAAGCTCCAGTCAGATAATCTTTAAATGTCTCTGTAATGGTCCATTTTAAGGCTAAGAACTCTTAAAAGAGCTATAATTGGCGTCATTTCGTTCTGCAGGATGGAGACTGCGGCTTGCATAGGCGATCATCCTCTCTTGCCCATCTTTGGTCAGTGATAATACCACCCCTGGTGGCTAGCATCATTAAAGGACAAAGGGCAGGGAGAAATCAGCATAATTATGCCAAAATAGAAGTCTGTGAGAGGCATGCCTTAGTTTTTCAAACGCAGCTTGGCACTCAGTGGCCCACTCAATCCTACAATTACTCGACTTCTTGTTGGCTGAAACTACTAGTAAAAGGGTGTTTAACGGCTATGCTATCCAGGCAAAATTGGCAATAAACTGTCTATAATAGCCAGCCAGGCCCAAGAAAGCCCTCACCTCTCGAACAGAGGTAGGAACAGGACACTCTTTTACAGCCACTGTTTTACCTGGATCTGGGCTTATGCCAATTTTGTCCAGTACATGCCCCAGGAATTTCACTTGGTGTTGAATAAACTGACATTTATCCACACAACTTCAGTCCAGCCGCTGGAACACCTGCTCCAAATGACAAAGATGGGTGGCAAAATCTACAGAATACACAATAACATTATCCAAATAAACAAACAGGAAGTCTACAATGTAGTCGCTTAAGCACTGCTGCATTAATCTCTGAAATGTAGCTGTTCCATTGCAAAGGCCGAACAGCATTTGAACAGCCCCTAGGGAGTTGTAAACACAGTCTTTGGATGATCGTCAGGATGCACCCCCACTTGCCATTTGCCAATAGCCACTAGCCAACTACAGTGTGCTAAACCATTCGCCAGCCAACTTCCACCTTTCTTCTTGACCATAACTACTGGGGCTGCCGATGGGCTATTACTCTCAGAAATTACTCCAACATATCTGCCAAAAGAAGTTTCATCTCTTTATACATCATTGGGGGTAGGGGGCGACACCGTTCCCGGACAGGGGGGCATCACCAGTATAAATCATGTCCTTGACAGTCTCAATAAAGCCAAAATCATACTCATTCTTAGCAAACACCCCACTTCCTCAAAAGTGCATTAAAAGCTTGAGGTTGTTGTCAGTGGGCTACTTGCACATAGCAACCTGACGTCATATCCGCAACGGGTAAATACGGCTCGCTCTCTTCCTGTTTGAAGGCGTACATACACAACGTAGACATTTTCCGCCTAATACTAGAAAACAGTACAACATTATAACACGCATATTCTGTCAGCCCGGGGTTGTTTATTAGCCTAATGTAAGCTAGCAAACTAACGTAAGCCATACAGTTTGAGATATATAGACTTACCTTCATATCCGTGGATATATGAAGAGGCATACATTTTAAAGCCCTTCTCTCTAATTTGCTGGTAGGTGATTTGGAGGAGGACTTACAAAGGCGATATACGTCCGTTATTGTAAGTTTCGGCAACTCTTGTAAACATCTCATCTCATAGTGTAGAATAGCGCCGGAAAGATGAGGCCGCATTTCCGGTAAGGAAGTAGTTACGTGCAAGGAGCCCGTTAAATCAGATCCAAGCATTAATGGAATCACCCCAACAGCAGTTACCTCCTTTTCAGAGCTTTCAGCTTCCACCACACAAATATCGACAACCCCATCCGTGATCAGAATCAAATTGAGATCTCTTTGGCCATAGATATCCACGTCGGGCATCTCGTACATCTGACCAAGCTTCTGATACTGGCCTAGACACTCTGTAAGGATGCAAATTACACAATCTGACAGGGATCTTACCATACTTAACTATAGCCACAGTGCGGGCAGCAGCCACACCATCTGACTCCAACAGGGTTTCCACCAATCAACAGTAAAATGCGATTCTGTAGTAGAGGATGGATACCCGAACCGAGCCCGACGGGACCCGACGGTACCCGACGGGCCGGGCCGGGTTCGGACACATATTTTGAAATGACGTTCGGGTTCGGGTCGGGCTCGGTCACGTCGGCGCGGTAAGGCATTGAACATTTGATATTTAAAACAGCTTATTATAATGTTTAACTGGATGCAAATGTTTGTTTTTGTGATTAAAATACATTTAAAATATTACCCTAACATTACCCTAACATCCATCTTCATGTGTGCGGACATTTGTTTATGTTGCTGTGACAACGCGCAACACGTGTTGCCTGTGTTAACATGCGCTTTGTTGGCCGTGTGCGGCGCACGCTGAGGCGTTGCGCACATCTGTATGCCTTCCAGTTGATAAATAAAAGCAGGCTTTCTACACAAACAAACGTACGTGTCATTAGTATGAGAAAAAAATGAGATTTTTAACTGTGTCGGGCTCGGTTCGGGCTCGGACATAAATATCTTAATGCCTGTCGGGCTCGGGTCGGGTTCGGTTACTGCCCTGTCGGACGCGGGCCGGGCTCGGACAGAAAAATGCGGCCCGATCCGCACTCTATTCTGTAGGCCCATTCTGACACGCCCCCACACAATGACCTCACTCTGGGGGGGATCCATATCTTGTGGTGACTTTGCTGGCCACACATAGCCCAGAAACCCGTCATATTGAGTACGAGCCACAATGAGTTGACATGTTGCCATGGCCTGTTTCCACACTCGCTGTTCTGCAGGGCTCAGAAACGGGAAAGACTGAGATGGGCCCTGGAAAATGGCACTCCAACATGATGAGATAACATTCATTCCAATAATTAAAGGGTCAGTGGAAAATTCATCTTTCATAATAACACCTTTCCTGAAGTCGGATGCCTGCCACTGCAAAGTCCAATACTGCATACCCAACGTAGGGAATGTTCAGACCATTTGCGGCACTCAGAGTCAAAATGTCACAAGGCTAGTCTGTGTTTCTGTCTTGTTTCATGTTTAGCAGCTCCCTGTTATGTTTATTAGTCTGTCACAGGTGTTTCCTATTAGCCACACCCCCTTGTTAGCTCGTTTACACTTGTATATAAGCCTGTATGTCTAGTTCAGTCTTTGTGGGTCCTTAATGTTGTATGCTGGTTGTTCTGTTCCCTAGTCCTGTTTCCTGAGTCTGTATAGTTTGAGTTTGTGTAATAAAGATATGCTGCAAATGGATCCTACTTCCTCGTCTGCTTCAACCTCACGTGACAGAAGGACCCACCTCACCATGGATCCAGCAGATTGTCGCTTTCACCTCAGCCAGGATAAATGCCTGATGGAGGATTATGTAAGAGAATTTTTGGAGTTTTGCCATGGAGGGAACTTTAAGGACATGGACTTAAAGAACATGTTTGGCCGGGGACTTAATAAGTTTCTGTATTTCCTCATGCCTCACGATACCCCAGATTACACTCTGGCACAATATATTGGGTTCGCCCTTTTATTGAGTGGTTCGCCATTTATGGTGGGCTTTGCAAGTGAGGAACCCCACAAGCTCACACTATTCCCGAAGTCTGTCATAGTGCATGTCATGCCCACCACGCCTGAGCCCGCTGCGGAGGAAGCTGTCCCTGAGCACACTGCAGAGGAGGAGGCTGTCCCTGAGCACACTGCAGAGGAGGACGCTGTCCCTGAGCACACTGCAGAGGAGGAGGCTGTCCCTGAGCTCACTGCAGAGGAGGAGGCTGTCCCTGAGCTCACTGCAGAGGAGGAGGCTGTCCCTGAGCACACTGCAGAGGAGGAGGCTGTCCCTGAGCACACTGCAGAGGAGGAGGCTGTCCCTGAGCTCACTGCAGAGGAGGAGGCTGTCCCTGAGCACACTGCAGAGGAGGAGGCTGTCCCTGAGCACACTGCAGAGGAGGAGGCTGTCCCTGAGCTCACTGCAGAGGAGGAGGCTGTCCCTGAGCACACTGCAGAGGGGAGGCTGTCCCTGAGCACACTGCAGAGGAGGCTGTCCCTGAGCACGCTGCGGAGGAGGCTGTCCCTGAGCACGAGCATGCTGCGGAGGAGGCTGTCCCTGAGCCGCTGCGGAGGAGGCTGTCCCTGAGCACGAGCACGCTGCGGAGGAGGCTGTCCCTGAGCACACTGCAGAGGAGGAGGCTGTCCCTGAGCACACTGCAGAGGAGGAGGCTGTCCCTGAGCACACTGCAGAGGAGGAGGCTGTCCCTGAGCACACTGCAGAGGAGGAGGCTGTCCCTGAGCACACTGCAGAGGAGGAGGCTGTCCCTGAGCTCACTGCAGAGGAGGAAGCTGTCCCTGAGCACACTGCAGAGGAGGAGGCTGTCCCTGAGCACACTGCAGAGGAGGAGGCTGTCCCTGAGCACACTGCAGAGGAGGAGGCTGTCCCTGAGCTCACTGCAGAGGAGGAGGCTGTCCCTGAGCACACTGCAGAGGAGGAGGCTGTCCCTGAGCACGCTGCAGATGAGGCTGTCCCTGAGCACGCTGCGGAGGAGGCTGTCCCTGAGCATGAGCACGCTGCGGAGGAGGCTGTCCCTGAGCCCGCTGCGGAGGAGGCTGTCCCTGAGCACGAGCACGCTGCGGAGGAGGCTGTCCCTGAGCCCGCTGCGGAGGAGGCTGTCCCTGAGCACCAGCACGCTGCGGAGGAGGCTGTCCTGAGCCCGCTGCGGAGGAGGCTGTCCCTGAGCCCGCTGCGGAGGAGGCTGTCCCTGAGCCCGCTGCGGAGGAGGCTGTCCCTGAGCCCGCTGCGGAGGAGGCTGTCCCGGAGCCCGCTGCGGAGGAGGCTGTCCCGGAGCCCGCTGCGGAGGAGGCTGTCCCGGAGCCCGCTGCGGAGGAGGCTGTCCCGGAGCACGTCGTGGTGGGCGCTCCTGAGTTGGTCCAGATGCACGTCAGGGCCATCGAACCTGAGACTGTACACACTGTGCCTGCCACACAAGAGTCTCTTCAAGTCGTGCCTGCCGAGCCTGAGTCTCTTCACGTCAGTCCTGCCGAGCCTGAACTTCATGCCAGGGCTGCCCAGGAGGGCAAACTCGAGTATGTCCCTGAGCATACTGTAAAGGGCGCTCCCGAGGCTGTTCCTGAACTGTCTGGTCCGCCCTGGTCGCATATACGGCATGCTCTGCCTTGGCCGCCCGCACAGTTTACTCCATTGACCTGGCCCTCGATCCACCTCCCCAAGAATGCCTCTGTTTCACCACCACCCTGGACTATATTCTGAAGAGCATCTGGTATACGCTCTTTAAGGGGGAGGTTATGTCACAAGGCTAGTCTGTGTTTCTGTCTTGTTTCATGTTTAGCAGCTCCCTGTTATGTTTATTAGTCTGTCACAGGTGTTTCCTATTAGCCACACCCCCTTGTTAGCTCGTTTACACTTGTATATAAGCCTGTATGTCTAGTTCAGTCTTTGTGGGTCCTTAATGTTGTATGCTGGTTGTTCTGTTCCCTAGTCCTGTTTCCTGAGTCTGTATAGTTTGAGTTTGTGTAATAAAGATATGCTGCAAATGGATCCTACTTCCTCGTCTGCTTCAACCTCACGTGACACAAAAGGGGGGCATCACCCAATTTAAAAAATTCTCTTCTAGCATATACTCTGCAGCATTAAGGTTACATGATGTGACCCATATCAAACAGGCCTATACAGGGAACATTCTGGAATAAAAACATCTACCATAGGGCAGACAGCAATAAAGGAGTGCATAAATTGGGGTAATTAATAAATGAAGATCTGATCTGATCGGATTTCGTGTGGTTTATGTGACTTTCTCACGCCATGTAAAATGTAAACGTCAGACGTTGTTATAGGAAACCTGCTGAAAGTCACTGCTGAAACAAGGTTGTGTTGTTGTAAAGTGCTGGACGAGTAGCAAATGACAATATAACAGAGACAAGTTTTGAAACTCGAGGGAGACGACAGCACGGAATAAAGGCGCACATACCAGCCACCTACGTTTCTGCCGCTGCCTCCAGAAATGTAGGAGACGCAGTTGTCCAGCGTGGCGGCTACACATTGTCATGCAAGACAAAATCTGAGGGGAATTCCAGAAAGCAGGTTATGTGACATACCCAGGCATAGGCGCCGATTTATGTTTTCCTCCGTAGGGGTACTTATGGGCGCACGCCCCCCCCAAAAAAAGAAAGAAAAATTAGTCAAAAAATGTTTGCATTTCAGAACCTTATGAAATGGACAGCGGCCGACACGAACACACACATCTATTTACTTGATCATAAAGCCGTAAAGTACGCTATCTTTCAACTCAGGACAGCGCCAATTCTCACATATACAGACAGGATTGGAGATGAAAAGTTTAACTGACACATAACCACGATCACTGCAACTGCTAGCTTCACTGTAGCTCCTAGCTTTGCTGTTATGTGCTTCGGACAGGGCACTTGTGGTGGATGTCGATACACTCACATCATTATTAGGTTTTGCTTTTTTAATAAGAAATCTTTCCATTTTAGTCTCACTCTGAATCTGTTTACCGAAAGCACATACACGCACTGCACTGTAGTGGGGGGATGGAGCAGAGTCACTAAAGAGGCGTTTTCATCCGAGAAACGATGTGATTGGTGGATAGGATATGGAGCAGGCGACTAACAGCGACATAACCAATCACAGTGTGACAGACGCTTCACATAGCACCAACTGCAATGTTTAATTTTAAACGAATGTAGCCTTCTGGCAGTCTGGCACACATGTGTTCGAGCCCCGAAGCACCCACGGTATCAGCGCCTATGTACCCGGGTATGTTTAAGAGTAAGTAAGCGGATGACCTCAAGTTTTGGTTCCAAAAACGGGTATGTAAGTAGCCATAACTTTCAGGGTATGTAAGTAGCCATAGCAACCTACTCTCTGAACGTAACCTGCTCCGGAGCAGGTTCTGTCTAGGGTTAGTTTCCTCAAGAGGTGTTCAGCGCATACGTGTCCTATAGACCATAGACAGTAAAAGAAATGGACAGAGCGACCCCATAGATTTCAACGGAAAAAACTGAAGCCCTTTAGAAGCACTCACTTCCTGATAGCCAAGCATACTGCGCATGCTCAAACTGAGCTTGACGACGGAGATGTGACGTGAGTAGCCAGCCGAAATCTGAATCATTCCCTTCCGAATCTTGCAGAGCCGGAGATCGTGAGTATTAGCTGTCCATGAGCTCGCAGCAGGAGCAACTTTATGACTCTCTATGGGCTTCTCCCTTGACTTTATGCCTCCACGTCCCCCAATTGCCCGGGAGCTTCTACTTCTGTCTATACGGTCATTGATCTTGTGTGCGACAGAGAGTCGCGGGGTTATGACGCAGTCGTTAGCCTATATTTACAAAAACGGCTTCTAAATCGGCCATAACGTAAGATACACAGTAATGGAGCCTTTTATACATTGTCGTGTTTCTTTTTAAATAAATAATGGACAAATGTTGGACGCCTCAGATGTAAAGTTATTCGCTGTCAAAGTGACGCCAAAATGAATGGGAGTCAATGGAATGCTAACAGCAGGTGATAGCAGAGAATGTCTAATAAGGGGAGAACTGGCACTGTCTGGTTACTTCCGGTTTCTGGACTGGCTGCAGTAACACATCTCTGTCCATTCGGGGCGCTCGCGGGTGAGTGCAGAATGAATGGGAGTCTATGGGGTTTCACCCCCAGAAATCCACTTTTCTCAGGATGTAATTTTTTGTCAAGTAATTTGAAAGTTGCATTCAAAGGGGATGGCAAAGATAATACACTCTGCTGAAAATTGCATTTTTAAGTTCACATATCTGTTCTAAAAATACATTCAAACATGTGATGACGTCACACAGTAGCAGAATGCTAGCGTGTCCCGGCCAACAACGGCCTAACCTGTAAGAAATCAAAAGGACATAAGTACTCGTTCATTCGACTTTTGGCCTATAATCTATATTGAACTTGCGGAATCAGCAATAAAATCTATGTTTATTCAACGACAAGCAGGAGAAAGAGATACATAGCCGTTTAGCTCCATAGACTCCCATTCATTCTGCGCTCGCTAGCGATCATCTCCAGTGGAATTCGAATGGAACTGCAACCAAAGATGATACAACGGGGCTAATAGGAAGTGCCCAGGCTTTCCGTAGACGGGCTTTGGTGATAGTTAGCTACAATGGCGGCGCCCGGAGAGGCTTCAGTTTCCGGTTTTGGACATACGTGAGTTTCATCGGGCAGCGACGATATAAAGCACTATTAAAACAATGTAGTTAATTGTATTATAATATACAGCTATATAATTCTAATCTCACACATCGTTGATCTTATCAGACACAATTTATATGAGACACTTCCTCAATCCTCAATAGAACTATATAGGGAAAACCTGTAACGCCAAAGATGGCGGTTGTATGCACATGTCCCGCCCCTCCCGCTTGACAGCCAATCGTCTGCTTTTAACAGTCAAGCCGGGAAACATTTAAGCCTATCGTCTGGTTCCTCTGACGCATGTGTAACGGAGGCCAGCTAGTAGTTGCTGTGCCGCCTATTGAGATCAGAGGAGTGAGGTTTACTCGCACAGCAACTACTAGCTGGCCTCTGTTACACATGCGCACAGTTGAGGTTTGCGACAGCGGAGAATACGTTACTGTTTGAAAAGGCGGCAGATTTGAAATGTACTGTATGTGTGCGTTGTGTAAATATCAGACATCCCAAGTCTCCCGCATGTTGATAGCGGCTCCCTGATGCCCGCGAATTAGTTAAAATCTCCCCGAATCTAGAGCGAGTGTGCTTCAAACCGTGTAGCGCGTGCACCGTACGGAAGAGAGGGAGAGAGCGAGAGACCTGCGTGTTGGTGTGTGAACTCTTGCGCAGTAAAAGTATAACCGGTGGGGGAAAAGGTGTTTTAAACCTTATTTTCGGGCAAAGTCGTCCAACTTTTTCAGCGATTTTTATCATATTTTACTGCTGTTTCTATACATGCAGTTTTTATGTCCGGTGACCAGTGAAACTGCAGTTCTGACTCTCTGCCCATTCATTTAGATAGGAGCCTAGTAGGGGTGTCTCGCGAGACTTTAACATGACGAGATTTCCCGTCGAGTGAAAAGCTGTCTCGCGATTTCTATTATCATAGAATATTCCACCAGTACACTCACATTCGCCTAAACTATCGTTTTGCTGTTTTTATAAAAAGAAATAAAAACCATTATAAAACTAATGTAAATGTCTGCTCTGCTCATCCAGCACGAGTTGCAGTTGCAATCAGTGCAGCACGAATCACAGTTCACTGATCGCGTGAGGATGGCGGAGGATTCGTTGCGCAACATAGACTAAACGTCTGATCTTATCTTGTAGAATGCACGCTCAGCACCGCTGCTATACACACAGAGTACGCGCGTTCAAGAAAGTGAAAGTAAAACACAAGCTCGCTGATGTGCATTTCGCACAAATTAGGCCGCGAACATACAATCGTCCGTCTCCCAATACCCATCTCTGGACTGTTTATTTGCGGCTATCGTCTCAGTTTGCACTTTGAATATTGAGAGAGTACTGTAATGCAGTGGTTTTCAAACTTTTTCAAGAGGCACCCTTTTTTTTTTTTTTTTGAGGCGACCCATAGGCTTGTGAGCAGAAAAAAAAACTCATCTCAGCACTTTTTTAACAACTTATGATGATACACGTGCACTTGATCAAGCTATAGGCCTACGTACAGGAATTTTAACCAATTAATAGCCGTTTACTGCATGCTTAAAAAATACACAACATATTCCACAACAAACTCTTTAAATGTAATATTCATTATATACAGAACAGAACAAGAATTAAAAATAATAATAACTATAAACAAGTCAAAACGAAATCATTTAAAGCGAAAGTAAAAGGGGCATTGTGCTCAGGTAACTCTCTCATTAGAATCAAAATGTTTCAACATTTGCGATGTATTTGTTAGGCTTTGTAGCAACTTCACTCACGTTGCAATATCGACAGGAAAAAAATCATCCTTTTCACATGTGCAAAAATGTGCTTGGAAACATCACAGTTGAGCGGTGCTTACGCTGAATGGTACGAATTGAAGGCTACTAATATTCTAAATTCGAATATATATTCGAATAGTTAAAAAAAACAGAATTTCGAAGGTGAAAATTAATATTCGAATGTGGAAAAACACGCCCGCGGTATCAGAGGCGCGGCTGTCTGCTTTGCAAATGAGCGCTGCCTGAGGGATCAGGGACAGGTCACAGGAGTCGCACTGGCACAGCACTGCTGAAAGTTTTTTTTATTTCTTATTCTTATTTATTGCATGAATAAGGCAGGTAAGGTTAGATACAGCAGTTCCATGCACTGCAGGCTGGTTTGATTATTTACCGTTTCATGTCAAGGAAAAGTTCCATGTTCACAGCACAGCTCGCTCAGAGCGTTCAATGTCGGTTCTAGCTACTGTAAAACTTAAATTAATGTTAATAATATTTGTTTCAATCACTGAATGAAGCCTGCTATATTTGGGACAAGAGTCGCGAGTCTCGCGACCTTAAATTGCTTGCGCAAAACTCTTGATCATCACTCAACATATGTTTATTGTTATTGTTCATTTAAACCGTTATGCGCAGAGAGCGTGAGGTGAGGGCGAGAGAGAGAAAGAGTGCCTGCGAGTGCGAGTAGTTATGTCTCTTTGTATTAATTTGTTCTGTTATTGACGTAATGCGCGTAATTGACAAAATGCACAACCATGTTCGAAGAGTTAGAATATGCGTGTTTGATTTAGAGGGAATATTCGAACGTCATTTTTAAGTAATTTTGACAGACAGCCATAGGAAGGAACGACGAGTGTTGGTGTGTTGCTGCCGTTTGAGCGAACGTGTGTGTGTGTGTTGCGAGAGAACGAGTGCGTGTTTTGTGTTAATGAGAAGGGTAATGCATAATCTGGCCCCAAACCGGTTCGCAGGAAGAGAGGGCAACATTCAGTTTGTTTAGTTGTTTTATTATTATTAATATAAATTTTATTAAAAACGGAATTCTTTTTTTTAATTTTTTTTTTTAAATCACTGGCGACCCATTTTTTAATTCTCGCGACCCACCCGAGGGTCGCGACCCAGGGTTTGAAAACCACTGCTGTAATGTCTTAAAGAAAACAGACAAGGGAGGCTCTGTTTCTGAACTTATAATCGTTTCTGAACTTATAATCGGAACGCAAGAACAACTGTGGAGACAAACAAACAGCCTCTCTACCGGCCTTTCCCAGTAGCACCTCATTGCAGTACACGAGATCCGGGGGACGGAGTCGGATCCAGATTAAGGGGTGGGGTTGGGTAGGTTTAGGGGTGGGTTTAGGGATCAGGGGGTGGGGCTGGGTAGGTTTAGGGATAAGGGGGTGGAGCTGGGTAGGTTTAGGTATGTAAGGTGGGAGGAGTTGGATCTAGATCCGACTCCTCCCCGTGGATTTCATGTTCTGCAGTGAGGACCATCTCGCCTTTCCCGAACTCACCGCATTAACCCTATAACTGCCGGTGCAAAATAAAACAGCAATTTCAAAACTATTATAAAGAGTCTGTGTGCTAACTTTGATTATGGTTGCACTTGCACTTATTGTTTGCACTTAAGACTTCTAGAGTTCAGTTAGGAGGTCACACACAGCCTCAATCAGAAGTTCTGAAAGGTCTTAAATGTACAGTAAGGTCTGAAGAGACTAATGTGAAATCATACAGGAGAAAAGCCAGTCAATAAAAACCTTTTACAGTGCTTGTATATTGTTTTCTTTCAATGCATTTGATAATTCATACTCCTAATGCATGTCATTTCAGGTCTGCTTTATAAGATTATTTAATTGTTTCATAATTATTTAAGTTAAAAATTGCAAAATGCACCTGCATACTATTTTTCCAGTCATGAATTTTGTCATTGAGGATTTCTGAAAAATTGTGCAAAAATCTCGTCTCGTCTCGTTCTCGTGAACCCAATCTCGTGTATGTCTCGTCTCGTGAGATAAGCGTCTCGTCACACCCCTAGAGCCTAGTCTTGTTATTCAGAAATAGCTGCCCGGATGGCGTTGCCAAGATGGCGGCCGAGTGGCAGGACTTGCCTAAAAGGACTTTGATCTTATTCAGACTTTTTATTTATTTTTGGACGTTTTCTATGCTATAATATATTTCTATAATAAAAGACATTATGATCATTGATCATGACATGATATATGATATATCTATGACTAAACAAAAAAATAAACTTATACAGCCATATCTTTGCAATCGCAGACTGTATTTAGCCTAGTTCAATCAGTCTTCTTTGTTATTATATAATTAGCATCAAAACGTTATAGTTCTTATTCACAGTGATTAAAGATTATTAAACGAAAAGATTGAAAAATGATTGCACAACCACCAAATAGGTAGCAATATGCACTAAGTATGGAAATCAGCATTTAAAAAGAAGAAGAAAGAAGTATTGGTATGGCGCGCTTTTTCTTAGCGTCCGTTTCCATGGTGACTCGTCTATTCGTCGCTCAGTTTTGTCTAGTGTGTTAACTAGTTGGATGGAAAAACTCCCGATCGCGTTTTTGGAACCCAGCATACATCGAGTACGCAAGGTTTTGGTTAATCAATCCAGAGTTCAGTGTATGTTTGACGGTAAAAATATAACCTTGCTTTCTGGAATACACCCAATTGAGCCTTCGCAATGAGTTTGATTGACAGGCGATCTGACCAATCATAATCCACCGAATCCGTCATTTTTGTCCGACAAAGCAGTCAGGGACAGGGAGTTAGTAGATTAATGTTGGAGGATTTTAATTTGAAAAACGAAGTGTAGCTACTGGCGTCTTTCGCGGTTAAAATAACATTAATGTTTATTTGATGCTATAAATTAACTACACTGTTAAAAATTACCTGTAAAATTTACAGTAAAATACTGGCAGCAGGGTTGCCAGCCAGTTACTGTATTTTTTACAGTAGCGGTTCTGTAATTTAATTTACAGAATTTTACTGTATTCTGATTACAGTATTTTTTTAATTGCTGTATTTTTTTACAGTAAATTACATGAATGCAGTATATGTAAAATGCAGTATATACAATATATTTTCCTGATTTCTGAATATTAATGACTGGCATCTGAATTTTAAATTCCCCTATTATTTCACAAAACAAACAAATTATTCAACACCCCAATCTTGAAAAACAGGTCAACATTTATTTAATTTATAACTTTAAAATATGCATGAAAAAAGTCATAAAACAGTGTATTATTTTGATTTAATTTTTATTTACAAACTTTTTTTTTTTAAATGGACATGAAATTTAATATTTTTTAATTACTTGAAACAAATTAGCCATCATGGCCCTTCACACAAAGAAGAAATACGCAAACGACATACACTTAAAACCACAAGCTGACCAACATGATCAGAATAAAATGGTTCTGAAAAACACAGACACGGATGAATTTTCACCACTTCATTACCAGACAAACATGTCCAAACAATAAGGCCCCAAGTGAGTCCAACAAACTTATGATCAAAAATGGAGAATAATTCAGCTCCAGATGCTGTTCCATCACAGGATGCAAAGAGGGACTAGAAATATTGAAAAGGACAATATATTAGATATATTATAAAACATAATGATACAGTCAGAGAAAGAATAGAGGGATGACAGATACAGTTAGCGACAGATAGAGAATTACAATTAAAGGAAAAATAGATGTACCATTTGCCCTGTCGTTTTAGATGGCAATTTTCTTCTTTGTTCCTCTCTCCGGATTGATGCATACAAAGGACCTAAAGGGTCAGGAAACAGAAAATATGTAATTAAGATTGGTTAAGTTTTTGATGCTTGTAATCATGTTTTTGAAATTGGACCATATCTGTTATAGCAGTGTTTCTCAACTCCAGTCATGAGGACCTCCCAGGAAGTTTTATAATGTCCACTAATTAAAACACCTGATTTAACTCATTAACTCAACAGATAATATCTAAAGGCAAGTTCTGATTTTGAATACATGTGTAAAATGTACTGAGGTTGTTAAAGTCCCCGTGAACCGGAAGTTGCAAACGACTTTTCTCCAGTGCTGTGAAGTATTTCCGAGAGAAACGGAATACTAAATGAGACAAAATAGTGAGCGTGGCTTTTTTTTCCAACTAGCACCTGATTGGATCTAGAAAAATGCACCTCCTCGCCATCTCTCCTTTCACACGCTGTGTGCCTGTCTACTGTCAGTTGGAGGGGCGTGATTACGGATGTTAAGCAGACACCTAAACCGTCAAGCCTACGTCATCGGGCAAGGTCCTCCAGTGCAGAGGGGAGGGGCATTTTCAGAATTTGATTAAAGATTACGAAGCCAAAAATTTTTTTTGTGTGGATTGACTTGCATGTATGAATTGTTCACAAAACGATCAATTTAGGCAAACAAAGTAAGTATGGTCAATTTTGATTTCATGGGGACTTTAAGAATTCAATCATTACCTTTAAAGGGGTCATATAATGGTACATGAACTTTTACAAGTTGATTGTACTGAAATGTGTGTTGGCAGTGCCTGTACACAGCCATCATATAATGATAAAAATCCATCCAGTGGTTTTGTTTTAATCTCCTTATATGTTTTCACCTGCCTCAAATCAAGCCGTTCGAGCCTGTGACGTCACAAGCTCGCACGCCCCTCCCTTGACATGATTGACAGCAGCGTTTCAACACAGACCCGCCCTCGCTCGTGAGTGAGATGTCAATCATAGTTCGTCATTGTTTACGCTGGAGCAGTATGGCGGCCGTCTAATCGTTTGTGGTGTTCTGTTCTTGGGTGTAATAAGGAACACAGCAGTCATTTTAATGTTCCTAAATCCGAACCGCTGAAGACAGTGGCTGAGTTTTGTTTATGAAGGGAATCCGACGAGCAACGTCAATGCGCTCATGTTTGCGCGAATCATTTCTCACCAGACTGCTTTATAAACGAGGCGAGGGTCAATATAAATCAGGTTTTGCTAAGAAGCTGCTACTGAAAAAGGAATCAGTACCAACTATTCGTGTTCCTGCTGGAGCTCCAGAAGAAGTGAGTGAAACGTTTTATTAATATATTAATCTTTGCAAATCCCTTGCACGCTTCACGATGATTGTGGCTATAATGTTTACACTCAGGGTGCATAACGGCATGTATTCTATGTAAAGTTACGACGTTCTCAATATAATTCATAATCCCACGTTTATAATAAAAAACGCGTTATAGTTATTGTGTTATTAGAAACTGTGTATGCAGGTGTTACAGTTAACGTAACAGGAATATTAACAGGAATATCAATGCAGTTGCAATACTATAGATGTACTTAAAAGTTTTCTTAAAACATAAAACATTTTCGTACTGCGCTAAACATAAACACAACAAATTCTTAGGTATCCTTCAACTACTGCTAGAATCATTACTGACATGACCTCACGTCAGTTTCAGTCACGATAGTTGTACCTAACACTGAGATAACGTCACGCATCACTGACAAGCCTACATTTACAACAAAAAAATATATATTTTTTTCAACATAAATCTGTCAACGAACTAACCTATAACTTACATTATTAAACACATAGCGTTTGTATCTCACAACTCTAACATTAACTTACCCTGCCAGTACATACAAAAATAGATCAAGTGACATTGCTAACCAACCATTCAGAAACGTCCTGTTCGAGCTTTATTGACGAACTTCTTCGGGGCGTCATTTTGTTTCGGGTCCGACTCCGGTTCAAACTGATACGGTTGCACAGATGTGTCCTCAGAGAGAATCCCGCTGCCATAATAAACCCTCAACTGTTGTCAAGTCAACACTCCACGTGCGATGTGTCAAAGCGCCCAGAGAACAGAGGGGCGGAGTCAGCGAAGCTCATTATCATTTAAAGGCATATACACTAAACGGCGTGCTGAAAACAGCTGTTTTTAGCAGGTAAAATGAGTGTTTTCTTAGGCTACGTCTACATTAATCCGGATAAATTTGAAAACGGAGTTTTCGTTTAAAAACGCTCTCCGTCCACACTAGCGTTTTCAGGCGTTTTCAGACGTTTCAGTGTGGATGAGAAACTTATAAATTCACCTTACTGCGCATGCGTGAAACCTCACAAAAGCTCACTGAGATGATACAGATGGAAAAATAAACAATAAAGGTATCGCGCAATTCTTTCTAACATGATAATTTTATTTAGCAAAATATCTCACCATTCACTGATGCGTCCAGGTCGCACTCAGTCACCATATGTTTGGTCTAAAACGCGACTGCTCTCCTGTATTGACGCAGGACAGCAAATGTGAGTACATTTTCTGTCATCTTTGCAGTAGGCTACTGTGATATGAAGAGTGTGGAAAGTAACATATTTTAGCAACATTGTAAAAGTGAATCGCATATAATTAACAGGCACAATACCGGTAGCTAAACATGAATATCTATTGGTACAACATGGATCACATGACTAAACTTACGTCATCGTTTTCAAATACCTCCGGCTTCATAGTCCACACTACAACGCGAAAACGGCGTTTTCAAATTTATCCACTTTGGAGAGCGTTTTCCAAAAGCTACGTTTTCGTTGACTTAAAACGCCGTTTCAGTGTGGACGGAAGGCCAAAACGGAGAAAAAAATATACGTTTTCAAATGAAAACGTATTAGTGTGGACAGGGCCTTAAAATACTAATGAGAATTTTTAATAAAAGTATATTACAAAGTTTTCATTTAGACCCTAAAGATTCATATTAACTTGTACAAAAATGGCATTATATGACCCCTTTAAATGAACTCCAAGGTGCAGGCTGCCTCCTCCTGATGGAATATAATATGCAGTGAACAGTATGGCAGGACCTTCAGCTGGGCTGAATGCTCTCCTCACACACAACTTGGCCTTCCAGTGTCCATTTGTCAAAGTGTCTCCTAAAACAATACCACATGTGACAATAGTTTATTTTTTACTATACCATTTTTATTTTTTAGCTTTTTACATTTAAACTATAGTTTAGTATTCAGAGTGCAGGAACTCTTTCTTTTAAATAAAATTACCAAAGGCATTATACAAACAATAAGCCAATCACACACACACAGAGTAGGCTATAGCTAAATATATCTATTCGTACTGAAATGTACTTAAGGGATTTTTACACCGGCATATTAAACATGCGACAAAACTGGTATTACAGCACCATTCAGAATGTAAGTTAGGTTAAATTACACACATCCTCCGTGAGTCTGACGCAAGGTTTTAGCAACAGCGTTTTCATTTCGGCGCCCATTTTAACAGATGACTTGATTTTGATTTGATTTAACTTTACACCATAAAATAATCACGACGAAGTGTGCTGATCAACACGAAGCTCGTGTGAATACCGACTGTTGTCATTAAAGCATGTAATTCTTAACATATGAGCCCAGGGGCGTAGGAATGAGTTTAATATTGGGGGGGACCAGGGCTGATTTTAGGATTTTAATTTTAGGGAGGCTCAGTCCTTAATGACAATACGGAGGGTTTTTTCTTGGCTCAAAACGAGGAGGAAGACATGCCCCCCTGATCATGTACTTATTTATAAGATAATTCGAATATTATTTTTCACAGACCATAGGCTGTTATTCCAACACTATTTTTATGGATGTAGCCCAGTACCTCTAGGGGGGTCCGGGGCATGCACCCCCGGAAGAAAATTTTGCACATTTTAAAGCTAAATTCATTAATCTGGTGCACTTTGAGTCATCCAAATCCACTGTTGAAAATAAATAATCCACCCGCCAATCGACGAACCTATGAATTCTCTGATTTAGATATCTGCATCTAATTTTTTCTGCATCATATTTTCTGCATCATATTGTCACTTCAACCCAAATCGGTTTATTGGAATAAACTACTTGGGTTCAATTCAACTCGACTTCAGTGGACTACATTACACATATTATAGACATGATTCATGGGTCTTTTTTAAAATGATCTTTCTATATATTTTTTGTCTTTATTTTAAAATCTGAAAGTTCTTGTTTTAGGTTCTTCATATGCCTATTATATAGGATACCTTGTTATAGCATATATATATATATATATATATATATATATATATATATATATATATATATATATATATATATATATATATATATAAACATTAAGAAAGGTTTTAATAAGTGAATGAAACGTTTTTCATTATATCTTAGAAAAACATTAAGAGAACGTTTATATAGCCTAATGGGAGAATTGAACGTTTGAATAACGTTCTTATAACCAAGCAAGAACGTTACAACGTTTATATAAAGGGAGAATTGAACGTTCTTATAACCTAAAATTGTTAGCTGGGGAAGAGAGGAGAGATTCGCGATTGCACTGAACACGTTTTAAGTGCAGGATTCTCTGAGCGAGCCCAGAGAGAGAATTCCTACAAGAGAAGTGTATCTTAGAGCGCGCGCGGGAGATTCGCGCTCGGCACATCATATTCCTCGCGCGAGCAGAGAGAATCACGCTCGCGCATTATATTTAATGTACTTTCGCGCTGCCATAACAATAATGCGCTCTCGACATTTGATAGGGAAACCAATCAAATACGTGTGTCTCACGGCCAATGCGTGAGAGTTGGCAAATATATTTGTCTTCCGCGGTGTCATTTTTGGGTGGGACAAATGCGACTGTCTCCAATATTGGGGGGACACGTCCCCCCCGTCCCCCCCGGTTCCTACGCCCCTGTATGAGCCCATAGATCCCGAGGAATGTGTGAAATACTAACTTACCGCGTCCGCGCTGCTGCTGAAGCCCCGCGCAAGTCTCGCTCGCGCCCCGTACGGAGGATGCGTGATCCGGGGTTACCAATATGAACCGCGAATATAACGTTCCCCTCATAGTCTACGAGTAACCCAACATGTAAAATAAAGAAACTGAAATAATAAGTCACTTACCACAGAGTTGAGAATCACTCCTCTTGCCGCTACCCGAAAGTCGACGACACGACCGTTGAAGATCACGTCTCTGTAGATTTGAAAATTTACAGCAATATTCTGTATTTTGAATCAAACCGCCGAGCGACCCCAGAATGCATTGCAGTTTACAGCAATATGCTGTATTATTAGAAAACAGCCAGCTGCTGTAAAATAATGCTGTAATTTTTACAGCAATTCATTACAGTGTAGAAGGAAGAGATGATCAGTTCACGAGCAGCTTTAACTGAGGCTCTACACAGCGATCTGTCAGACACATTCGAGCCACAAAACGGTATTTATTGTTTAAATTTCTTTAAAAAATGACAAATTTGAAAGTTGAGACTTTGTTTCATATCAAAAGTAACCTGGTCTGTCCTGCATGTCAGCGTGTTGTAAGTGTCCTCGGCTCTGCTTCGTGTATTATTTTTAGCTGTGAGATCATGGTGTGTTGCGTGAGAGCGGCGTGGCTTGTCGGACATAGCAACAGTAACTAAAGGAGGCGGGTCTTTGCAAACCCCTTCATGGCCTGTCCCAAATGGCACACTTCATGTGGACTTTCTGACTCGCGGACTTTAATTGCGCGTGCTCGCTGAGTCTATGAGTCCGTAGGCCGTCCCATTCAATATTTTAACGCTAATGAAGTGTGCTCAGTAATATCAAAGCCCGTCTATTACGGAAAGCCTGGCTACTTCCTATTAAGCCCTATAGGCTCTATGCACGCATCACTTCCGCATTGGCGTGAGGATGTTTGGACATTTCCGGTTAACGGAAGAAAACAGTAAACACAGTGACAGTCGACAGTTACGATGGCAGAGACGAAGTTCACAAGGTGTTTGCTGGAGTTGCCGAAAGTGTCTGTTAACGATATCCGGAGGATCGTCCGGGCATCCAGTACGACGCCACGTAGCAAATTAGACAAAGGCTTTAAATTTTACGTTTCTTCATTTCTTTGCAACTTTGAAGGTAATTTGCTAACGTTAGCGTTTTAGCGTAGTGTTTTAAGTCATGACTCCGTCCTGCTTCAGGTTAATCATGCTTTAAATAAAGTTTAATTATGTGTATATACCTCATGTGTTTGTACTTTTATTAAAGTATCAGGTAAAAATAGGGCAACAAATGAGATATCTGTGAGAGCCCACTGCTACCACTCAATGAAGAAGCTAAAGCCACCACACCAGCTGAAAGTAGGAATAGATTAAGTGACACGTTCAGAAGTTCAACAAGTTCTGTTGAACTTTGTTCAAGGTTCCGTTCATCAAAATTTTTACTCGTTTAATGTTACCACGTTTCAGCTTTGATTACCATTTCTAAGAGAGCACCTTTGTGTTTTTCACGAAAGCTGAACAGTGGTAGCCTAACACAGAACAGGGTAGCTGAGTGGGAATTGCTGTGCTTTGTTGTTGGGTCTGTTAAACAAATTGGGAGTTTGGTTTAAAATGTAAACAATAATGAGATTACTACTTCTACCTGACTTGACTGCAAAGACAGTAAAATATTCCACTCAGCTGTTCTTCAAACTGCTGTTGTTCTACTCAAAACTGTCCTGTCATCTTTACTTCATTCTTTATAAACATAAGGCCCAATTTCCTTGGTTTTGTACTTGATGTATCTACTCTTCAAGAGGAATTAGGAGCACAACCTGAGCAAAAATATGGGATGGTGTCATATTTAACATGTTTCATATACTCTTTGCAACACTGCATTTCGGTCGTTCCTTTTACCTTACCTAAACATATAAGCATGCCAGTTATGTATCCATCACCTCCTTGAAATACGGGACAAACTTGGGAACAAACGGGAGTATTGGCAGGTATGTGGAAGACAGTATAGCCAAGTGGTGCAAGACAGTAGGAAAGTGACGCAGAAAAGCACAAAAGTGACAGTAGACAAGTGGCTTACACCAATAAAAAGAAAGATAAGAACAGGTTTTGCTCCTATTGCTGCTGCTGTAGACCCAATTCTTTTAAAACGCATTAAATTATGCTTTTTGCGTGTTTCAGATGACATTACGTGATTCACAGCCAGTTATGCTTGTTAAAAGCTACTGTTCCTGTGTGGCTGGGTGTGGGATATGCAATCATTTGGTTGCATTACTTTATCAGACTGCCCATTACTCTGAATGTGGCATGTCTGTGGTCCCTCCTGTACTTTCGTGCACTGAAACCGAGCAGAAGTGGCATAAACCACGAACAATGGTTTGTATCATTTCAATACCAGTTGTATAACATGCGTACTAGCATCTCTCCTAATACCATTCATAAATAAAAAGGGAGTGAAGCCAGGACCTGTGGATGCCATGGTTGTAGTAAGGCCCAAACCAGATGCTACTTCGGCAAGCGGAATTAGGTATGCAGAGTCCAATTAAATAGGCAGATTACAATGTGTTGCAAAATATATGTTATTGATAGCTGTTAGATAATGGTGTATTTCCTAGTGAGTCTGTGTACTTTTCCTGCTGCGTAGTGACATCTCAAATGTCATGATCAGGCTGTACCGCTACGACGAAATACACAACGCAGTCGATACGATACGAAGTCTATACAGTTACACCTAGAATTCATAAGAATCCTACAATGGCCTTGTTGTAGAAATTTTAATAGTCATTTATTCCTAATCTATTCAATGTGTAAAAGTATATGTGTGTACATGCTTGTGCGTGACGTTTCAGGAATATATGGGACAGGACATCTCGACCTTAGGAATGGTCAAATTTGGCTGGTTTATTCCAGTACCAGTTTGTGTTATTAAGTAGAAACTGAACAGAAGTGGGGGCCTTATCTGGGTGGAAAAGTACAGCGGGTGAGAAGGAACCTTGAAAAGAGTATAAAAGCTGTCTCATGTCTTCCTGGTGCGCGCCACTCACTTCACAGAATGTAACGGCTGTGATGGCGACTGGGCCTTCTTGCAAGAATAAATATTTCTCTTTTTATTAATTTGACTCTGAGTGTCTCTTACGCAGTGATGGTGTTTAACAGAAGTTTTTGCCACAACATTTGGTGTCAGAGTGGGATTCCTTGGCAGTACCTCCTGGACCTGAGAGCGGACGGTGTTTGGCCACCTGGACTGAGCAGTTCCAGCTCTACCTCGTAAGTTTCAGAGAGAGGGGCCGACCGCTATCAGGGCCAGGAGAAGCTCCACTGGAATCAGATGAAAACGAACCCGTGGCAACTCAAGACATCTCTGGTAAGAGACGGCTAAAATATTTTTCTTTTGGGCTAAAATATTTTTCAAAGAGTGAAACTGAACCATACTGGCTGAGGGCTGTTTCTGTGGTACGTAATCTGAGATTAATTGAGATCTATATATAGATCAAGAAATTTCAAACAGATACGAGGGAAAATAATCTGAGATTAATTGAGGTCTGTGACAGATCAAGAAATTTCAAGCAGATAAACAATCTGGGATTAATTGAGAACTGTGACAGATCAAGAGATTTCAAACAGATAGGTAACCTGAAAATGAGTTGTTCCACCACGGAGCAATTTGTTTTTAGGTGCTGAGGCTAATTAGGGGGAACCAGAACAATCGTAACAGATTTTTTGGTAAACCATAGTTAGGAGGGCACTAATAGTGCAACCCGACCGATTTGGGTTAAAAGAAAAGAATCGGGTTTGTTGGGGACGCCTAACAGACTAAAGAAAACGCGCGTTGAAGAGAAATCCACAGAGAACAGAGAAGCAGCAGTATGGGGATGTCTCAAAAGCAAGCTTGCGAAATTTGGTACACCGGTTTTCTGTCAAATGAGATAAAATTAAGGGCAGAAATTTATGATATTGAGCGCCACAAGATTAAAGGTGGTGCGGGAATCAGTTGAACAGAGCAGTGAGAAACAAAAGTGTCTGCGTTCAATGTGTGTAAAAAATGTGAACAGATAAGGAAATGTTGGCTTGAAGATAAAATGTCGAACTGCCAGGAGAAATAAGGGTTTTTACTTCTTCATCCAGTAAATGGATGCATGACATTAGATGTCTTAAGAACTTAAATTTATATGATATGGATTGAAGTAGCAAGCAGAAATAAGGCTGTCTGTGTGAAATAGAGTGATAGAGTGATATAAATAGAGTGAAACTGTAAGTGTAGACTTGGTGGAAGAGGGAAAAGGGAAAAACAAGAAGGTTGGTGTGTGAGATATGTTTATGTGGGGATTGTGCAAACAATCATGTACTGGTTAGATAATGAAGGAACTGGCATGTCTGAGAAAAGAAAGGAGAGGATACAGAATGAAAATGGCATGTAGGGGAAGATTGAGATGAAATATAGTAGGGAAAAAAACTATATGTGATGAAAATAAAATGTCTGACAGAATTTATGGAAGTCAAATTAACTGTTTAATTGGTATGAAAATACAGTTTTAGAATAAAATAAGGCATTGTATGATTGACAGGAATTAACATGACATGAAGAATGTTTTAAGCAGTATGGGGAACAATTCTATATTTTTAATGGTAAAATAAAGATTGAAATTAGGTTTAGTTTTAGTTTGACAAACATTGTTTTTGAACCTAAAGGGTCTAATGGGGGTAGTGAAAGGAATGGATTTACCATCCATCTTCGTTTATTATGAAAGGAATTGGAAATTATAGTTTTATAAAAAAACGAATGCATATCCTGGTGTTTATGATTGCAGACAATGTCTGTATTTAATATCTGAGGAGTGACTGAGGGTTCGATCAAGGTCGAGAGTACAGGACCAGTGTCTTCTTATTCAGCCCGGCTTTTTGGATGTTAGATATGCACTTGTTCTGTAATCAGTGTTGATGATAATAGCAAATTAGTAAAATGTAAAGACAGCTATGTCCAAAGATTCCGGAAATCAATAATGTATGTTGTGCCAGTAATAATGATGATTCGGCTATTGTTGTATCTGCCATTGGTGGACTGTAAAAGAATATGGAGCACTGCTTATCAGTGGCTCTGTTTGCATTCCTCAATGGAACACACTGCTTCAAGGGTGTGCAGTAAGTTAGAGCAGATGGAGAGTGTTTAAATAGCTTGTTTTCACGTGACGTCACGCCACTGCGTTGCCATGGCGCGAAATGCAGATGGAGGGCAGGAAGTGATTTGGTACACGTAGAAAGCAATATAACAAACTCAACATGCCGATGTTTTGCGTCGTGTATGGTTGCTCAAATCGATCGAACCGAGAAATCACAAAGAAGTTTTATCGTGTACCAAAAGTAGTTGTTCACAAGGGGGAAAAATGCAAGAAATTGACCGAAAAACGCCGCAAAAAATGGCTTGCAAACCTACGGCTGAGGTCGGGAGGAGCCGAATCGAAAAATGCCCGTGTGTGCAGTGATCACTTCATCAAAGGTGAGTTAATACAACTTATGGTGGCTATGTTTGTGTAATGTACCAGTTTCCGACCTTTGTAAAGTCAAAGTATTTGTTTCTTCAATTCTTTAAGTTTGTAAGTTATCCCTGTAAAGTTAACTGAAGACAAACACGTAACGTTAGCAAAGCTAGTAAGTTACCTACAAAGTGTTTTGAGGGTGCAGCCTTATTGCCACAATCATTTAATTTATGGTGTTCTCTTTAGGCTGCCCTAGTTCTTTAAACGACTTTGAGTCTGTAGATTGGGCCCCTACAGTTAACCTTGGTTATCAGAAAGGGAAGCCCGTGACAGAAGCATCGCGAAAACGAGAGGAGAGGATGAAGTCTAGGGACGATCAACATAGACACGCAGAATGTGCAGATGCTTTGCTGGATCTCCATGAGTCAGCTGAGAACCCAGAGCCAGAGGACACCTCAGAGATGTTACATGATCAACAAGGTGAAGTAATTGTTGCCAGTATTCTAGTTTTATAAGGCAGGCATGTGATTCTGACAACAAATAATGCATGTAAACTAAAACAATGCATGTTGATTTATTTTAATTTTTAACATTTTTTTCATTTTCATTTTTCACTTTTTTTTTGTTTTATTTACTTTATTTTTAATATGTAGATAATTGTTTTTATATTTTTTTATAGTGATTAAATAACTGTATCAAATGAATTGTTCTTTTGTAATTTATTTGTAGCTTTGACAATATTGTTGTTTTACGTTCATGACAATAAAGCTAGATTGAATTGAATTGTAAACGTTAAATTAGGCTGCACAATAGCCTGGTTAAACAACTTTAAAAATATGAATGCAAATAACTTTGGCGCTTTATATGAATGTGGACAACTAAACAATTCACACCATTAATAATTTGGAGAGTAATTTGAATAACTAATCCCTCTCCCTACTTCTGTATGCAGATGCAGGATGCCAGACGGACCTAACCATGGATGACATGGAGAGGATGGAAGATGTTCTGAAGCAAACCACAACAGAGCTGGGTGATCTTAGGCATAAAGCACTGGACACACAGCTTAGCCAAGAGTCTTTTCAGAAGAATGAAGACAAGACAAAGTTTTACACTGGACTCCCCAACTTCTTAGTTTTAATGCAGGTTTTTCAACTGTGTGAGCCTTATATCACCTGTGGCCATTCGTCTGTGCTTTCTAAATTTGAACAGGTCATTTTAGTTTTGCTTAGGTTGAGATTAAACCTTCCTCTGAAAGATTTGGCTTTCAGGTTCAATGTCTCTTGCTCCACAGTTTCTAGAATTTGGCACAAGTTAATTGGCGTTCTTCATGAGAGATTGGAGTTTTTAATTGAGTGGCCAGAGCGACATGTACTTCAATCCACAATGCCAATGGCCTTCAGGCAAGCATTTGGATGTAGAGTTGCTGTGATCATAGACTGCTTTGAAGTATTTATTGAACGACCTTCAAATTTGCTTGCTAGAGCACAAACCTGGTCAAACTATAAACATCATCACACTGTGAAGTTTCTGATCGGTGTTGCTCCCCAAGGGTATGTCTCTTACATATCTCCAGGCTGGGGAGGAAGAGTTAGTGATAAGCAGATTACTGAAGAGAGTGACCTCCTAAAAAACCTTTTACCTGGAGATATTGTTCTAGCAGACCGTGGGTTTAACATTGGGGATAGTGTAGGATTCTACTGTGCTTCACTACAGATACCTGCATTCACAAAGGGGAAAAGACAACTGTCAGCATTCGAGGTGGAAGAAACTAGAAAAATAGCTAATGTACGTATCCATGTGGAAAGGGTTATTGGATTGGTTAGAAGGAAATATCAGATTTTGCAAAGTAGGGCCATGCCCATCGAACACATGGCAACAAAACCAGGCGAGTCACTGGCATTGATTGATAAGATTGGAGTTATTTGCTGTGCCTTGTCAAATTTGTCTGAGTCTGTGGTCCCACTGGAGTAAAAAATGAGAAAAACTACCAGAACATGGCATATTTAATTTTTTTCATTGTTAATAGTAATTGTCAATAAACATCTGATTGTCAAAAAATATACATTCATGCTAATAAGTGTTTTTCATTGCCAAAAAGACTGAATGACCTGAGCTGTGTGAGCTACTGTCCTTTAGTCAAATATCATGCCAAAATATTATTTTGTAACTTGCTGTCCCAACACTTCTGGAAGGATACATTTTCTAAAAAAATTCTCAGCTTTGGGAATCACATCATCCCAAAAGTCCATATCAGGTAAAATTCTTTCAATAAAAATGTCATTAGAGTTCCACACCACAAAGTCACAATATTCAGCATCCACAATGTGAAGCTGTGCCTGAACTTGGAAGTAGTAAGCATGGCTCCTGTCCAGTGTAACATCATCCCCATTTTTAATGAGGCAGAATCCTTTGTCTCCAGCACACAGGCGTAGATTTCCTTCATCTTTCTTGCAGTGTGGGCACTAAAATTCACAGTGAAAACAACATGTACAATTTTTTTATGTTTTTGCTTATTTCACTAATTAAAACATTTAATATTATTCATTTTTAAAGAATATTAAATATTACCTTTATCTCACATATCCCAGTTCCATGACAGTCGCATGTGACAGTCCCATCAGGCGAGGCTCCCATGTATGGCCACTTGGAATTCAGCCAGAGACCACTTTCCATACAAGAGAAGCCCTCGTGCTCCAGACACATCAGCCTCTCATACTCTTCTCTGGCTTGTGCCTCATGTTTACATCCGTACCTGTAAACAGTACAAAAAAAATAATCTGCCAAAAATGAAGTGGTAATTTAATATTTAGTGTTGATTGTTGAATATGGAAACTTCTGAGTGGGTCAGTATTTTAGGCAACATTATTACAATCAGTGGTTTATATATGTACCATTATCCTAACCCCTATACTTAACCCTACCCCTGCCTAACCCTTGCCTAACAAGCCTATGCCTTATGTTTACCCTTGTGGTAGTCTTAACCAAAATCTCACCTCCATCTTATCCTAATTCAATCCCTAAATACCTTGTCGCAACTGTGGTGAACTTGTGTGCCTCTGGGTAGCAAATGGCCTTAATCAAGCTCTTGGATGGATTCAGAGGGTTAGTTTTAAGCACTAGTTTCAGTTTAGAGGCAGTTATGCGTCCAGCTCTTTGTCGAAACCAGATCCTAGATGCACCCTGGCTTTGAGTTGCCTTCTCTACAGCCTGGACCTGAGAGGGGGTTAGCTCTTCTAGCTGGAAATCCTGGCATAGCTCTTCAAGCTCTTTGGGTGGTAGCTGCAGAGTCTCTGGTGTTCTGTGTTCAAGAACAGTTTTAGGCAGCAAACAAGATTTAGGGACAAATTCTTTGTGGTAATTCTCCCTAGCCATCAGTGCAGCACTCCTTGGACAATTTCTGCTTAAGGACTCAAAAAACCTAGCATATGTTTCCGACCCTTTCTTCACTCTTGGACATTGAACTGGGTTCACAACCTTAGGCTGTTCAGTTGAATTTCCAGCGATGGCATCATCCAGTTTTTGCTTTTTGGATTTTGCTGAAGAGAAGTCTATATGAGCTACAGGAGCAGCAGGAATCTGGAAAATTGAAAAGCATGAAGAACATAAGTACTGCCCCATTACTGGAAATGACAAAAAACAACTGACCATTTTTAACACAGACTTCTGTGGTCCATAATATGGAAGATTGAGATCTAAGATATGACATTGCAACTACAATTTGTGTTGTTTGTATTAGTCTAGGACAAATCATATGAATTGTGGTTGCAGTGTTAGATCAGACTTTCCCTGTGTTACCTGCACAAGCGTGTTTTAGGAATTGACAGTCACTGTCATTTCCCTTAGTAAAGTAGGGTACAAAACAAAAGAAATGTTATGTACAGTATATTTGAATACCTTTTTTACATGTGATGGCATCAGCCATTTACACTTTTTCGTTGTGCAGGAGGCTGTTTCTCGCATCTTAACACCTGCCTCAATGGAGAAAAGAACTGCCCCTATATGAGAACAGGACTCTGACAATCTGATAAAAGAATAGTAGTATTCTTTTATTTATTTTTTTCAGACTCATGGTTCATCCATACAAATAAAGAATAAAAATAAATAGAAAAAATATTACAAGTCACAAATGTTAGTTTTTTTAAAAGACACCAGTGTTCCCAAAACTGGGACATGCAGCGTTGTGGCACTGTACCTAACATTCACCAGCACCACAACAACTTGATTTACTGAATCATTCAGTCAACAGATGAACCTGTACATCGCTTTTTGCGGGACAGACTGCAGTGTGTCCACTCTGGTGCTCACAAACAACTCACTCGCACAAGTTGATCTGGGCTTTTTTAGTAACATCCTCAAAGCATCATTGAATGCTAACTTACTTGCAATTTCTGAAGGCTAGCTTTTTTATAGTTCAGCCACAGATGTGCAGTGTAATAGACAGTACAATAGACAGAATAGACTTGTGCACTGGCGATCTGTTTAAACAATAAATAGAACAAGCAACACTAACAGCTAAAAGTTATACAAAATAAGGACGAAAATAACTTACCCTGCCATGCAATTGCAATGCGCTGTAATTACTTCTCCGCTTTCTTTCGCGATGATCCACGTCTTTAGTGGTGTTTCGGCGGACCTTTGAGAGTGGTTAACCTAATAACGTAAAGTAAACAACCGTAAAAGTAACGGTGAGAAGCGCCGCAGCGTTAAAAGGTTGTTAGGATTAACGTTAAGGTTTAATCCACAGGACAATAAAGAAATTTCACTCACCCGGGCGAAAACCAAACGACAGTCGTTGTGGAGCATCTTGGTACCGAGATCGTGGACCCAACCACTTACAAAAAAGTTGTATGCCTCCATACTTTTGTATGCTTTCATTTGTATTCTAGAGTAGAAGGATGTTTGTAAGACAAGGTAGTTGGTGATATCTACCGCCTCGATGGCAGGCAAATATTTCGCTTCGGTTGAAAAATCGCTCCTCTTCATGACGTAAGGATCACGTCCAACATATGTTTCAATTTTCTGTTTATATCTTTCTCTTGAAATTGCATCTAAAGTTGTACAGTACTGACTTTCCTCCATCTCGTCCATTACGCTCTTCACTTCCTGCCCTCCATCTGAATTTCGCGCGTCATCATAATCACGTGACTGCAAACCTCCTATTGTGGTCAGCAGGACCATTTAACATGTAACTGTAGATGCTCACTGAGAAGGGATTGAAAATGTGATAGTGACACATTTCTGGTAATAATGTGGGTTTGAAAGTAGATCAGTGTTTAAGTGACGATATTAACATTTCGTCTGAGAAAGAATAAGAGAAAAAAAAAAAAAAACAAGGTCAAAAGATTGAAGTCTTAAAGTGAATCCTTTGAAAATATCTATAATAGTAATTATTATAAGTGAATTGATGAATACAGTTTGATGCAAAATTAATGACTCCAACAAATGGGAGTTGCAGAAAGGTAACTAAAAGTATGATTGTGTTTTAATGCAACATTTTGGAAAAGGATTCAGGTAATATAGAGAGACAAATCTCACGGATGATTTATAATGACTGCGAAAGATGCAGAGTAGCCTTGTCAAATTTAGTGTGAATCCTGATTGGAGATTGATAAACTCCTAGAAAAACTTTGAAGACAGATATTAAACTATGGTTATATAGAACTAGAATAATTAATTAAGATCAAATAAGCAGAGGCAGTAGGCTACTGAATTAACAGTTCCTAAAATGTAAAATGTAAAAGGCATCTGATTAAACAAACAGCTTGAAAAGTGTTGACCATGAGAGAACTAGAAGCTGATGTTTTGCTTTTAAAAGATAAGTTTGTTAGGAGCTGTAATGAAACAGCTCGCTTATCTGAATCTGATGTCTGCTGTGGCTGTAAACGGCCAGTACGACAGAGACTCAATCTGAGTGGAGATCTGTAATGTCTAAATTCCCTGTATGGGCAAAAGACAACTATAAAATTATGTTTATTTGGAAACAAATGTCATTTCTGGCAAAGATGCCTTAAGCTGGGATAGTTAAAAGATGATAGATAAAGTTTAATGATTTTGTTGAAGTTAGAAGTTTATGAGAGAACAGTGTACCAATCCTGAGTGCCTCAGAGTCTCTCTCAGTCAATGTCAGCTAGCAGGCTGTTATCTGACCCTGTGTCATAAGTAATAATAAGCTATTTATAGTAAAAGCACAGTGTTTCAGTTGAAAAATCAGACACAGAGATGTTAAAAGAAATCATTGCCATTCATAGAGCAATTTGTATTTGTGAATGTTTTAAATGTAAAACTGAATGACTTTAAAGAAGTCTTTAAAATAATAATACAGATCTTAAATGATAGAAATAACATTTTTGATTATTTTATTTTAGGACCAGTAACTTCTTTGTCTTATCTTAAGTCTCCACCATTGAAACAGGCCCGATGGCTACGGCTAAAGATTTACAGTAACAGTACACTGAATGTATGGTTGTGAACTAAATTCACTGAGGGTAATCTAAGTAGCTAGGTTGATGATTTTAAGATGGTTAATGGATTTAAGTGATTAAATACTGCTGTTATTAACCTGTCTCCCTGTGTAAACACTATTAGGCAATCAGAATGGCTCTGGTGACTCTTGAACGTGCCTTTCCTAAAGCTCCAGAAAACAGCTGAGTTCTGTTGAAGAAGACTGATTTGGTATTGGGAAAGAGCGGTACCAGTGGGCACGAGATAATCACCCCACGACGGGTAAGACTCTCTTTGGCCAGACAGAGGGCAACCTAAGCCAGGGGATTATCGTAAAGTCACTGCGGACTTCCTGAATGGAGGTGTGTTATTGAGACAGGTATGAGAGTTGAGCAGGAGCTGTGAGGCCAGCAGCGTCCTTATACCGTTAAGGGGAGATGACGCTGTGACGGGTTACGGCAGTCTGCCCTATAAATGCAAAGCTCCTCTATACCACTCACCAGAAGAAACCGCATTAATTGTATGGCTTGTTTTTCATTGTGACAAGTATCTGCAATTATGCCAGGGGGACAACACCCTGAGGAGAGGAAAATTAAAGATAAAGAGCTAACGGGAATGGGCTTTCAAGAGACAGCTGAGAAATGAGGGGATTGCCATTATTTGTTGTGGAGACAGGAACAAAACTTTTTATGTATTGGCTGCCTCATGGGCAAGAATAAGAAAATTTATAGAAGTGTTGATTTTGAACTAATATGTTTTAACTCCTGAAGGTCGTTTGACATGGTGGGTGGCTAAAGATGAAGACAGTTTTTGATTTGAGAAAAGTCTGGATAACAAAATTTAATGGTAAAAGGATAGTGATTAATTTAATGTAATTATTATTTGTTAATAAGAGAGAGAGACTGTTTGAGTGGAGGAAGGGATGGTAAACTGTGTCTGTCTTTCTGTTGTCGGCCTGCTAGAGCAAGCTGAAGCAAAATAATGATAAGGAAAAAATTAAACAAAGCAACCCAGCAGACTGAAAATCTAATGAATAATGAACAGACATGCTTTGGAACTGGTTAAGAGATCATGTAAAATTAGGTAAAAGCTACAGAAAAATGCGAAGTTTAAAATCTTATTTAAAATTTAAATCTTTTTAGCAATAATATATAAAAGAAAGAGTTAATATTGAAAAAAGCGAACATTGAAAATGAGCAGTTAACATATGTGTGTCTAGTATGAGTGTGTGTGATGGTGACAGCACTTTAGGTCTTGTATGTATTAGTTTGGGGTACTAATATTCCACCTGAATAGTGAGTATATTGTTTCATCATTACAGATGGGTTAAGGGAATTGACAAATTTTAAAGAAAGCGATAATTGTGAGTGGATCCGATGAAAGATGATACAGAACATAGGACGAGCTTTAAATTGATTGGTCATCAAGCTCTGTCTGGTATTAATTACTTTAGTCTTTTATGATGTTGATTTGAATTACGTTCTGGATCAGTTTAAGTATTTGTGTAAATTGGAATTGTGGAGTTGTAGATCACCATCTGGCATGGCCTGAGATAAATGAAAATGTTATAGATTTGATGGCAACAACAAAGTGACATATTGGCTAAGTCAAACATGAAATTATCAAGAGAGCCCCTAAAAATGTAGGATTATTGTAAGCAGAAGGATGAGAATGTTATTTGACTGACATTGACCAAGTCTGTACACCACGACCTGACTTGATAGAAACAATTGATGACTTTGAAAATGTTTTTAGATGACTGATTTAAGAGACCAAACAACAGGCCCGAAAAGCAGGATACACTGTGAGGCTCAGGGCCTTTGCCCTTCAAATACTTCGTTGAGCAGATGATAATGTGGCTTTAAGTGAAGAATGTAATATTTTTGTTTCAGAGGCAGATAAAGATGTCTGGAGGAAATTTGTCTGAAGGACAACTTTTGGGTTAGTGTTGATGAAAACTTTATCAAAACACTATGTTAAATGTTATGTTAAATTGATGCTCGAGTTGTGTCGTGCATCAAGAGGGAGATGGTATAACAATTGCCAAATATGGTTTACTAAGGGACAATATATGTTGGGAGGACACTGGGTCTAATTGGGTAAAAGGCCGTCCCAAACAAAATTTGCTTTCTGTAAATGTATTTGCAGGACTGTTTCAACAGGAAACGCCGGGGCAGATGTGGCAGCAAAGGTCACGGCAGAACAGTAGACAAAAGAAACTACGTGTAGTTTTACTATCTGAAAATAACCTCGACATTTTGTTTTCTTTACAGAGAATGGAGCAGAGCATAACTTAAAATTTTCCTTTCACAGAATGTCAGGATTGGATTGCAGCTAACAGAGTGATTCTGTTCCAAAATGTATTAATATTGTGTTGTTGACATGAGTAAAGTGGGTTGAATGTTAATGTAATAGTTGAATGAGTTTCAGGTTGTTGGAGTGGCCAGATGTTGAGAATAAATTTGGAACTAATAATGTATATAATCAGTAAACAAATGGTGAAAATTCCACAGGTCACACCAGAAGGACGACCAGCAGCACTAACAAAACACTTAAGATCTCCATTCACAGGTGACAGAGGCTATGGTCCACTCCACAAACAAGGTTGCAAGGATGGAGATTGCAACACCACCGTCCAAACATCTCACCTTAAACAACGCCAACGAGATTTGATTGGTCACTGATTAATTAGAAAGTATTTTAGGAAAATGAATGGATTGTTTGATTACTCTTTGGGGTTTCGGGGGTAGGATTGTCAATATTGTGTGTTTCCAGCTCAGTTAAATTGGTAAAATGACAGTTTTATCCAAATGATGATGACAATGACAAGAAATGTGATGAAGATGATTCTAGTAGTGGAAGCTACAGTGACATGTGTTAGACATTTGGTGTTTGTTTTTCTTTTCTTTTTCTTCTTCCTATGAATGTTTTTGTTATGAACAGATGGTTAAAAGCTGTGCTTATCCGCTATGTGATAAGGTACAAGGAGAGGGTTTTGAAATGAAGGGTTTTATTATACTTTTATTATACTTTATATTTTGATGTAACCACTGTGGATTGATGATTTGTTGTTTTTCTAACTAGTCTGTACACTATTTCTTATTTAACTAAGGTGACTGAGGGTCAAGCTATGCTTGGGGTACAACAACAGTGATTGTTTATCTAGCCCGGCTTTAGTTGAATTCTTTATCTGCTTGCTAATACTTAAGGGACTATCCTTACAAAAACAGCCTAAGCTTTTTCTTTTCAAAATGTTATTTTCACAAATGTTTAAGAAGAGTGATCAGTTATGTGAAAACAGAGATGAAGAGTAGTGTGATGATATGACTTAAAATTTGTCTTTTTGTTTATTATTGTGATTATGGGTAATCTGAATGATAAAAAGTGTGGAATTGTTGTAGAAATTTTAATAGTCATTTATTCCTAATCTATTCAATGTGTAAAAGTATATGTGTGTACATGCTTGTGCGTGACGTTTCAGGAATATATGGGACAGGACATCTCGACCTTAGGAATGGTCAAATTTGGCTGGTTTATTCCAGTACCAGTTTGTGTTATTAAGTAGAAACTGAACAGAAGTGGGGGCCTTATCTGGGTGGAAAAGTACAGCGGGTGAGAAGGAACCTTGAAAAGAGTATAAAAGCTGTCTCATGTCTTCCTGGTGCGCGCCACTCACTTCACAGAATGTAACGGCTGTGATGGCGACTGGGCCTTCTTGCAAGAATAAATATTTCTCTTTTTATTAATTTGACTCTGAGTGTCTCTTACGCAGTGATGGTGTTTAACAGAAGTTTTTGCCACAACAGCCTGATATTGTTATTCCAGATCTACACTTTACAAGGGATACAGTGGTGAGCTACCAGACCCATCAACCCTAAACCCACTACCTGCCTATGCTGACATGGAACCAGACTCTCTTCCCCTTATCTGCAGAATGAACATCACATCTGACAAACCACTTGTGGACTCCATTTTTGGCAAGGTACAAGCTGGCAGTATCCTGTCATATCAACACCCACCACCTCCACCTGACAATGTTGTCATCCATGAGGATGCACCACCGTTTCCAAAAGTGCCACTGGAAGGTTACCATCTACAACAAACAGAGTGTTCATTCGCCACCATGACGGATCAAGAAAAGCTGCACCTCAGTTCTCTGTCTGTGACTTTGACACAGTCACACCAGATTGAGGCAGCAACCAGATGCCAAAGTGCAACACCCGAGTGGCATTCCCTGAGGAAGGAGAGAGTGACTGCTTCACATTTCCGGGAGGTAAGCCATGTAAGAGGTACAAGCACAGCAGAAAAACTGGCAGAAAGAATTATCAGAGGGACGAGACAAACACCGCTAATGAAAAGGGGGCTAGAAATGGAAGCAGGTGCATTGAAGGACTATGCGGTTCTAAAAAATGTCAATCTGACCAAGTGTGGGCTAGCCGTGCACCCGGACGCACCTTGGCTGGGTGCATCACCTGATGGGCTGGTATATGACCCACTTGAGCGACCATCGTTTGGTCTGGTTGAAATGAAATGCCCAAATGTAGCCAGCTATATAGACTGCAAGTTCCTGAGATTTGACCATGGCCTACACAAATTGAAGGAGAGCCATTGTTATTATTGGCAAGTCCAGGGACAGTTATTCATCACAGGCATAGAATGGTGTGATTTTGTTGTTTGTGCCCACGATGACATTTTCGTGCAGCGCATTTACAGAGACAGCACTGTATTAAGCTCCCTGAAAGAGAGATGTGATTTGTTTTTCTTTAACACATACATGCCCAAATACCTCTCTATGAAAAGCAACTGAACAGACACGTGAATTTTTGCATTATTGTACAATCATTTTAAAGTTTATTTTGTCAACTGTGTTATTTACAACATTGTAATATAAATCGTCACATATACAAATTGTCACATATCAAATTGTAACATCAAATTGTAAAATAAATTGTAATTGTAAAATAAATAAATGTAAAATAAGTAAAAATAAGTTTTGTACCCTCACCAGTCAGCACTTACACTGCAGTACACACTACCTGTTATAGATGTGCAAATGCATGAATAAATCATTTACAACACTTTCTGCATCCCCTAATCTAAAGTGAAAACTATTCATCACTTGCAAATGTGTTACACATCATTGATTCTTGAAGTGATAATCTACAAATGCTGTGTAACACATTTACAAGTGATGAATAGTTTTCACTTTAGATAGGGGATGCAGAAAGTGTTGTAAATGATTTATTCATGCATTTACACATTATTGTGTTGCCCAGGCTTTAACCAAGGGGCCATTTTGATAGTTGACCAAAAGACATGCGACTGTGTAAAGTTGATTAATGCTGCCCGTTAATGAAAGAGGGATTACTGTGCCGAATAATTTGTGTTCCTTAAGCCTGCGAATGAGCCGCTCAACATGGACTCTCAGTCTGGCAATAGATTGTGTCTTCCTGACCTCTGACTCAGAGAGTTGTGCTCTCTTACACAGAAAGGTAGGTATGTGGACTTTGCAGGGCACACAGTCTTCTACAAGGAAACCCTTGTCAACCATAATGGCCATAGATGGGTTTAAGAGAGCCACAATGCCAGACTGCTTCAGAATCTCTTTATCGCTGATGGCACCTTCATAGAGAGACGACACAAAGGTTACTGCGCCGTGAGGGGCCATCCCAATTAATCCTTTAAATGTACAGTGTGATTTATAGGTGGAGAACACCTCACTCTGGAGGAGAAGAGAACTTGGTGTTTGGCAGCGTATTTCGGTACAATCTAAAATTATTTGTGTGTCAGAGTAACCCTGAAAAACTTCTGGCATGTGAGATTTTACAGTCTCCTCATCCAGCCAAATGCCCACAGCCCCTAGTACAGTATACAGGAAGTTAGCCCATGTATTTATGATGCGGCTTACAGTTGACTGGTGGATTTTGAATCTGTGGGCCAGATCCTTCTGCATCAGACCCAATGACAAGTAATTCATGAAGAGAAAAAATTCATCAATGGGTTGAAGAATCTGAAAAGAGAAAGAATTAGATGTAAGGATTTGATATGATTATGCAATATATCTTGCTTTGTAAGAACAACTGTAAAATATATTCACCGTTGCACTGCCAGTGTGAGGGACCTCATCATTCATACTCCGTGCTCTTGTCACCCGTACCATCTTGCAGGTGGCTGGTTCTATCTGCTTCCAAAAGGCCATCAGGTGGGCGTGGCTAGCAAATCTGTGGGACATAGGTGTTACATTTCATTACATTACATTAAGTGCCCATACACAACATTAATTTGCAAGCATGATAGCATCCGTATTGACAGTTACTGTAAACATCCTGGAACATTTAGGCTCTAAGGTCAGAAACTGGACCACACACGTCAGTCCTTTTGCTTACAGCTCTTCTCAGTATTTTAAAATACAATGCACTAGTAGATAGATCTAGATGATTTTAGATATATACTTTTCTCATAGTGAGGGAAATTCAAGGTTTCCAGTAACTTACAACACAACACATCACACATGCAACATTTAAACAGATAGGCTTAATAATACTAATCAATGTTGAAAGCTCTGAAACGTCTATATTAAACACAGTGGACATTTTAATTTACCTTGTGAAGAACCTTATGTCATCATCTGATCCAGCAAACCGCTCCAAGCAGAACTTGTTGCTGATAGAGATCTCCTCTATCACGTTTCGGAGTCTTGCTATCTCTTCATGAAGTTCTTCAATGTGGTTAAGAGACATATCCAGCGCAGCAGGTTCACTACTGTCGCAGTAGTCATGGTCAGGAGGATAGTCCAATTCCACAGATGGATCGTGCGTGGTTTCTGTATTGGGACGCTCGGTCCTTTCCCAAACTCCGAGCCGTGGGGCTGGCAGACTGAAATTGTTCCATTGAAAAAGCACTGGAACAGCTCCCTTCTTTAGACGTCTCCGCCCCGCTGGAGTCAGAGGCTCTATCACGTCTTCACTTTGAAAGTGTCGGCTACAGACTCGCGTGTTTGTTGTAAGAAACGTTTCTCGTCGAATGTTAATCACCCACCGTTTATGTAATTCACTGTCTTTGGGAAAAGTAAAAAAACTGACGGAAGAATTGCATGTCGCAGACACTGTGCATTGCGGAACACAGCAGTGGTGGCTAGAAGAGCTGTCTTCCCGCCTTTGAAAGGACAATTTTGTACGTTTACATGTCATCGCGATATCAGTCAAGACGAAGTACAAGTAAAAATATTAACATAAACAACAAAAAAACTATGAAAATGAACAGTTTTGACGACAAGCATTCAGTGGTAGGATAGGTAGCGCTTCACTCTACAAAAACCGGATGTTTACAACCATCCTGAGATTTAACCGGAAATACGTCATGCTCGCCAGTGCATACAGGCTATTGTACCGAATTTTTGGTTGTAGTTCCACCAGAGTTCCACTGGGGCAATAGTCCGAGTGCAGAATGAATGGGAGTCTATGGGGCTAAACGACTAAATTTGTCTCTTTCACCCGATTGTCATTGAGAAATCTCAGATTTGAATGTAGGTTTTGCAAGTTCAACATGTGTTATAGGTCGAAAGTTGAATGAACGAGTACTTATGTCCTTTCAATTTCTTACAGGTTGAGTTGTTGTTGCCCATAACACACTAGCATTCTGCTAATGGACGCTGATTGGTCAGTGAAGGACTGATTACGACCAGAGATACCGCTTGATGGCATCGTGGCATCCGAAGCGGGTTCAAATGTTAAAGAGCATATTGCAGGTAAAAAAAAATTGTTTTGTTTTGTTTTGCTTATTTTAACTGGCCCATCCAGTTTTCTGTAGGCCCACCTAAAAGTAAATGCTATCAAATTAAGAAGGATATTATAAACATATCTTCATGTACCAATTTGCACATGATTTCAAATGCCATCATAAATACCCCCCCACCCCCCCCACCCCCACCCCCCCCCCCCCCCCCCCCCACATTTAAGGAGACAATTTTCATTACCGCAACGTGTCCATGACTGGATTTGGGTTCTTTGAGATGAAAATAATTATAATTAAAAAAGAAAAAGCTTCAGTACATGTTATACTATAAACATTTACTGTAAAGAAACATGTGGTATTTGGTGATCATTGGTAAATGTAGTGACAATAATAAGGACTATAAATGTGTCCAAGAAGAACAATTTTCATTGTTAAATCATTGTTTAAGTCCTCAAGACTCATCGCTGTCCCTCTTCTTAAGAAACCCCAATTGACCCTTCGCGTGGAGCTTGATTGACAGGTGTTCTAACCAATCATACTTCGCCATCCGCCATTTTTTCCGAAAAAGCAGCCAGTAGAGTTAGTAGATTAACATGGGAGGATTTGAACTTGGTAAAATGAATATACTGACGCCTTTCCGCGGTTAAAACAACATTACTTCTTATGTTCGTTCATGTTTATTTGATGCTATAAATGAACTAGAAGGAAGAGATGATCGGATCACGAGCAGCTTTAACTGATGCTCTACAGCGATCTGTCACGGCACATTAAAGAGCCACAAAACGGTATTTATTGTTTAAATTTCTTTCAAAAAATGACCACATTTGAAAGCTGAGACTTTGTTTAATATGTTTAATATCAAAAGTAACCGAAAAGTATCCTGGTATGTCCTGTCTGTCCGCGTGTTGTCAGTCTCCACTCTGCTCCGCGATGTATTTTTCACTGCGTGAGAACATGGTGAGAGCGTGAGAGCGGCGTAGCTTGTCGGGCATAGCGACAGTAACTAAGGATCTCTAAGGATCATCTCCCCTCAAAACTTTAGATCTATATCAAAGTTGCCTTTTATTTCGAAACTTTTAGAGAGAGTCGTGCATTGCCAGTTGAATTCTTATCTCAGTACATCTAATATTTCTGATACTTTTCAGTCTGGATTTAGATCTATGCACAGTACAGAAACTGCTTTGTTGAAGGTCAACAATGACCTTTTGCAAATCTTCGACACCGGATCGCACGCAGTGCTTGTCTTATTAGATTTAAGCGCAGCTTTTGATACGATCAACCATAGTATCTTGTTGCATCGGCTGGAAAAAGTGGTGGGCATTCAGGGTGTTGCCTTACGGTGGTTGGCCTCGTATCTCAAAGACAGAACCTTCTCAGTAAATATGGGGAAATTTACTTCTGCATCTGTTCCCCTAGTCTGTGGTGTGCCCCAAGGGTCCATTTTAAGCCCGATCCTTTTTTCACTCTATATGTTGCCATTGGGTGCCAATTTGAGAAACATAGGATATCCTACCACTTATCTACCGACAAAAACTGATATGTCTTATCCCCTGGAAGCCCTGTGTGACTGTTTTGAGGAGATCAAATGCTGGATGGCAAATGACTTCTTACAATTAAATGAAAGTAAGAGCGAAATTTTGATTTTAGGCCCATCTAGTTCCTCATCTACTTTTAATTTCGGTTCCTTGCCTGTCAGTGTTCAACCTCATAAAAAGAATCTCGGATTCACATTGGATTCGGTACTTAATTTTGAAAAACAAGTCAGCTCAGTGGTAAAAGGCAGTTTTTTTCAATTGAGATCGATTGCAAAAGTAAAACAGTTCTTGTCCCCAAAAGATTTAGAGACTGTAATCTACGCCTTCATTTCATCACGGCTGGACTATTGTAACTCCCTGTACTATGGTCTGCCTCAAACTACAATCTCTCGCCTGCAAGTCGTTCAAAATGCTGCAGCGAGACTTCTGACTGGTACAAAAAAGAGAGATCACATTTCTCCTATCCTAGAAATTTTACATGGGCTTCCGGTTAAGTTCAGAATCGATTTTAAAATTGCAGTTTTTGTGTACAAGGCGCTATCCGGTGCTGCACCAACATACATATGTGACCTTCTGACTCTGTACACTCCCCAAAGAACTCTTAGGTCTTGTAATCAGCTTCATTTAACTGTCCTACGCTTTCGCTGTAAAACCAAGGGTGGCCGGGCCTTCTAAGCTCTGGAACAGTCTGCCCTTCGCTGTGAGGTCTGCCCCGGCATTATCTAGCTTTAAATCGGCTCTTAAAACTTATTTATTCTCTCTGGCTTTTAATAAAGCTACGTTAATTATATGAATGACGAGTGTAATTACGTCTATAACTGTTTCCCACATCAAGAAAGTACGGTTGAGCTTCTGATTTTGTTCGCTGGTCAATGTTTAAATGCGTGAATAAAAGCCTGAATTCAATCTGGTCATCATATCATGCAGTTGAGTCTATGGATTAGTTTACGATCTCTTTATTAACTTTTTAAAGCATCAAAATTATAGTTGTGTAGACTTTCAACAGAAATCTCTGATTTCATTAAAAATACCTTCATGTGTGTTCTGAAGATGAACAAAAGTCTTATGAGTTTGGATCTGGGCGTACATAAGATTGTGAGTAAAAGATGACAGAATTTAAATGTTTGTGTGAACTAATCCTTAAGTCGACTTCTGCTTTCATGTTCTGATTGGCACAGAGGACCATAGGGTAAGATGTGTCAGTGGATGTGGCCACCTTAATCTAGCACATCTTTTATATTTTTTTTGTAAACTGAAACTTTAATGTAGTTGTCTTGTGTACTTCATATTATTATTGGTTGATCGTCTTGATTGTTCACAGGTGTTTCTTGTTAGTCACTAGTCTTGGTGTATAAATAGCTCTCATGTTTCCATTGTATCGTGTCTAGTTTTGTTTGTGTAACCGCTGTTGGTAAGTCTCATGTAACCAAGTCAAATGCATGTTTTTTGCCGTGCCGGTGTCCATGTCCGCATCGGTGTGCCTGTGTCGGTGCCGATGTTTGTGTCCCTGCTGGTGTCCGTGCCGGTGTCCATGTTGGTGTCTGTGCCAGTGTCCGTTCCGGTGTGTCCATGTCAATGCACCCGTGCCGGTGTCCGTGCCTGTGCCGGTGTTGGTGCCCATGCCAGATTTTCGTGCCGGTACGGGTTTGCGATATCACGATTTTTGACTGTGGATGATTAAAATGTCTCCACGATCTGCTTTTGAAGAAATATCGTAGTATCGTGCTACAGCGCATTCTATCAGTTGCAGTTCTGGCGCCTCAGTCCCAACATACTATAGAATGCGATGTACATTCACAACACATGGTAACACAGAGATCGAGTTACACTCACTGGATACTGCAATTTACAAAAGTTAATTATTTGCATGCTTAAAAGTCTTGTTAGTTTTCTATGCGTTGACATACACTTGAAAGCCTGTCAAACAGCACCTCGTTACTGGACTAAGTTAGCTTCCGAGTCTTATTGGGTTAATATTGTCAAATACACACAAGGTTTACATGAACACAGTTGGTTATGTCTAGTGAAAGCAAACGTTCGAGAGAAAAACAAGTGCGTGTATATTCGATGCTTTCCGGTCTTAAAGTGACAGTAGCCTAATAGGAAACATGCTGCCGCTTGTTCTTAAATGGATGGTTTATCAAAACAATTCTGTCATTATTTACTCACTCTAATGTTGTTCCAAACCTTAATTAATTTCTTTCTTGTGCTGAACACAAAAGAAGATATTTTGAAGAATGTGGCTAACCAAACAGTTGCTGGTCCCCATTGACTTAGTAGGAATATAATATGGAAGTCACTGGGGACCAGCAACTTTTTGGTTAGCCACATTCTTCAAAATAACTTATTTTCAACAGAAGAAAGAAAAAACAACTTGAGTTTAAAACAACTTGAGATAGTGACGACAAATGATGACAATTGTAATTTTTGTGAGACCTATCCCTTTAATGTTAATAAAACAACAAAACACAAAGAGAAATCACTCACTGCTCTTGACTGAGAACTTTAATAGTAGCTTTAATAAATATCAATGTATAATTTATACAGTGAGGTCTGTGTAGTGTTTTATTTTGATATTTGTTCATTTAATTTCTTTCTCGAATGCTACTGTTATATACGCCTACTGTAGCTGAAAAAATAAAGCACTGTTTATTTAATTTGTAAATTGTATGTATATGTAATTTGTATCTTTTTTAATAACAAAAATTATGACAACGATTTTTTCCTTCGTCACTTTGGCCTAAATGTCTGCCATAATCTTTTTTTATTTTATATTTTGTTACCTTGTAAGGCTTTGTTTTTAAAATAGTGACATTAGTTTGCCTGTAATGCTCAGTTATTTGCAAAATAATAAAACCAACATGAAAAAGAATTATGATGAAAATGAAATCGTGATATGATATTTTTGCCATATCTCCCACCCCTACTTCAATGTCATGATTTTGACAGTCTTGACAAAGTCTAATGACTCAAAGAAAAGGTCTTCCCTCTAGTGGTGTAGTCATGAAAATACATGATGAATTTAAAAGCTTCACAACACCTTTCTAAACTGGCCTATATTTTGCAACTTTATTTATTTGTAAGATTGATGTTAAAATATATTCCATCTCGCCTGTTGTTTTTGTCCGCTCTCCTGTTCTAAACAAATGTGGGCCTGTATCTCTCTCACAGTTGAGTCTTTATGAAAACCACTTCCTCCCTTGTTTCAGATGTGGTGGACTTTGTCATTTCAGTGTTATTTAATTAATCTAATTTTTCTGAATCCCATTTTATCCTTCACTAATATACTTAAAAATTCAAGATCTTAATGACAAATATTTTATACATATTTTTTTGTTATTTTATAAAAAAATAAAGAAGCTTTTCAGCTCAACACTATGGGCAGAATGTTGTAATTTACCACAGCAGGCTGATGCCCTCTCTTAATTGATACCGACACTGAGTCTGAGAATCTTTTTTCTTTGTGTGTGTAAAAGAGATTTTGTGTAACTTTTACAGTGTGTCTGATACTGCAGCACACTAATTTGCACAACATTTCAAGTGCAATTTATGGATGACCACAAACTGAGTAAATAATGCTAATCTTACGATATTAACATTGATTGCAATATTTCCAAATAGAGGTGTGTGGGATTTGTTTTTAAATACATGGAGCTCATACGAATAGCTAAATTAAAAATGTGGCAGCTTCATATTAAAATCTCATTGTGGATATTTTGTATTGATATTGTGATTATGATGAGACAGATAAGAAATCCACTGTAAATACATCAGATTAAAATATATTAGCATCTATCTGCATATTTGAAATGAATAAACCTTAGTGAGTGTGCCCTCTGGTGGTAGACATAAGCCTTCACATAATTTGATGTGTCCTCAGTATAGGGCAGTGTTTCTCAACCTCTCCTGCAGGGACCCCCTGACAGGCCATGTTTCTGTTTTAACCCTGAAATGGCACACCTGATTCAATTAATTAAAGGCTTAATGAGTAGTTGACTAATTGATTAATTGACTAATTCCTACTCTTCCTACTCTAGTAAACTAATCATTAAGCCTTTAAGAATTGAATCAGGTGTGCCATTTCAGGGTTAAAACAGAAACATGGCCTGTCAGGGGGTCCCTGCAGGAGAGGTTGAGAAACACTGGTATAGGGGATATTGAGCTTCAGTAGGCCTGCAGTTCGCCCCTGGATTTCTTCTAACTCCTCTTGACATCTCTATTTTCCTCCAGTGGAGGGATTAAAGTCGACAGTACATTGATGTGGGCTCTTTACAGGAGAGAGCTGGAAGACTTAGCATTGAAATCGAACAGGCTGAACGCTCTCAAAAAGGATTTCTACCGCATATCTCACCTGTCAATTCTCCTTGCACTGAGAGGAGTTAATTTTTTTATCGCAGAGTGTTTGGTGATGGAAAGAGAGAGCGTTGTTCATTGGGCTGCGATGTGTTCATCTCATTTCATGCTCAGGACCGTAAACAGAAAGAAAAGCATTTTTTCGCTTGTCTCGTTCTCCCTTCCTTTCTCTCTGTCTTCTGGCTGTGCCTATACGTTTGGCCTGCATTAGTGAATAGAGGTGTCCTGTTCACTCAGGGCTTTGAATGCATCTGTGCTTATTAATGCGCAACAGGCATAGGGAGACTGAGATGATAAACTTTGATTTGTATGCAAATTGTTTCTTTTGTTCTGCATTTGTTGGCTGCCAGAGATCTTTACTTATAGCTTGTTCTCCCCCCCAAACACGCTTTCTCCACCAGAATGCAAATGCACAACTGATTCATCTGTTGGTTGATAAAACATTTAATCAACATCCCTGGCAGAGTTTAAAACTAAATAGGCTACATTCGTAAGATGACTCTGTAGGAGTCGTAAAATCCTTTGACAAAGTGAAAACATCATATTTCACTCTGTCTGGCAGTTCTCTCTAGTTAGTTCCTCTGGGCCAGTCAGCGTGTCTGTTCCAGGGCCATCTCGCTCTCTCTTCTTCTCACATTCTCCATGTTGTCACTAGTGTAAGGGGAATGCTACATGAGGCTGGTGACTGTCCTCTTCCTCTCTTTCTCTCACATCCAGCTGGCCCTTGCTTCTCCTCTTGAACCATCAGTGTGATTCTTGACTCCAGAAGTCCCAGCTGCTCGAATCAGGCCAGTCAACAGGCCCGGTTGATGTTTGGGTACAGCAGGGTGTTGGGGATTCATTTGGGTCATGTCAGAAGATCTGTCAACACATCAGTCCATTTGGGACATGTTCTGACTGTGTTTATTTGTGTCACTGAGCTGTGACCTATCCCTGCTACATTGGACACTTATGGTCCTGTTCCAATTTGGATGCAAAAGTGCTCACAACAGAGTGAATACATTTTTCGATGAAGGGCAAGTGTACAAGTCTGACATATAAAGTGAATTTCAGGGCATTTCACTCACAAATCATGTCAACTTGGACAGGGTTTTGTGCACTAGGAAGGACTAGAACACTTCCTCAATTCAATGGGCATTTTAAGTGAAAAATGCAATTTTTACACTGCAAAGGTGCATTTGAAGCTGCATATACAATATTTTACATGTATGCAGAGTTGGACTCCCTATTATTTAAAGATAGCTTTGAATACCTTATAGACATTTGTGATGATTAAAAAAAATTTCCACACAATTTCTAGTGTTTAATCCTCTGTTATGTTGGAATTTGAAACGTTTGTTATCTCGTGGGTGTAAGTCTTTTTGCTATTACATTAACACATGCATGTGTGCTATTGTTAGCGGAATAAGTTTGAGTTAATATTGGTACGTTTATTAGGGTATGTTTGATATACTGTACTAAAAATGGAAATGCTTCCTTTGTGTTTTTTGCGTACAGACAACAATGGTGTCAAAATAATCAGCGTGAACGAACAATTAGCGATGTCACTTTGTAAAGAAACCAGCGCAGTCTCATCCCAAGAAGTCATATACTGACGTCTTGGGACGTCTTTTGACCATACGTCAATATCCGCCTTTTTAGGGTACCCTTAAACGTCGGTTAGATGACGTTATCGGATCCTAACTCTACCCCAGACCTAAACCTACCCCGTCACCTACTGACGTTAAAGGTAAAGCGTCAGTTGTATGACGTCCCAGGATCGTCATTTACCGACGTTTAAGGGTACCCTAAAAAGGCGGATATTGACGTATGGTCAAAAGACGTCCCAAGACGTCAATATATGACTTCTTGGGATGAGACTGTGTTAAGAAACACTAGTACGTGCCTAAAGACCTTGTTCACAGCAGTGCCATCTTTGATTTTTTTACAGGAATGTGAGATAGACATGCATCTCTTCAGTGGATTGTACAGTTATTTAATGTGTTTTTGGATTGTTCTGCTTACGAAACACTGCAAAAATATATTTTAAAGGAATGCCAGTAGACAAAAAACTCCAGACAACATGAGCTTTATACAGCTTTCTATAGTGGATACCATTGGAAAAACAGTAAGTCTATCCCTCACAGCCTCGCTTTCATACTTATTCTGAACAAGGTCTATAGACTGAACATGTAGTATGCATGATGTCACCGTTTTTTGTTTTTGTTCAAATTTGCGTTTTTGTAGTTTACACAGAGACGACAACGGTATTGTTTTCAAATACTTGCACTTACAGCTTATGTTTTCAGGCCCCCAAAACACCATTATCATGTAAATGAATGGCCAAAACGCATAACTTTTTAACCAGGGGGTCAGGCCAACTAGGCCCTCAGCAAACTTCTATGGGGTCTCAGGATGATTTCAAATAATACAAAAAAGCTAAAACGGCTAAAAATCAATAGGCCTATATTTGAATTCACCCCTTATTCTTTAAGGATTCACACATTTTTGTAAAATCTGAGGTAGAAAAAATTCTAGACTTGGAAAAGTAAATACAATCTAAAATACCATGGACATTTTTATACATTTCATGATTTTTCTAGCTATGCCAGGCTCTTAAATATTTGTTTGGAGTACACTGTAAAACCCAGCGAGTTATGATAATTTGCATTGAAGAAACTAACTGCCTTCCATTTAAGTTTAGAAACTAGTAGTTATAAATAAATGTTAACTAATTTCATGTGAATTCACTAAAAAAAGAATATTGCTTAATATTCATATAGGCCTACTATAATATTAATGTACTTTGTGTAGCTGAAACTTCATTTTATTGATTTAGGGGCAGTCTACACTGTGCACTGTTTTCAACATTTAACATTTGAATGAAACTCTTTCAGTACATATTTTATGTGGCATTTATGTGTCTTTATACAGAATTTGAAGCAACAAAGAACCACCTTAGAGCAGCCTAAACTTGTTGTGAAATATGCTTTTTCGTTAAGAAAATTGGTTGCCTAAAAAGGACTCAGGCTTGTTTTGTTAAGTAGGCTACCTTTGTCAAGCTAATTTCGTGAAGTACATGCCTCTACATTTACATGACACATATTATAGCGCAGTGATGGAAATACTAGGATGAATTATTGATCATAAACCCATTATCTCTAGCATAATTTATTCATGAGCGCATTAACAAGACTCAAACGCTTCAGAATGATTGTTTCTCTATTGTTGTTGCTATTTTACTCTCAAAAGCAAATTCTGAAAGCACGATGATTCCATGGGCTTTTGTTTGATTGGCGTTTTGTACATGAAAAGGGCCCAGAACAGCATTTGTTGTATTATTTTGATTTACCGCTTCTTTTTTTCGCAATCTTGTAAACACTGATGGAATAACGCGTTCCATAATGACGAAGTGGGCGCGCAGAGTGTCTCCTGTGGCGTCTCTCCGTCTCAATAATAGGTCAACAGCTGTATTTAAAAAATTAATCACATTTCTTGGCAGTCGCAAAGGTTAGCACGTCGCTTTTGGAGATGCAGCCGGAGCACTCTGATCGGTGGAAACTCTCGGTGGAGATGAGCGGTCTCGGAGCTGCCTTTGATGAGACGAGCATGTAAATGATTTGAGTCTTTATAGAACCCGTGAGCGCGCTCGGCGGGCGCGTGGAAACAAGGTCGATTGATTGCTTTGCTTTGAGTTTGCAGTGAATGCATTTGCTTGGAACACACAACATGCACATACATCACAGAGCAATCAGACCGGAAATGACATTTAGATTTAGACAACACTCATCTAAACATTTTCATAGCCTACTGTGCGGATGGTGCTGTGAATGAGTTTACCGTCTCAAATCATCTATGCCTGTTTACCTGTAGCCATAAACTGTTTACCCTTTACCAGCTTCATACAAATGGCAAAATTAAAAGATATCAAGAAATGTGTGAACATTCAGGTAAAATATTCACGGGAAGGCTACCTTGAATAGCCTTAAAATATCCATTTTATTTTTTTCCTGATAGAGGCTGAAAGAGTGACTCCTGTTCATGTTCATTTAGGCTATTATCATATAAAGATTAATTGTGTAAAGCAAAAACTACTATTATGTTAAATTTTTTTTATCTAAAACAGATGGTAATGCCATGTTTTTCGATTAGCACATGTAGAATTTCATTTTGTTGAAAGCCCAGATAAAATTAAAAAGCTATAGCTATTTAGATCCATCAGAAGCAGTTTGAGCACATGTAGTTTTGTTGTTGTTATTTTTTTTTTTTTAAAGACAACTTCTATGGAAGACTGTTGTCATGGTGTCTGCTTGTGTTTCCCTGGATTGTCACTAGAGGTCCTCGTTCTCACGGTGTCTTTCACATTGCTTCATTCTGTCTGTCAATCATCAGTTCATTGCACTCAGCTGTTTCCCATCACATTGTTAGATCTGTGTGTATATTCCCTGTCTGTGTCAGTGTTTGTTACGGAGTCGTCGTTAGATGTCCTCACATTTCTGGTTGGTTTCTTGTCTGTTCATGTTTTGTTTCTTGTTTTGGACTGCTTTGATTTTTTGGATTTGACCCCTGCCTGGCTGACTACTTTTTGGATTGCCCTATTAAACTTACCTGCAATTGGATTTTCTGTCGTCCTGTGTGTGATCGTGACGGAACGACTCCGTCACAAAAGAATCCAGCGTTATGTTTTACAATATCCCTTCCCCAGCCGCCAAGCGGGAGAGAAGGGAGTTTTTTAAGGGGACCCGGTTGGTCAAGTTTCACGGGACCCGTGGAGGTCGCAGTGGAGGAGGTAGTCGTGAGATGGTCCCTGTTCCGGTGGTCCCGAGTCTGGTGGTCCGGAGGAGGAGACACAGCCCGTCTGCTCAGCCAGAAACTGTTCACGTCCCGTCTGCCGAGCCAGAGACTGTTCACGTCCCGTCTGCCCAGCCAGAGACTGTTCACGTCCCGTCTGCCCAGCCAGAGACTGTTCACGTCCCGTCTGCCCAGCCAGAGACTGTTCACGTCCCGTCTGCCCAGCCAGAAATGGATCAGGACATAGCCATTCTCGCAGCTGGGGGTATACTGAGCGACTTTTTGGAGCGTTTGGCTCGGATCCTGGATATGCCTGTGTTCACTATTCCAGAGTCTGTGCAGCCCCGGCTCCAGGACAAACTACTTGGGGGGGCTTTTACAATTCTTAGGGGGGCTTGCGTGAAGGGAGGGGGGGGGGGGGGGCGTCCATCATTCTGCGCAATTGTTGAAAAAGAAAAATGTCACGTCGCACCATTTGAAATATTTGCGTTTTAAACTATGAAGGCAAGCACTTTGAGCGAGAGTTATGTCGGTGAAGAAGTAATCAAATCCCATTCAATTATTCACTATAGAAAGTGAAAGTAAAAACTGACCGATGAGAGCTGAATACATGTTCTGATAACGTATTTAGGCCTAACCTTAATTTATTTTCTTAATATTTCTCTTGTGGCTCATGGTGAAAAAAAGAGAGAATTATTACGTGTGAAACACATTGTTTTTTAAATGACTAATATAATATTTCATCGCTCCGCGTCGGTTATGCAATGATGCGCTATGACATTATTGCGGGGCTAATTAATATTGATTTGATAATAAAAGTAACATCATAATAATAATTGTAACAGACCTTATGTTTGATTGTGTTATGATGCATTAATTCTGGATGTGCTGGCGCTCGTTCTATGTGTGTGTGCAATGCATTTTCCCTCGGGGCTTGCCGTACATAGGCAAGGTCATGCATTTCGTACTTGGGGTGTCACAGTCTTCGGGTTTTCCTTTCACATGTGTGTGAGACGTTTAATAGCCTAAAGTCAAGAACAGTTCAGACAGTTCTCGTTTATTGTTATCTTATTCATAAAGTGTTTAGGCGAAAACCCTGCATGAACGCTAAGTCACATAATCATCATTCAGATCACCGCAAGGGGGGGCTTGAGATCATCTTAGGGGGGGCTAAGCCCCCCCAAGCCCCCCTTGACGCCGGGCCTGAGTCTGTGCCAGTGCCTGTTCCAGAGCCGGAGCCAGTATCGTCTGTTCCAGAGCTGGAGCTGGAGCCAGTGCCTGTTCCAGAGCCAGTGCCTGTTCCAGAGCCAGTGCCTGTTCCAGAGCCGGAGCCGGAGCCAGTGGCTGTTCCTGAGCCAGAGCTAGAGCCAGTGCCTGTTCCAGAGCCGAAGCCAGTGTCTGTTCCTGAGTTAGAGTTAGTGTCTGTTTCTGTGTTTGTGTCTGTCCTTGTGGCCGTTACTGTTTTAGTGGCAGTTCCTGAGCCGGTGTCTGCAGTTCCTGAGCCGGTGTCTGCAGTTCCTGAGCCGGTATCTGCAGTTCCTGAGCCGGTGTCTGCAGTTCCTGAGCCGGTGTCTGCAGTTCCTGAGCCGGTGTTCCGTGAGCCGGTGTCTGCAGTTCCCGAGCCGGTGTCTGCAGTTCCCGAGCCGGTGTCTGCAGTTCCCGAGCCGGTGTCTGCAGTTCCCGAGCCGGTGTCTGCAGTTCCCGAGCCGGTGTCTGCAGTTCCCGAGCCGGTGTCTGCAGTTCCCGAGCCGGTGTCTGCAGTTCCCGAGCCGGTGTCTGCAGTTCCCGAGCCGGTGTCTGCAGTTCCCGAGCCGGTGTCTGCAGTTCCTGCTGCGAGGGGTCTTCACCGCCCTGGAGGCCGAGGGGTCTTCACCGCCCTGGCCGCCCGAGTGGTCTTCACCGCCCTGGCCGCCCGAAGGTCTCTCTGTTTCGCCCTGGTCCCAGCTAAACCATCCCCCCCCTGTTCCTGTTTGCCTTCATGGATCTGGCCCCCATCCCTCCCCTGATCCTCCACCGATCCTCCACCATCCTCCTGAACTCTTGTGTTGTCGTGGAGCGTCTGGTAGCCGCTCCGTAGAGGAGGGGGGTTATGTCACAGTGTCTGGTTGTGTTTCCCTGGGTTGTCACTAGAGGTCCTCGTTCTCACGGTGTCTTTCACATTGCTTCATTCTGTCTGTCACTCATCAGTTCATTGCACTCAGCTGTTTCCATCACAGCATGTCAGCTGCGCGCGTGCATCGATATTAACTACCAGATACAGTGTGCTAACCTCGAAAATCCAGCTGTATTCTAACAATAACTTAGCTGTCCTTGTTAGCTAGGCTCCTTGCATGCTGGCTAGTAACTTTTTTAAAAGCTGGGGCTCCAACATTGACAGCGCTGTGTTGGACAGATTTGTGCAGCAGTGTTCCGAGAGAGAGCGAGAGAGCGAGGTACGGGTGAGAGAGGGACGAGCAAGAGTTAATGCTGTTCGAATGCGCTATGGCGCTCTTCAATCAAATACGATTTTAAATAGGCTTAGTAAAAAGAAAGAAAAAAACGTATTCGGTGGTGGAAAATGCCGGCTTTAGGCGCATGGTGAACTTGATGGAGCCCCGCTATCAAAGCCTCCCTGGCCAGCGCGGAGAGAGTTGCCCTGACGGGCTGGACCTTGTGCACAACTGAAGCATATGTCACATGTAATTAATTAAGAGAAAGTAAAGCACCATTACTTTGACGAAAGTGACTTCCCACCTCGTAAATACGAACTTCCCAGGGGGACTTGAACGCACCAATAGTAACTGTTGATCACCTTGATGAAATAAACAAAACAACTGAAGCAAAAAATAAAAATAAATGTTTTTTACAAATATTTGGATTTGCAAAAACTACAGAAATATGCAACCTACATTTGATTTAACAAAACAAATTGATAAAAGAAATTATTTATTTTACGGATTTGAGTTCTAACGGTTGATTGTTGTGTCTTGTGTGTTTTTCTTCATCACATTTGATCTGTAACATGTTGGTCTCCAGTTGGCAAGTCAAAAAGTCATTGAATGAGAGTGCTGCCCCCTAGCGACAATCTTAATACATATTTTCATTTCTGTTTCCTGGAAGTTTCTTATTTTTTCACTTTATTAAGCAGATTTTTTGTAATAGGACTGGATTGAGTTCTTGTACCATATCCGGCCCAAAGTAGTTTAGGGGCTTTATGTTACAGAACTTGATAGAGTCAGTCAAGCTTGTGGTTTTCTCATGAATATGTGGACTGAAAACAGCAACGTAGCGTCTGTGTTGCTGAATAAAACTAGCACCTTTGTTGTGATGTGTGCATGTGTGTAGAGAGTTAGGATGTTGATTATACGGGTGCAGACGTCTTGCCTCCGCTCATTCCTGTTGCCTGTGATCTAAATGGCCTCCTCTCTTTTTGTAAGCACTACCTGGCACGCCATATCTCTCCTTTCCTTTCCCTCTCTCTCTCTCTCTTGAATTCTGTCTCTCTCACTTACTCATACCCTTCTCTACCCTCTCCTCTCTTTTCAGGATATTGAGAAGGACCTTTGTCAGGAAGTAGAGGCCCATGGGGTGTTGGGGCGGTAGAGAGTCACAAAGAAAGACTAGGATCACCTTTCAGAATGTAGGTAAAACAGATGCACTTTTAACTTTTCGGACCGCAGGTATCAAAGACTTTTGGGTGAAAGAGTGCTGATGGAGTGGCTTTGTAATGAGTGTAATGAGAGGTATTTTATTGCTTTGACTTTGGTGTTTATATGAACATGAAATGTGTAAGGTCAGTGCCTTTGAGAACCTTAAGTATAAATTATAATTTATGTGAGATGATCAGTGATTGCTTAAGTCAGTTTTCTTTTCAAACTGGTGCCACAAGGGTTTGCTAAGAGGTCTAAACTGACTAATTGATTCTCATTCCTTATTACACTAGTCAGTTACACACACAGCAATTTACAGTACATGTAAAAACTGATTATGTAGTGCAATCTTTGCATTATTTTTAGGTCTGTCCAGGGAGGTAGTAATCCATATTTGAGCAAATTTGTCTGATGAGGTCACACACACACACACACACACACACACACACACACACACACACACACACACACACACACACACACACACACACACACACACACACACACACACACACACACACACACACACACAAATCTTATTCTTTTCAACCACACTATCATTATTTATGTGTTACAATAATTTAAATGATCACAGAAGTACTGAGAAAAATGTTTATTATTGAGATGTAAACACTGACGTTTGACTGCTTGTTTTCCAACAAATATCTAATCAGCCAATCACATGATAGCACCTTAATGCATTTAGGCATATAGACAAGGCCTGCGTCCAAAAGCTTAACCATTGTGCATCAATTAAAAAAAAGTTACACATGTTAGTGGACAAAAATGGCCATGTCAAAAAACTGTCATACAAATTTGAAGCTTGGGAGCACAGACAAGTTTGGTCTCATTTATAAGAAGACCCTTATTGTTAGTAAAAATAAATGAGTTATATTTTACGTTTATGAAAATTATTTATGAAAATTATTTGATATAAAATGTATATTTTATGAAACATGTTGAACTCTAAAACGGCTAGAAAATCAAAGCCATAAATTCGAACAAGTTATGTTCCAAATTTGAGGTTGATATCTAAAAAGAAAATGAGCTTTAAAGGGTACCTATTATGGGATTTTGAAACTTACCTTTCATGTAGTGTGTAACATAGATCTAAGTGAACGAAAACATCCTGCAAAGTTTTAAATATGAAAGTTCACCGTATACAAAGTTATTGTCTCTCAAGAGTCGACTCTGAGTCGATGATATGAATCGATAGACGAACGATGCTTTTTCTCTGTCTAGATGATGTCAACTTGACAAGTTATTTGAATAAGATACGCCCACTCGAGTGTCACGAGCAGACACCAGTGAAACTTGACAACATCATGTCGACGAGACGCTGTTCTGAAGTGCGAATCAAAAGCGAACTTTTTTTTCACTGCCCAGGGACGAGCATGTGAAGAATCAGTGGCTAGAGTTTATATTTACAACTCTACCACACAAGTATAGCCGAACCTTGAGCTGTGTTCGCGTCATTTTAATGACGATTCCTTTACAAACATAAATGCTTTCAAGTGTGATTCACGAGTCGGCTGATACTGAAGGAAGGTTCAGTACCAAGTTTATTTGGATCAGCTTCCTCCGACGAATCACAACCTGTAAGTACTGTTAATAATTGTTGCTTTTAAGGGTTTTGTAGCATGCTCAATGACGACACAAAAGTATGTGTGTGTGTGTGTCTGTCAGTTACGCTCAGCGCAGCTTAGGTCTCCAATGTCATTTTTTTTTTTAAATATATAAAATGTTTGTCGTTGTTATTGGAGTTGTCATAAAGAATAGAGCGTATTGTAGTACTGCAGTGCTTTATCAATATGTTTAAGCTTTGGGTTAACGCAAAAAATAACTGACTGGGTCGTCTGACCAATCACCGCAGATTAGCGTCACGCAAAGGAGGGGTTTGAAAAATGAGTCGTCGAACGAATCATTAGGGAATCGGTGAGCAAATCAGGTAAAAATAAATGCATATAAGACAACAAAAGTGTTTTTTTGTCATTGCATGCATGTAAAACTGTTGTTGGGGGCTCCCAGAACAATATTAGGAACATTTTAAATGCCATAATAGGTGCCCTTTAATTAAGATTTTGTTGGGACACAGTACCACATTTTCCCCATTGGATGCCAGCAAAACCCCACTGGTGCACTCAGTGGTTGGATTTTAGATTTTTGGTGGATTTAGAGTTGTTCTCTCTAAAATGATACACACACACATTTTTTTTATTAAACATATACAAACCAAACCATGACATACCAACACACCCACACAATTATCGATGCATAATTTATTTAATTGGCTCTATAATATGCAGAAGCAGAATCAGGAATAAAGCCAGAATTTGCTTTATAGGCCAAACCTGAAAAAAAAATACCTAGTGCAAAATAGATTATTTAAAGGAAATGGGGGTTGAAAAAAAACACACCTGGGCTAAAATGTATGCTGTTGGCATTAACACAGGCAAAATGATACAAAAAACAAAACTGAAAAAGACAAAAATGTCCATAAAAATGCACACACTTCGTCCTAGGTATGAAGCCATCAAGGCATGTTCGAATGTTAGCTTCACTTCCTGTCTCCTGAGGTGCCTTCATCTGATCGATTTTTGAACACAGCATAGATGTATTCTTCGCTGATTTTGATATCCCACAATCCTGTGCTTTCCATTCTTTGACAGTTGAACTAAAAGAAATAAAGATGGCGCCTGGAAGTTGCAGTTGGTGATCAGTTTGTGTGTAAACTGATCAGTTGCCTAAGTCAGCTGCCTAAGTTTTTGGATGCAGTGATGGTGAAGTTCAAACTGACCATCAGAATGGGGACGAAATTTACGTTACTGAGCTTGGCATGTTTGTTGGTGCAGGACGGGCTGGTCTGAATATTTCAGTAACTGCTGATTTACTGGGATTTTCACGCAAAACCATCTCTGGGTTTACAGAGAAAATATCCAGTGAGCTGCAGTTCTGTGGGTGAAAATGCCTAGTTGATGCCAGTGGTCAGAGGAGAATGGCCAGACTGGTTCGAGCTGATAGAAAGGCAACAGTTCTGCTGACATCTCCATCCCTTTATGGCCACAGTGACCATCATCTGAAAGCTACTTCCAGCAAGATAACATGCCATGTCACAAAGCTCATTGTCATGTCCAATAAGCCAGTTTGAGATGAACTGAGATGAGTTTACTACCTTTGGGATGTGCTGGATCTGGAGATTCGCATCATGGATATGTGCAGCCAACAAATCTGCTGCAACTGTGTGATGCTGTCATGTCAATATTATGGACCAAAATCTCTGAGGAATGTTTCCAGCACCTTGTTGAATCTATGGATCAATGAATTAAGGCAAAAGTGTGTCCAGCTGGTACTAGTAAGGTGTACCTAATAAAGTGGCCATTGAGTGTAATATCCCACTTAATATTTTTTTTTTATATATATATATATGGGTCATTATACATGACGGTATGTACTGTAGCTGTACATTTTATGAAGGGGGGCTCCTCGCTTGGGGACCATCATATGTTTGGTTCCTTGGCTTCACAAAGTTTGAAAACGGCTCCCATAAACAATTTCGTATTCTGTAATCACAGTTCTCAGTGATTCTCCACTGATAAGACACAGTAAGCAATACCAGTAGATCAGTGTCACTGCAGCATCTTCGATTTATATCAGTAAAGTAAAAAGAGATCGGTACTTCAACTGTAATCTTCTGTTAGAAGTGGAATAAAGACCCACATTGAAAAAGACCCCTGTTATGGGCTGTGTAGGATGTCTCCGGCATTAAAGGTGTGAGTGTTTCTGTGTTGAATAAATAAATGTTGTGTTCTGAGCTGTCAGATGTTTGTGTGGCAGCTGCACATAGATCTGACAGCCTATGAATCAAAAGCAGCCCTGCACCAGCAGCCATTAATATGCAAACAGAGAAGACGGCTTAAGTTTAATTTATATAATATTCCCCAAAGAATCATTATTATTCTAGGGATCTTGCCAGCAACATTTGGCCTATAAAGAAATTAACTTTGTCTCCTTGTTAAGTACACCAATGCATCAAGCTATAATCTCTGCAATAGATGAATCATATTTCATATTATACAAGACGAATGTATTCATATTTCATATTTTTCTAATTTTTCCTGTCTGACCATCTGTATGTATTAAGTCTCAGTAAGATTAATCTCTTGATCCTATTGGAGTAGGAGGCAGGTGTTTTTCCTAATACATCTATGAGTAAATAAGGCCTAGTATCAGGACATAATCCCCTGCATTATTTTTATATCTCACACCAATGTCACAATTTCTATTGTGTGTGCGTGTGTATGTAAACGGTGGGGGTAGCCTAGCATATGCCCAGACATTTCCTAAGAGCAGCATGTGAATATCAGTGGTGTATGAAATTGCTTGGAATGTCTCCGGATCATAGTGCTAAATCATTTAAAAGCTCCTTCCCCTTGAAACGGTATCCGTCTTGACAGGAAAGTATGCATACATCAATGTGTGCATGTGTAAGAAATGGGGGAACTGGAGGTGTGTTTAAAGAGAGAATGCAAGGGTCAATGCAGTTGTGACCTCTATCTATTGCTGCATTACCAGGTCCTTTGTGATTATCAAATCAGCTTCTCATTCATAACATAAAGTGATCGAGCATCAGCATAAGTCTGTCGTCAGTCAAATCTGTTGAAGTCTGGTCTCTTGTTTGGTGGCTTGTTGTGTGTATACTAATATAGTATGTATTCTCATTGCAGCGCGCAACTCTCACAGATATAAATATCTCTTCGAAGGCACTTTAGGCATACTGATGGGGATGGCCATTTGCAATATGAAAATGAATTCCTAAGCCCTTCAGTTGCCTTCATCTGAGACTGATCTTAGGTCAGCCCCCACAAGGCTCAGGCACGCTGCGTAATTCATCCCTCCGTATTATCTCAATAATGATAAATTCGTTGCCTTATGAGTAGAGATGTATTCGCTGATGGGGCTTTGGCTGTTATTTAGGAAGGGGTTTGGATCACTTTTGCCCTCTAATCCTACGGATAATGAGGGGGGCTGTCACCATCAGAGAATTGTATTGTAATTGTTAAGAGCAATTTACAGTACATGTAAGAAATATAACTGATTATGTAGTGCAATCTTTGCATTGTTTTTAGGTCTGTCCAGGGAGGTAGTAATCCATATTTGAGCAAATTTGTCTGATGAGGTAAAACGCGCACGCGCACGCACGCACACACTCAATTACACTTACATTTTTTATAATAATATACTGTATTATTCATGACAAATTAGACACTCTCATATGTTTCTGTTCAATTAATCACATTTATTTATATACAGTAGCACATTTAAAAACAACACATGTTGGCCAAAGTGCCTTACATATACTAGGATCTAACAAATTCATACAACCTAAAAAAGCACAAGACTAAATACAAAACAAAGACAAAAATCAATGTAAATTAAACACAATCGAACGCAAGTGAGAATAAATGGGTCTTTAAGTGAGATTTAAAAACATAAAGAGAGGTACAGAATCTAATATGGACAATGCACAAGGACTTTATTCTCAATGTAGAATAGCATTAATGTCCTCCTTATTGGCTTGTTGGAATTTTTTATAATATCTATTAAGGTTATCAAACCTCTTTAGGAATAGTCTGTGCTAGCCTGTCTTTCTTAGCTTGTGTGTGTGTTTAAGTTTAGATCTGGCCTGTCAGGCTAATTGATGACTACTGGGTGCATTTCGGAAACCAAGGGCACGGAAACTCCTCGGGAAAGTCCCTGTTGCGTGTCTCTTGGGCCTCTCATTGAACATTGAAAGACTGGCAGGGACACTTCAACCCTGCATGAAGTGGCTGGGTTACACCCACCCTCCTTCCTTCCTCCCAGCATGCATGTGGCCTCCTTACCAGCAACAAGGTTAACATTTGTGTCTGGGGAGTGGCAGTGCCTGCTTTCGGTCTGTCTTGATACATGCTTGAATCCTATGTTTGTGTCTCTCACCTCTATCGTTTGGAAATCAGAGTAAAGACCCTAATCTAGTTTTCTTTTTGTTCCTTGTAATACATTTTTAATTATGAGCCTTCGGGGCCTTAATTTTCATACAGACTTCATGGTAAAGTGTTTGTTCAAACATATACAAGCGCACACACTTTTGCACGAATCGTGACTCCCGGCTGGCATTCATTAGGGCTTGTAATTGATTGCACATGGCGGCTGAATATGTGATATGTGTATGTTCCCTCACACGAAAGGTGTAGAGGGGAATTGCCTGGTCGTAGCATTGTTAGCCGTCTCCTGGGGGGACAGATTTCCTGTGCTTGCTTTGCACGCGTGGCATGCTGTTGGCCAAAGCGACGGGCCAGTGGTGAGGGAAATGCCACATGCCAGAAGATTTAATCAAGGCTGACAGTTAAGGCATGTATGAAATGGGCACTATCTAAGAGAATAAAACTGTTGCTTGCTATTTTCATGACTATAAAAGGAAAACGAGAAAAGAAAAAAAAAGTAGAAAAGATAAAAAAAAAAACAAGAACAATGGTTTTTCAGAGAGAGGCCGAACTGCTCATACTGGACATGTGTATGCAATTACACCATGATGTACACAAACTCTTTGTTGTCTGTGAGATGACGGATGGCTGCAAGTAATCGCCACATCTGAAATTTGATCATCTAGAGTTCTTTTGAAACCACATCTAATATGTATGTCAAGTGACTAAAGATATCATCCATTTCACAGACGTTTTTGGTGAAGTCATATTAGATATTAAGGCTCTGTAGAAAACTATCTTTAGTAATAAACCAAGAAATGTCAATAATAGCAAACCTGCAAAATATTAGACACATTTTTTTGTTGTAAAGAAACTGAAAAATAGTTTAATATTCTCCATTGTTATTTAACAAGACACAATTTAAGAATTTGTTCACACACATTCCATAATGTCATTTCCATAACAGTTCATTGTGTCTTACAGCTTTTGTCAAAAACCAGCATAAAAACATTCATATTATTATTATTCATATAATAATTCATATAATCATATTATTATTATTACGTTATTTACATGTCTGTATAGTGAGATCACATACACATCATTGATTCTATGTAAGTTAACCACTACAAAGCAAATTGCTTTCATGATGTCACCATATTCCAATATCTTTTTAACTTGTTCACAAACATCACTAAAACAGTGTTATGAATAGTCGTCTTTGCATTTTTTTGAATTAAAACACTGTTTATATGTGGATGGGATCCCACAGTGCAGAGAATATTGTATTGTGGATGGGGCCTAAATTATACTGTGAATGTGGCATGATAAATGTTTGCACAAACTCAAGAAATGATATTAAACCCAAATGACTATATGAAAATGAAACATGTGGATGTCTGTGTGTGTGTGGTGTGATCTCCATACCCAAGGTGAGAATGAAAAGTTTTCAGAACCTGTAACCTCTCTTCCCCTGCCAGTAATCTCCTCAGAACCCTGTAATCCTGGGCGCATGCAGATGCCGCGACGGGAATATTGCTGTTCATATTCTTAATCTGCTCTCAAATGCCTTTCTGTTCCCCTGACGAAGCGCCCCTGCTCGCCTTGTTCTGTGGGGAATTAAGTGTACTTCACAGGATTCATGCAGAGGTAGAAATTCTGGTCGCGATGGAGCTTTAAGGAACACCCGTGCTCACGCAATGTCTCCAATGGCGCATTTCTCATAAACAGAGCAAGCGAAAGTGTGGAGGTATAGAGGAGAGAAAGACAAGGAGGAAACTGAAAGCACTGGCATGATGAGTGCCTGCATTTGAAATCTAAGGAGGAGTAAAGCTGGTTTAAGTTGGCCTGGTTAATCTGTGTGCCCGTTTCATGTGACAGAGAGAGACAAGCCTGCACACCTCATTGAGAGGCTGGATATTATGCATTAAAGGCTTCAGTAGACAGGTAGACAGATAGAAAGATTGAAGCAGGCAACATGCAGGGCATCATATCAATGGATATCACGACACAGCCTGTAGAGCTTTAAGTCTGTTTGAGGACCTTTCCTTTAATCACCCTAATGATTCTCATGACGTATTATAATATCATGCACGTTCAAATGTTAACAACATGTGTTATAATAACCTGTCTGATTCATGGATTATTTGTTTCTGAAAGCTTGTGAAAATGCTTTAAATTTGTATAAAGTCATATAATCTCATAAAGCCTTACTGTACATGTTGCAGGCAGATTGTTGCAGATTATCTACCCTCTAGTAGTATAAATGGTGCATTATATATTCTAAACAAATAGATAATTTATACTATGATACTTTTTCTATTATTCTCTTTTTATGGATTGAGTATGCCAGTCAATTGGTTGTGTGTGCGTGTGCGAGTGAGAGAGAGAGCAGGTGAGTCCTGTGTGCCAGCGGAGTGTAAAATGTGGCACTTGGATTGACACCCGAATGACAGATACCAGTGAAACTCACTCTCGCTTCAGACACCTGAGATTATTCTGAGGGAGCTGAAGCTATAAACAAAACATTGTCAATGGCTGCACTCGTGGATTGCTGTCCTGTTTTTTTTTTCTTTTGTGTTGCCATTTCTGCCCCACCCCCTGTTATTCAATAAAACATGGAAGAAGACTAAAATGTAGTGAAGAGAATATTTTTTTGTTGTTGTGCTGTTTCTTGAAGAAACACTCCCTCAATTATAAATGTATTGAGAGAAGCCTGTTCAACTCACTGAGCGGAACTAGGGGGCGATGGTGTGTGATGGAAATTCATTCTTTTGAAACGACACGCTGTACATTTGCATGTGATTCTTCTGTCTGAAAGTGTGTGTTTGTGTTAATTCTTCATCCCCCCAAAAAGCATCCCATGTCACAATCCTCAGCCCTGCAGAGTTAGTGAACAGTGAATGGAATACGGTTGGTTTGGTTCACATGTGTGTTTTATGTTTATATTGGGTGAGTTTTTTTCCACTCACGGCTTCGAGCATCCACTTATTTTTCTCCGTCCCAATTTCAACGCCTTCCATGGAAAATGCTGATTAGTCTTTTACTTTCTATCCCCTTCTTCAGGTCACCTTGTAAGGAGGGTCGTCTGGCGGTTGGGTGCGTGGAGGGGGAGGCAGCCAAGTGCCACACACACACTCCTTAAGACTTATGAGTGCATCATAACCTTGACCAAGACAATCTGTTCAACGACACTTAGCGAAGATTCCTCATGATGTCCCTCAGAGCCGCTGGGACTCGACTCTTCTGTTCTTTCTGTGCGCTATCAGCTCAGCGCCAGATCGCCGCCCTTACCGTTCAACGGCCATTGCTCCATTTCCAAGATAAATCTGGACTGCTGTGTCAAATCAATCACAACTGTCATTTCATCCACTCAGACCACAGCACTAAATTGAAGCCTTTTCTGCCCATATGCATTCCAAATAGTCATCAATTCTCCGCGGTACATTCATTGTTTGCTTTGACAGCTGCAGGCAGGTAACGAATGATAGGTAGTTTAATTTTGGACCGGCTTGGACGCTAGGCGGCAGTTGCTTGGGTCCTTTTTCTGTACTGCAATTGTACATTTCATGTTGTGTGCACTCCATCTTCCCCTTCTTGGTGAGAGGGAATGCTATTATATCACATTTTCCCTTTTTTTTTGCATGGCTGTCGTACATGTGTCGACATTGTCTGTTAGCAAGTGTCTGAAATGTATATCTGGGTAAATATTTGTGTCACCAAGGACGTGGGTAAGAACAAACAAGTGTTCCTGTAGGCCTTTGGTGAGGGACCCTACAGGCTTACAGCATGTCTACAGTGTGAATACAGCATGAAAACAGTCGTTCTGTTCTCAGGCCACGGTTCTGATCCCTGTCCTCCTCCTTGTTAGTCTGTAATAAACATGGCTTGTCCACTAAAAGATGACATGGAAAGGAAGATTTAGTCAGCAGCTGCGGGCTTTATTTTTTTTATCATTTGAATGTGTTATTTCTTTTTGACATTGGATTAGGGATGTTAGTTTAAATAACATGCATTTTCAGCCGATTGGGGTCACCGTGGACTTGCGTGGCAGACGTCATTTTTGGGATGTTGGGGAAAATTCCACAAATGTTGGCGATTGGTAATCGAAAATATTTTTTCCTTCTATCAAACATTGTAAACAGCAGATAGCACAGCATATTTTGTAAACACATCCTGACACTGGAAGATAATCCTCACCCATGTGACTCATTTACAAGTGCTGTTGGTTTAGCTAATGCAAAAACAAGGATCACTTTACTTTCACTGCCAGATTTTTGCCTCTATCACTCTCTTTTTGACTCACCTTGCCAAATGTGCTATTGTGTTCTGCAGAGATGAGAAATGAGGGGCTTTCTGTGCTGCTGATACCTGTTATTTGATATCACAGCCTTGCAACAATTCATCCTAATGTGCTGTTTAAAGGATTTGTTGGCTCATAATGCACTGATATTAGTTTAAAATATTGCTACTTTGCAACGCAGCGCAGATGGGCCGGGCTGATGCAGCAGGCGTGAGGGAACGGGCTGAAACTCTCAGATATGAGATGTATTAAATGCACGAGTGATTCTGATGCGTTTTACTGTAATTGATTCTTTTCAAAGGTGTCTTCTCACTTTTCACCACCTCGCTCGCTTGCTCTGCCGAACTCTCTCTCTCTCTCCCTCCCTCTCTCTATATCACTCGCACATTCTCTCTCAAGCATTTTTAAGAAGCACTGGAGTGTAACACTGTTTAATATTATACATTTGCCTATTTCTTTAGGTCTTGACTCCTAATGGCTAGTTAAAATGAACGTTTTGTAATCATTTACTCCCGCCGTCATTCCAAACCTGTATAACGTTCTTTCTTCTGTAAAATACAAAGGAAGACATTTTTAAAAACGTAATTTTGTATTTTTGTCTATGCAAAAACAGTCAATGAGGTCTAGTGTTGGTTTGATTTGTATTTTAAAGAATAAAGAATGTTATTGTTTGGAATGACATGAGGGTGAGTAAACAACTACAGAATTTCCATTAACTAGCAGATTTAATATGAGCAGATTTATCGTATATCATGTGAATGATCTGGACAAATATTATTAACAAAAGAATCATTAGTGTAAGTGTAATAAGAGTAAGTTCTCCACCAGTCAGTGCTCCTTAAACTTTCCATCCCCTTACCCAAATACAATAATATTTCATTTTTATCTATGAGGGTTTTCGCTCACCAGCTCATTGTTGTTAATTCTTCCAAGTTGTGATTTTTTTTTTTCTGTGTCAGCGCCAGGGCAGAAGTGGGTGTTGTCTGTATAGTGTAATAATGTGAAATGCAAAAAAAATATCCAGAGCCATTACCTATATGCACTGTATTCGTAAACAAGGCAAGTTATTTTAGAAATGAGGTAATTAAGCAGTTCCAAAATGAACCCAGCCCCCGCTCTGAGCGCTGTCATTTGCATGCCTTTGAATATACTGCTTGTCTCTAAGGGGGTTTCCTGCTGATGAGATTCTCAACGCCATGCCGTCTTTGTTTTAAACACCGCAAATAAGCAAACAAAAGCATCCTGAACGCCAGACTTCCTTCTTTCTTTCTTTCTTTCTTCTCTTTCTTTCTTTCTTTCTTTCTTTCTTTCTTTCTTTCTTCTTCTTTCTTTTCTTTCTTTCTTTCTTTCTTTCTTTCTTTCTTTCTTCTTTCTTTCTTTCTTTCTTTCTTTCTTTCTTTCTTTTTTTTTCTTTCTTTCTTTCTTTCTACCACCTACAGCCCCGATCCTGCCTAAAAAGGACGTTTCCCTGGCCAGAAAAAAGGAAAAAAAAAACTTGCTCATGGTGATTAGAAAAGAAGAGACAGAGGAAAAACAAGAGAAGTTGAGTCACAGATCTTTTCTTTTGGTCTTAATTAAAAAGACCATACATCAGCAAGGCAGTGCCTCTATTCATCCAGCTGATTGGGGACATGACAAATGAATGAGGGAATAAACAGGGTGTCAGCAGAGAGAGGGAGAGATGGATGACTTTTGGTCTGAAGAGAATGGAGAGGTACAGTTAACCCTGGCTCTGGGCCAAGGCCTGTAGTCTCCTTTCCTCTCACCTCACCCTTCGGGCCTAACTCAAGCCGACACACCCTGCCCCGGCTCCTGACCCTGCCTCCACTTCTATTTATTAGGAAATCAACACCCTTAAAGGGAGACGCACACATACCTTCATCACTATGCATCGCTGTACCTCCGACCGCTGCCTCGTTTAGTAAATGGGCCAACGAAATAATAATAGAACCATTTGCAAGGTATTTTAAAGATTGATTTAATTAATGTTTTTGGACCTCTGCTGGATGTAATACTCAGAGCTCAGATGAATGAGTGCAAGAGAATGTGTAGCACTTGTTGTGAAGATGTAATTATGAATTAGACACGGTGAAAACAGCTGCCGTATTTGAAGAGAGTCGATTAAAGGCCGAAAGCGCACAATGCTCCGTTAAATTCAACCCGGCTGCTTTCAGCAGTAGAGCCGGCCAGGCTAATGGGTTCATTCAAGTGTTTCACCGCGATTGAAAGAACCAGTGAGTGAGAAAGAGAGAGAGGAAAAGGAGGTGGAAAGATTGTGAGATCATTGTGAATTACAAACTATTAAAGGCCACAAAGGAGATATCATTTAAGATAGCTCTTTTTTTTCTTTCTCTGAAAACTGGGTTCAAACTGGATGCAGGGCTGAATGGTGTTGCGTAGATAAATAGTTCATTTTTCTTTGTATTTTTACAAAGATTAATGTGGTTCTCCTCATCACCTTTCATTTATTCATTTATCCACCCACTATTCAAGCAGACGACGTCTTTCATTAGAAAATAGATAAATAAATTAATAAAAGACTGAATTGGTTTTTCAATTACTGGAGTCGAGCCGCATGCTGGCTAAACAAAGATATGCAAGCAGGAACCAACCAGACAAGCGGAGATTATACATTACCTTAGCATGTGATTTAATAACTCCCATTTTCTTTTATTGTTTTTCTATTTTCATTCTACTCCTTTCCGGAGCTTAGGCGCGCACTGACTGTTTAATAGTCAGAGAAAGATGCGTTTCTTTCCACAGTCAGTGTTAACAAAGACGTCCAGAATGAGGTCGGTGTGCTAGCTGCAATACAGAGAATCCTCAATCAGAAGACTTGAAATTGGATTCATAGTTCACTTCATGGAAAGCAGCAGAAAATATTAAATCATTTTCTTTATTGGATTAAATTAATTATGGAGAGACTGCATATTAGATAGGCTAAAAGAGCTTTTAATGTGCTCAATAAGAGCCTTCAGCCTTTCTTGGAATAGGCATAAATCTATCTCTGCTGCTTATTACATTCTGTTCCCTTCCACTGCCTGCCTTTATTTAAAGTATTAGTCATTTTTTCAACACAATAAATGCCCTTCAAATTCCTAATCTAGCTTCCGCTGTTCTCCAAACACAGACATATATAAGCAGGCAAATGTGCACACACACACACACACACACACACAAACACACACAATATTTCTTTGTTTACGTGTTGGGCTTTAAACTGAAGGTACAGTATGGGTGGTCACACTTGTCACTGACCATTCTTCATGTTAAATTGATGTTTCTTATCTATTTCTCGAGCAAATCAGTTTCTTTTTTGTTTGTACTGACCATATCATCTTTTGATGTAGGACTTTATGAAGCTTGAAGTGAAAATCTCATACTTGGGGATTTGTCAATGATGTCATCACAATTCGGTTGCTGAGAGATGATTGATGAGCATAACATAATCTGTGCAGGTAATTAAAATGCCAGTCACACTTAACCAGCAAGAAAAAAAGGGGAAAGAAGGATTTTAGCTGAAACAACATCCAACCAAAGGGATTGACACTTTTTTTCACTTTCAGAGATGGATGCACCTTGTGTAGATGTGTGTTATGAAGAGAGGGGAAAACAGTCTTTAGTTTCGGTATCATCCTGTCTGATCTCACAGTATTAAACTCTCAGTATGCGCATTCTAGAGATGCAATTAAAAGAATGAATGTTCGGTTTTGGCCCTCGGCAGCAGTAAATTTTAACCTTGCAGACAGTGAACACAGAAAACATTTGTTGAAACAAAGGAGAGGAGGAAGATACACTGACTAATTGATTCTCATTCTTTATTACACTAGTCAGTTACACACACACGCACACGCACAAACAAACAAACAAACACACTCACTATGGAAGTCAGATTAAGGTACTGGGGCAGTGCAAAATAAGGGAATTTATATAAATCTGTCATTTGGATATTCCCCATGGTGCTTTGCTTCTTAGTGCAACTAAATAACCTCTAAGCCCGCTGAGGTTAAGACCTAAACATGTTTAAGTTTTTGAGGCAATCAAGGCTTATTTTCAGAATTTTTCCTTCTGGAGAAGCAAATTCGAGAGGACATCTGTTCCGTTATGAATTTCACATAAATCTTAAGCTTTCCAATGCTTCAAATGAGGCTTCATTCAAGCCAAATGAATGAAACATGATGGTAAACCCCTCACGCGCTGGAGGTTGTCATGCAATATTGAGTTGCGTATAATCACTGTGTAATCTGTCTGTGTGCCAGGGGAGGGTGGAGCGAAATCCCCTTATACAACAATATCACGCCAAGATCACAAACTCTTTCTACTCTCTTTGGTAATGAAAAGCTGCGAGATTCTTCTGTGAATGTCAAGCCATTGCTCTTGCAGATGAAGACAGAATTGAAAGTGTGATGTTTGGAGTACAGTTCCTCCATTTAGTTGTTGTGATCATAATGTTTGTTTGTGGTTTTGTTTGAAGCGACTTTGCACATTTGTCTCTTGCCATTCTGACATCTGTAAAAACTTGATTGATGTGACTGGTGAAGTTTTGAAGTATGTATCACTGTTTTTGAGAGTTTTGAGTGTTGGACAGGCTGCGTATTCACTTGTTTCAGGCATGTTTTAAATATGTTTTTGGTGGTTTAGTAGCACTGTAAAAAAAGATCCTGTTAAATTTATAATAAAAAACTGGCAATTGTAGTTGCCAGAAGAAAATTTGGTGACAATGTTTTAGCTATTACAGAATGGCATACTGATGCCTGTATATTTAACAACTTATTACCATTTATTTCATTTAGTGCATGATATAATGTTAAAATAAAGAACCAAAATCTGCTTTTTACCTTAAAATGTATTTATAACCACCATTATTATACAAGTGGTATGTAGAAAAATATTTTCAAACCATTTACAATTTACCTTTACATTTACAAGGTAACGTTAACTGTAGCATTTTGTCTTTTTCTCTAAAAAATTACAAATTTTTGTTTTATGTTGGATTTGTTACCATTTAATATCAAGATCCCACCAGCTAAGACAATGGTATTAGTTCCAACATCTATTTAAAGATGTTTCAAGAAGCCTTTCTGTACTCTGAGTGCTGAATTTCGTGTGTTGATGGAATGTGTATCAAATACAAAGACTATGAAAGAGTTAAAGTCAGCAGGTCATATTGTATCACCCTAATGGTGTTCATTATGATATAATATATATATTTTTTTGTGGGTGGGGGAAATTAACAAAAGGGATTTATTTGTATAATCTGTTTTAACTTAATTAAAACAGTTTTAAAAAAAAGGTGACACTTGTGACTTTACAGTAAGGTTAAATTTGTTAACATTAAGCTAACAATGAACAATAATTATTTTTCATTTGACTGCATTTATTAATTTAGGTTAAATATTATATATATATATATATATATATATATATATATTATATATATATATATATATATATATATATATATATATATATATATATATATATATATACACTGTAAAAAATATCCGTGATTTTAACAGTAAAAAACTGTAAAAATGCTACAGTGCAAAACTGTTAATTGGTTAACAGAAAGTTTCCGTACTATATACGGTAAATAACTGTGATATATTTAATGGTACATTTAATGTAATTTTACTGTAAAAAACCGTTAAATTTACTGTTTTTGAAAGTGAAAAAGAACAACTCGTATAATTTACAGTGAAAACCCGTAAATTGTCATTCCCACAATTCCCTGTGTGACACTTCACATTTTATGTATTTTTTGTTGAAATAACTGTTTCTTCATCGTTTTCTTAGTTATTTTCTAATCAGTTATGTACAGTAGGGTTTTATGTTACATTTAATGTTGTTAAATTAATGTTTATTGCATTTTTTAAATTGTATGTGTGTTACCATGATGGTGTTTAGTGTTTGTGTGAATGAGACTGTGCAGCTTCTATATATTAGTGTATACTTTCTTGTGGAAGAGCTGTTTGTGATGAGCTTTGTTTCATCATGTGACTCTCATCACTGCTGTGATGATTGTTGGTTGTCAGCATATTACATTTGTACAAAACAGATATCAATACTTCAATAGGCCGGTAAATTAACATTATATCAGATAATAAAAAATACGGTTTATTACTGTAAATTTTAAGTTAAGTCTGTAAAACCAATAACATTGCTACCGTATTTTTGACGGTAAAGTTCTGGCAACCACAGCTGCCGTTTTTTTACCGTAAAAATTACGGCTTTATTTTTTACAGTGTATATATATATATATATATATATATATATATATATATATATATATATATATATATATATATATTTTATATATATTAGTATTTAATGTATGTTTGTTCAAAATATACTGTATTTATGCTCATTTTTAAAAGTTAAAACTAGTAAGAAATATGTGTAAATTAACATTACATAATTTAAGGATTTAAATTAAAAGTATTGTTCATTGTTCAAAACATTTGTTTGTAGTTTAGTTAGTTGTATAGTTAAGTCATGGCCATTTCATCTTTACTGTGGTCGCCGCTCTACCTTTATGAGAATAGGGTTTGTGTGCTCTAAGGTGCGTGCTGGACTGTTTACCTCTGTCATATTGACGTGGTAACTTTCAATTCATTTGTACCATTAAATAACTTGGTATAGATCCCAGATCTGTCCTGGTTCAGAAAATGAGCCATCTAGAAAAGTGCACAACAGCATCTCAGCTTCGTGATGTCTTGAGAGAGATCGCCACTCTTCTCTTTTTTTGTTTTGTTTTTATGCAAAGCACTGAGATGGGAGGAGCAAACACACATAAACACATTGAAAATGGGGAAAGACCTCAGTATTGTACTGCCTCACCCATGGCCTAATTAAAATTCACACAGAGATCGTCTCGCTTTTGTTCCTTTAGTAAAGCAGTATTGTTCCTGAGGAGTGAGCGGCTCCACCGGCGCTATACTAACCCTGCTAGCATTGCGCAGCTGCCCTCTTCTCTGGAGATTTAGCCTACTTTAGCCTTAGACTGACAGAAATAGGTTGTTTCTTTCAAAATATGGGAACTATCATCATTACTCTATTGAATGGAGTAGCCTGTTGGTATACAAACACAGACACACACACACACACACCGCCTTGAATCAGTTTTTGTCTCCTGCCAAAAAAGTGTCATATTCACAGAAATCCCTGGAATTGGACTATGTGGGTTAATTGCCTGCCATTTCCTCAAAGAAAGCTGTTAATTAATATTCAAGTTTGAGAGCATAGGAGATTTCGCACTTTCTCTTTCTCACTCTTTGTGTTTCTTGTCAGATAATCCTGATTCTCCAAGGCATCATTGAATTCTCTTCTTGTCTTTTTTTTTGGTTTTGTGTATGTGTGTGTTAGGGAGAGAACGGAGCGGAGGTGGGTTAAGAATGAATCTTACGTCTGAAGCGGTCTTGCCTTTAGCGCTTGATTCTCATTCACCTCTGCAGATCCACGTCAAAACAAACCGACCTTTTAAAGCCTCTGCGGGCTTTGAAGTGATTGAATCGCTTTCTCTCTCCCTCTCTTTCCCTTCGCCTTTCTCTCACTCTGCGAAATTAACAGCTATGCATTGCCTGCAGGCCTCTTTGATGTCTGCTGATTTTTTTCCTGTTATCTTAGTTATATTGGACAATGTGTACTGCTGCTCACAGATTTGCGCGCATTATCTTTTAGCGGCATTCCATGGAAGCCCAATTCCATCTCATCTTAAAAGAAGAAGAAAAAATTACAATTTACATCTCAAACTTTTCATTCATTATTTTATTTATCACATTTTTATTAATATTTATTTATTTATTGTATATCTCAAAATGCACTCAATGTGATTTTGTATATCACAATTGAAACTTTGTTTCTCACAACTCACAATTATTTGTATAGCTTTTGGATAATATATACTACAATAAATAATTTAACTTCCTGTGTTGGAAAAAGGACTATTATTGACTGGTAGCATTAAAGTCCTACATCATTTCACCTATCCTAAATTATGGAACAAACACGGAGTCTTATTTCAGTGCGGTCATATTTATTCAAAGTGTAACGAAACATTTCAAATTAAGATGATGCATGTCACAGGCTTGTTTATCTCAATTATTGGGGGGTTATGTTCCCTATCACTGTGGTCCCTGTAAGGGGAGCTATTTCTAAACAAATGGAGAAAATCTGAGAGAGTAGGATGTATAGAAACAGATATCCTTATTGAAACTAATCAGGAATATTAACCACATAATAATACCAAGCTCTTCCCCTTTATGTAACCTGCCCTAATTGTGGGTTTGTGTGACTTTGATTAAAAGAGAAGGGGGGCACCAGATCACTAAGCCCAGGGGAGAGACCCTCATTTTCTCTCAGTGGCCTCCTGTGACCCCCCACACACACACACACACCACACACACACACACACACACACACACACACACACACACACACACACACACACACACACACACACACACACACACACACAACACACACACACACACACACACACACACACACACACACACACACACACACACACACACACACACACACACACGGAGCATCAGGCTGGTGACTCCAGACGGAAAGTTTCAAATCCTTGGCAGGACTGTTAATCCTTGTGCGAGTGTCTTTTCCTTTTCTTCATCCTCTTCTTTTACTTTGCCACTTTCACTTCATCTCAGCAGATTGTGGAGATGACTGCTATTTTAGGGTCAGCGTGTAAAAGAGCAGCTGAGATGCTGTGGTGAAGGACAGACATTTTCATAGAAATGCCTGAGGCCTTACCAAACATTCAAGATCCACCAAACTTTGTCGCTTTAATATTTAACAAAAACTTAACGTGGGATGTTGAACTAGAACTAGAATCTCATCTCCAAGTGTACAGCTATTAAAGAGACTGTTCACTCCAAAATGACTCCGCCTCATGTCGTTCAATGACAAACCTGTATGACTTTCTTTCTTCTGTAGAGCACAAAATGTGAACTTTTTTTGAAGATTATTGTTGCCACGTTTTTCAATATAATGAAAGATAGGGGCTGTTGATTTTCAAAATGACAGTTAAAGGAACCGTATATAAGATTGTGACCAAAACTGGTACTGCAATCACTTTCAAATTACTGTAGAGCGGTGTATCCCTTCCCCTGACTCGATGTTGCCAGATAGGCTGCAGGATCCAGCAGGAACGTAGGCCGTCTCCATCTTTCAAAAGCATCTCCTATACAAATCCTTGTTTTATTTCGGACTTTGGCACAAAGTTTTTCGGAATCATAACAAGGTTTTTCTGGATTCGTAACATTAGACATTTTTTTTTTTATCCGACACGTTTGTAGCTGCAGCTGTGGTAACTATCAGAGCTGGCAACCCGATGCCGCAACACTACTGACTTCGTGATTGGTAGATAGGTGGAGAGTGGCGCATCAGACCAAAACACAACATGACAACATCAACATCAGTTGAGGGCTGCAACTTCACTTTTTGAATGACAATATCCTGGCCGGACTACTGTTGTCAGTGATATAAGTATTTGAAATTAACATGATTTCTTAATGTCTAGTGACATATCAGGGCCATTTTATGATTAATTGAAATACATTTCTTACATACGGTTCCTTTTAAAACCACCATACATGTGGAAAAGAATTGTCACATGTCTAATCCCTTCTGAAGCCATACAATAGCTTGATCTGATTAACATGACAAGATTTTTTGTCTATTCAAGTATTTGTCTATTTAAGTGCATTTAAAACTACTTTTTAGTACTTTTTCAGAACGGCACAAGGTTTCTGTGCTTAAATTATGGTTTGCTAAGTGTGTGGCCTGTTAAACCCACATTATGAGGACAAAATGTCCCCACAAAGATGGCAGTATCCAAAATCCTGACATTCGAAATGGGGACATTTGTTTGATCCCCATGAGGAAAACAGCTTATTAAACATACCAAGTAATGTTTTTTTGAAAATGTAAAAATGCAGAAAGTTGTCTGTGATCAGTAGGTTTAGGGATAGGGTTAGTGTAAAGGAAAAGAATATACAGTTTTACAGTACAAAAATCATTATGAAAAGTCCCTATTAAACATGAAAACACAACGTGTGTGTGTGTCTTAATAAATTTACCTTTTGTGTGTCACTGAAGAAAGAATGTTATACAGGTGAGTAAATGATGATAGAGCTTTCATTTTGGGTGAAATATTAATTTAATTCGCTGTCATTCAGCATCTCCACCTCTGTGTGCATGGGAAACCTGAGCACTGAGAGACATGTTCATCTTGTCTCTCGCAGAGAAAACTCCCTTTCTTCCTCCTCTGAGGAATCATTTTTGTCTGCACGGTCTTGTCTTTCATAACGATTCACCAAGAAAAGTGTCGCGTTTAGCAGAGCTTTGTCCTTGTTTGCCTGGAGGAGGGAGTTCAGTGCTATCACAGGACACCTTTCACATGCTCTCTGAGTGCAGTCAGTCAAATCAGTGTGCATGTGTGTATTTGCATGTGTGTTTGCGCTTTATATTTGCATAGGTTTTTTGAGGCAGTCCTTCCAGAAGACAGGGAACAAGTTAGCGAGAATGAAGAGGTTGAGAGTCAAACTATTAGCATTGCAGTACCAGGTACGTGGGGTCACCTGTGCTCTTTTCATATGAAATCCAAAATGTCTAACTGTGATGATCTGGTGTTTTATCCTGAGACCAATTTTTAAGCAGTTCGTTTAGGTTAATTTTATTTAAAATTTAGATTATCTTTGCTGTCATCTGATGCAAAATTACATTTTAATCTTTAAAACACTACTAATTGAATAACACAATTAAATGCAATCTTTCGGAAATCTGAAAGTTAATATGTATATTTCATAATGTAGGCTACATTATAATGTGATTCCTAAATTCACTTATAGTATTTAAAACGATTAATTTTAGTGTTTTATTTATTTGTTTATTATCAGTGTAAACAATTATATTTCAACATCATTCTGCACATCCACACAAGTTTGATTTTAATGCTTGTTTTTTTGTTGTTTAGTCACATCTGATTTCATGTAAACAGGTCTTGAACAGACTCCGATTGAGGGCCCACGGCACAATGCACTTTTTTTTTTTTTTTATCTCTTCACACTCTTGTTTATTCATGCATATTCACCATGTTCATAACCCTGCAGGTTGTCCTGCCCAAAATAGGCATCAGTCAGACTTTGTCTCAGTCATACATCTATAGTTAGAGTGTAGAATGTCTGTACTAAATGTCGACGTAAATAAGTTTGACTGCTTCATGTGTGCGAGCCCAGCAAAATAAATCAATTTATCCCTCGAGCCTTGTAAAGGCTGCAGTACAGCGCTTGCTGCTTAATTAAGAACTTTTTCTTGAATTCATTTTCATGAATATCATCTGACATACTCCAGCAGCTGTTAAAAAGGATTTATCTTGATCGGGAAATCTTAGTACTTTGTTTCAGCATTAAGATATTTCTAATCCCTGCTTTAATTATTTCTAATTACAGCCAAAATGGTCAATGGTCACAGACGATCAAGGCCAAGACCAGCTTAAGATTCTCTGTTGTTTTGGCCTCTTATAAGATTTGCTGAATTTTATTTTAACAACTGACCTTGTGTTTTAAGCTGCCAATCATTTGATTCCAGACATAGCATTTTTTATTTAAGGAACTTGGTTAATTTGATATTATAAGAAATTATGTCCTATGAGCTGCTGTTATTATTACACCCTGATATGTTGTTTATCCAAGAAGAATACTTTGGATATACACGAGAAAGGAAAATATAACCTCACACTTGCAGAGTTTGTAGGTAGGTTAGTCCAGATTTATGTGTTTGCTGAGCAAATAAAATAAGGAGTGAAGTAATGTAATTTAAGACTAAATGAAAATGACCAGGGTTTGGCTGAGTTATATGTGCAGAATAGGGAATGAGTCAGGACAGACTTCTCTGAATGAGCAGTACATTCAACTGTCTACATAAATACAATTATGAAGAGGATTTCAAGAGGATCTGATAGTGTGCTGACTGATCAATGACACAAATATATCATTAAGAATATGTTTAGAGACATTTAATTGCGCTCAAGTAGTTACTCTTGGCTGCACACGCACACACACACACACACGCACACGCACACGCACACGACACACACACACACACACACACACACACACACACACACACACACACACACACACACACACACACACACACACACACACACACACACACACACACACACACACACACACACACACACACACACACACACACATGTGCAACAACATTATGAGGACTCTCCATAGGTGTAATGGTTTTTATACTGGACAAACTATATATTCTATCCCCACTGCCCCTATCCCTAAATTTACCCATCACAGGAGACATGCTGGATTTTAAATTTTTTAATAAAACATTGTTTTTTATGTTTTTTAAGCCATTTGATTTATGACGACTTTTGACATGTCCTCATAAACCACCCATAAGTTGTAATACCAGTGTAATACACATGTCATTATACAAATTTGTGTCCTCATAAATCACATAAACCAACACACACACACACACACACACACACACACACACACACACACACACACACAACACACACACACCACACACACACACACACACACACACACACACACACACACACACACAATACATTTATACAGATGTATACAGTAGATATATTATTGTATTCCACTCATACCAGCAGTCCTTTGTCAGATAACCTCTTAATTGTTTGTAAATGTTTAATCAGAGTCATTGTCCCTCGTTTTCTATGATTTCCTCCCCATTTTAAGTCCCTTTCTCTTCTTCCAGAACACCCGCCTCTCTTTAGTGTTTGTCGGGAATTGTCGCTGTAAACATGTTGACAAATGGCCCTTTGAAAGCCCAGATACAAATGACTTTTATTCAGCAACAAAGCAGTTATTTGAGTGGCCTCCCTGGGCTTGCTTTACACCCACTCTAGTGATCAGCTGTCTCATGGCCAAGCACCTCAGGCCCTCGGCCCACCCATGGCGGAGGTTTCATGAAGGACCTTATTTAAAAATGCAGCTGAGGTGAGCTTTTCAAGAAGCACTGCTCCCACATCCCTGTTCCTGCTAATGATGCTTTGCTGGCATTGGCTACTGTTCCACCATAACATGTAAATACAATTTGTCTTGGCGTTTCGAAGTATTTAAAACTAAAAAACAAACTTGAAATTGGCACAGCATGGAGTTTTGAGTTGCAGTGGAATATATATATATTTTTTCATAAAAAATAAAAATAAAAAAAGAAAAGTTATTGTTATTGTGTGTCTTTTTGTCTGGGTGCGTTGAGTTTAATTATTAATTGGCTTTTGAATTGATTTTGCTATTAATCAGATCAGCTTTTCAGTTTAGCAGTTTTGTCAGCTACACTTTGTTTGTTTGTTTGTTTGTTTGTTTGAGTAAGTTAGTATCTGTAGAAAGACTGCATTAAATTTATTGTATGCAACTCCATCCGAGTGTGTTGAGGCAGCTTTGTCAGTCTGTTTGATGGAATCCAATGCTGATAAAGTGTGTGTGTGTGTGTGTGTGTGTGTGTGTGTGTGTGTGTGTGTGTGTGTGTGTGTGTGTGTGTGTGTGTGTGTGTGTGTGTGTGTGTGTGTGTGTGTGTGTGTGTGTGTGTGTGTGTGGAAATTGGAGATTTAGTCGGTAAGTGTGTCTTAGAAGCTTCAGTGATTCAGTTTGTGTGTAGAGTGGATATACTTTCACTAAGTGTATGTGTGTGTGTGCGCTTGAGGAGATTTGGTGACTGTGTGAAGCCCCTCTTTAGTGGAGCATTGCCTGTGCGTGGAGTTTGGTCTTAGTGGATGGCTAGTCCGGGACAGAACAGCCTTTCATTCACACCCAGAGTGGGGCTCCAACCTGCAATAAATGAACATTCGATCTCCTTGAGTTTCTACTGCGCTCTCACTTTGATTTTCTTTCTCGCTCTCTCTCTCCAATTACCCACTTTGTTCAGGATACAGGTCAGATGTCCATGCATGACCTGACGTGTGGATGGAGAAAGAAGAACGAAAGGGAGGAGAAGGAAAGTGAGGAATTCAGAAAAAAAGTGCATTCTGCAGAAAACTCTCAATTTTGACTTTTAGCAAGCTTTCGAGTCAAGGCTACTTTAAAAAAAAGTTATTTGAAGCACAACTCTATTTGTTAGTTTTGTGTAGCGAGAGGGAGTAGCTTCAAAAGCCGTGAAAAACAGTTGCTTGTTTATCTCTGATTATCCCTGCATAGAACAAGCAAAAGTTTGTTTGGCCTGAGGCAGAATCATCCTGCATTTTTACCGTGTGTGTGTGTTTTTGACAAAATGCACTAAAGGAAAACTAAAATAAGTTTGTCTCTGAGTGCCCCTTTTCTTCTCTGTCTGGGTTCCCACTGTTGTTTGTATTATTGGCAGCAAAAAGAAAGCAAAGCATGAAATGCAATTATTAAACCTAACAAGTATGGCAAACTGGGAGAAAATTATCAATTGTTTTTTTCCCTACTGATTAAGGCGCTTTGTATTTTTCAATTAGAAGATGATTTTATCCAATATAAAATGAAAAAAAGGGTAGGGTAAATATAGACATACCGTATTATTATAATTATCATACATGTGTTTTCCACAAATGAATATGACATATAGATAACTATCCAATAAGTATGCTTTAAATATGAGGATGCATGATATTGATAATTGGCCAATATTAGGGATTTTTTTAATATCATAATTATTTTTTATGTGCATGCTCATTTTCACATTTAGATGACATTTTAGATTATCTAAAGAATCATTAACAAATCTTAAAATTAATATTTATTGTTCATTTCTGTACATTATAATTGTTAAGGCCTAAATTCACTTGTAGCAACATGAAAACTATTATTGGGCTATTGGCCAGAATTTTAGTCTAAAAAAAGTTACTTTTTTAAATTTTCTTTTATTGTTTGCAGACAGATTTTATGAGCTTTGCTTTTTCATCATCCTGTTCTAACAGTGTGAGTCTGTGTAAGAAAGTCTATGGCAGCTTTTATGTTCCAGTCTTGTCCGTTCTTTCTCTTCCTATTCTTGGAACTGACATGATACTAGCATACAGTGATGCAAAAAGCGTATATAAGTGTTTATGCAAAGTGCACAAATGCACTCTGACAGGGAAAATGAAAGGGAATATTGATCCCATGCCAGGCTCAGTTGCCTGGCACCCTGTTGTGCTGCCTGTTAAGACCCTCTGTTCCCCTTTGACACTCAAGCAAAATGCTGGCAGGATGTTTGTTGAATACTGAGAAAACTGTTCTTGAGGTGGCCCCATTAAAAGTGTGTCAAACGAGTGTGTGTGTGTGTGTGTGAACAGAACCGGCTGTTCCCGTGGCAACGATCCTATTCGAGTCTGGCCTCCTGGTTTTTGGATCCGTACGTGGATGTTTCTTCCATGTTCTATGTTCCTTGATGGAATGCCAGGACTCACAAACATGCAGTCTGTGTCCCAGCTTGTTCAGGCCTCAGCCCAAATCTATCTGTTTGTTCCACCGGATAGGATCAAACTGCGGTCTCTCCATAATCAGCTGTTGACCATTAAAATGTTTTTTTTGTTAGTTTTTTTCTCACAAGAGATGCACATCGGAAAGGGATTCCCAGTAGAAACTTTACAGGACTAATTTCCTGTTATCACTGTCCTCGCTTGTTTTTGTTAAGCCCTATACTGTAAAACTTCATTACAGCATCAGAAGTACATTTCTAAATCAGACCTTCACATTTACAAATGCCATTTTTTACCAAACTTTTTATTGGCATCAGTCGGCATCAGACTGGCCGACTGAGTCATATATCTTTGTATCGAAATGAGGTTGGGAAAATGGACTTTTAATTTTTTTGTGTTTGGGTGAACTACCCCTTATGCCAATCAATTCTGAGAACAGCCTGACCCAATCTTTTGAGGCTGTGACACACTAAGCAGACGTCAAACACACCCCAAAGACTATTAACGTATGGATTATAGCATTTGGATTACATCAAGCTAATAAAATGTATGTCTTTTGTGAATGTATCAGTATGTTGTGTTTTATTGGAGAAAATGCTTTTTGTGTAAATACACTAAATACTACAAAATTGTTAAAGATTAAACAAGGTATTGTTAAGGTTAAAAGTGTATTCCTTTTTAAAGGAGCATTTCACCCCTGGGAACCTTGATCTTCATTGAAAGTGGGTCATATATGTATTCGAAATCTGTCAAAATTTTCAAATTTGGTGCCTTTTTGACCGAGTTATGACAGAAAGTAACTTTATAGCGCATTAGTTTGGTAAACCACATTTCCCACAATGCAACGCGTTTGAACAGCTCCAGAAGCCACTCCCACTAATCCAGAACGCGGCATTACAGCACAAACAGTTCACTGTTGACGTTACGTTTTAAACGGGAATCATAACGTGACAATGCTTTAAGATATTGATTATATTTGACAAGATTAATCATATATACATGTAAAAGACTTACTTTACAGTCAGGCGTCCATTTCTCCCTGCTGGCTTCGGCTGTCGTTTCCGGTTAATTTTCGGGATGCGGAAATATAGCTATATCTAGGACGCCTCTGTCCATATGCGGTGCGAAACTCGGATGGTTCACAACACAACACTCCATGTCCGTGTCTGCCTCAGACAGACTCTAGCTCGGTGTCCATAGGCGCACAGTTTTACAGCACGAGCACCACCAATTCGCTACAGCGCGAGCAAGCCCGGGCTTCTCGTCTGCGCCGGGCTGGCCTCCTGCGGCGGCCGCAGCCGACGCCGCCGCCGCCGCCTCTTGTTCCTCCATCAGCCTCAGCTGCTCTTCGCTATATTGTGGCTCGTATAAATAGCCACGAACATCAGTTTCGAGCAAAAGATTTTCAAAATCCTCGTCTTCCATATCGTGTGTCGTAAATTCAGCCATTATGGTAAATCTAACTCCTTGAGCGCTTGTTAAGCTTGCTGTCTTCCAATCAAGATGGCGGATTAATAGTTTAGTTTCTTCAGGTTTAGTCCCACCCACTGATCTGTAATCGGCCGTTGGGGTGAGTGGGTCCCACGCCCTTGAATAATAATGAGCTAAAGGCTGTAGTTTTCTTAATATGCAATGAAATTTATCTTCCGTCCTATCGTGACGCAATATTTACGTCACGATAGGACGGAAGTAAAACACTTAAATCCTTTTTTCTCCCATCTCAGAAAAAAACAAGCAAAATTCCACCATCATTATAATATATGACTGGGTTTCTAACAATACAAACCTTAATGCAAATGGGTGAAGTGACCCTTTAACCACGCAGGCTAATCCTCCGAAACGAGTTTGCTGCAGAAGGCAGGAACAGAGCGAAATGTTAATATTTATGAGTAGGCCTATTATATTAATAAACGCGACTATTGATAAGACAGTTGAATGCAATAGAGTCAAAACATTAATGCCACGATTTATGCATAAATAGTAAAACGTACAAATTTCTACGTCGGTAGATTTGTTCATACGTAAATAAATTACGTTTTTGTGCTGCTATACGTGTGAAAAGAAACCTGATTTGGATGAATTATGTTCAGGACAAACGTAATAGCACTGAAATAGATTACGTTAAGGACCAACGTAATAGCACTGCTTATAAGTTGGCATGTAACGTAATTGCGATTTGCAAAATAGTTTCCTCAGAACGTATTTCATGTGATACACGGTGATTTCTCTCACGACGGCCCCAATGCTCTTGTAGGATCACGTGTCGTGAAGTTCATGATTTCCCAGTATTTTTGAAACACTGATGATAAGTTGATGGCAAAATGGAAGAAGATGATTAAATAGAGTTAAATAAAGTTAATATTTTAACTTTTATAGTTTCTTTTTTCATAATTCATATTCAATTCAATTCATGTGTAGAGCTGCATGATTAATCATAAAAAGGTCACAATCTCAATCTCTTTCCTTAATGATTCGCATGTCTATTAAACCTTTGACAAAAATCATTCCAGGACATTCAAATCTACGTTGGTGCTGCCGCTGACCCAGAGAGAACAGTTATCATGTATAGGTATAGCCAGTGCCGCTGCTAGCCATTTTGGTGCCCTAAGCATAATTCCTTTGTGATGCCCCCCCCCCCCCCCCCCCCCCCGCCTCCATCCCTAAAAAAAACACATTTTCATTTAGGTTTTTCATTTAGAGGGGCTAAGCCCCCAATGAGGTATCAAAAAATATATATATATATTTTTTTAAAAAGTAACACTTTAGTTTAGGGTTTATAATCACTGTGGTCCCGAACTTGAGGCAGGTTAGTTAGGGGGGTTCGGGGTTTCCCCGAGAAAATTTTGGATTGCTCTGAACTACAGATGTGCATTTTAAGATGTTGTGAAGGCAAAAAAAAAAAAGAAAAGAAAAAAAATTCGTTAACAGCTTTAAAACCATTTCTCTCCTTATCAGCATCACACTCTTTTTCTCTTTGTTTTTATCTTGCCCTGTCTCTTCCCCTCCTAAAGTTGGCTTTTTTTAATTTACTAAAGGCTACAATTTGTATTTTATTTTCAATATGTACACATTCATTATTAATCCTGTGTGTAACATGATGAAATGAAAACAGCTTTGTTCATGTTTCTTGTCCCCTCACAATGACAGTAGCCTAAACTATTACACTAGGCTAACTTACATGTTACATAGGCCTATTTTCAGTTCAAAATGGCGAAATTAGACAAAACTATATTAGTTTGCCTTATTATTTTTTGTCATTCTTGACAGACAACATTTATGACCTAAAAAAACTGTCAAATATATAAAGTTAAGTTTAGCTACTTACATCTTATCTTGCACTTGACCGACTGAAGCGTCGAGTTGCACTGTTAAAATTCGCGCTCAGCGTCTGTGAACATAAAGCCCGCCTACTTTGATTTGATTGGTCATCACAAATAATGTGACATTGACGAGCACTGACAGACCAATGAGGCTCAGATCATAGGCTCAGATGAACACACACACACACACACACACACACACCCTGTTTCTGACGTGCTCTCTGCTCAGCTGCGGATTGAAGATGAAGAACGCGCTGAATCTGATTATAACAAGAAGTTTGATGATTGATTTTTCATTAGGCTATTTTTGGTGCCCCCTCCGCACTTGGTGCCCTACGCAGAGCGCGTGATGCGCGTGGTGGGAGCGGCGGCACTGGGTATAGCTTCATAAACAGTCGTCAAACCACACAGTATCATTATTTATTTCTGATCATATAAATATTCAAATGATCACAGAAATACTGGAATAAAAGTTTACAGTTTGCAAATAAACACTGATGGCTACGATCAAAATAGGGCAAACACCTTTTGTAAGTTTACTTGACAAAAAAGATTTTATCGATTACATTGTTTTGACACCAGGTGTCAACAAGTGACTGTTAAAAAATGTATTTGTCATTGAATCACTCATTAAAGTGATTTGTTAAAAAATGCTGATCCATCCATTAATGAAACAAGTGGAGTATTTATGTGTGAGTCATTGAATCATTCAAACATAATCATTCATTCAAATCAGTTAAACACTTTTAAAGCGGTCATATAATGCCATTTTTGTACAAGTTAATATGAATCTTTAGGGTCTAAATGAAAACTTTGTAATATACTTTTGTTAAAAATTCTCATTAGTATTGTAAGAAAACACTCATTTTACCTGGTCAAAAACAACTCTGTTTTCAGCACGCCGTTTCAGTGCATATGCCTTTAAATGATAATGAGCTTTACTCACTCCGCCCCAATGTTCTATTGAGAACGTAACGTTACATTGAAAACATGCCGTAATATACCCTAAGTGTAAACATTAGCCGCAGTCATCGTGATGCATGCAAGCGATTTGCAAAGCTTAATATTTAAAGGTTAATAAAACGTTACACTCACTTCTTATGGATGTGCAGCAGGAACACGAAAAGTTGGTACCGATTCTTTTTTCAGGAGCAGCTTCTTAGCAAAACTAGATTTAAACTGACCCTCGTTTACAAAGCAGTCTGGTGAGAAATGATTAGCGCAAACATAAAAGCTTTTATGTTGATCATTGGGAATATTCCCTTCAAAAATAAAATTCAACCACTGCGTCTTCAGCGGTTCGAATTTAGGAATAGTAAAATGACTGCTGTGTTCCTTATTACAACCAAGAACAGAACACCACAATCGCTTAGACGCCATTCTGCTCCAGTGTATCAACAATGGCGGACTACGATGACAGCTCGCTCAGGGCGGGTCTGTGTTGAAACACTGTTGTCAATTAACAATCGTGGGAGGGGCGTCCAATATAGTGACGTCACAAAATCGAACAGCTCAATTTGAGGCAGGGGAAAACATATAAGGAGATTAAAACAAAAACACTGGATGGATTTTTATCATTATATGATGGTTGTGTACACAGGCAGTCAACCAGCGCAGTCTCATCCCAAGGGTACCCTTAAACGTCGGTTGGATGATGTTATCGGATCCTAACTCTACCCCAGACCTAAACCTACCCCTAAACCTACCCCGTCACCTACTGACGTTAAAGGTAAAGCGTCAGTTGTATGACGTCCCAGGATCGTCATTTACCAACGTTTAAGGGTACCCTAAAAAGGCGGATATTGACGTATGGTCAAAAGACGCCCCAAGACGTCAATATATGACTTCTTGGGATGAGACTGTGTTACGTCAACACACATTTCAATCAGCTTGTAAAAGTGCATGTTATATGACCCCTTTAAATTGACTGCAGCAATTAATATTTTGTCAGAACCTCCAGTAAATTACATGTTAGTTTGTTTACTTGTCTTTCAGAGTAGGTGAATTGTATTTTATTGTGGTGGTTAGGAAGGAGTGTAAAAATAAAATATTAAGATTATTTTTATGGCTGTCTTTTGTCAGTTCTGTTGTTTAATTTCTATAGGTTTTGTAACATTCTAAAAGCTCTTTATTCCACAGATACTAGGCATAAAGTAGCCTATTTTAAGTAGTGGGCTACATACAACAGGGCAATAATGAAACAATGCATTAACAAAAAAAGAAATATACTTTTAATACTTAACGTCTGTACTTTAAGTAAAAATCTGTCTTTACAACTTTCACTTGTAATGGAGTAATATTTGACCGGCAGTATCTTTACTTTCACTTTAGTAATAAAGTTGTGCACTTTCTCTGCAGACGCTCACCGACGGTCCGACATTGACCGACAGCCGACCATCTCGGCCTTTACATGAAACATTTGGCTTCCAGAAGACCAACTGGAGTAGTGCCATAACTAAATTTCTAAAAACAGTTCACTTAATACACTGGCAACTGCATTTTGAATGGGTTCCTGCATATTTCTGTACTCCACGCTTGTCTCTTGACGTTTAACAGTTCCCTTATCGAAAAGGGAACTTCGAGATGCGTCGAAAACGCTACGGGAACGCCTTCTGCGTGATTGCGTCTGAAGCATCTATGCCAACTAGTCCAATGGAAAAAGGGAATGAGCGTCACGGGCGGGTGACGTCATGACCAGGAAATGATAAAAGCACTTCCGCTGCGAAACGCCAGTTAGCTTCTGTTGCCTCAGCAAGCGATCTGTGTCAAAACTGTCTCTGTCTATTTATTGTTGTCTGTTGCAATATTGTTGGAAACGTTATGGCGAAACAAATGTACAAACAGTGTGTTCTTCCCTGCCCGCGTTTATTTAAACGGGTGGGGACACACACAAGCTTTGTGTCATTTGTTTGGGAATAAAAGCATTGTGAAAGTGAAACTACCAGATTAGCATGCTCTGCTCTCGCCTGTCACTCTGAACGATAGTGGCAGGCTCGCGATCCTCAGAGATCAGGACCCGCGTTTGCCGAGGCAGCGCGGAGAATGCATTCCTGGGGATCGCAGAAGGATCTTTTGGAGGGGCTGGAGACAGGTCCGAGGGCCTTTTCTCTGTCCTTACCCGGAAGATCCAGCGCTATCTCCCCGGTGTCGGAAGCACGCTCTGCGGTTTCTTCCGCCCGGGGAGAGAGAGCCCTTTTTTCCTTCATTACTCTTCCTCCGAGGAGGTTAAATGTTTGAGTATAGTAAGTGAAAGCACACACGATTGAATTAGATTCGTCATCTATTTCTCCAGTATATGATGAGCTGGTGGAGGTTTTGTCCCGTGCTGTTAGTAAATTAAATATTTAATGGCCAGCTGAGAAAAAAGGACGCTCGTCCTAAAACCAAACTAGACGAGCGTTTCCTTATATTTATCACATTATCTCCACCACGAGGCTTCCCTTTTTTCCCTGATTTACACACTGAATATCTATATTGTAGAATAAACCGTATTCATTACTACCTTTCAGCCCTCATGTTAATGTTTATTCAAAGTTAGAGGGTTGAAAGATTACGGTTATGATATGATGCCCCAGGCTGAAAAAAAAAAGAAAAGAAAAAAATGCTATTTTTTCACCTGGTCCAGCATCGTCATTTAAAGCCTCTGCTTTGCTCAAACCTAATACTAAAAAATCTCGCGTTTGCCGAGGCAGCGCTTAGATTTCGAGTGTACTTTGCAATAAGATTCTGTGGCTGGGATCTCGCGTTTGCCGAGGCAGCGCGTAGGTTTAGGCAAAACTACTTTGTTTTTATGGGTAAAGCTTATACGGCAGCAGGTCAGCTGGAGAATGTTTATAGAAAACTATAGTATAATGCTCCAGGCTTATCAGGCCGATCTGCTGGGGTTCTGGATATAGCGAAAATTGAGCCTTCGGGTCTCTTCGGCGACGCATTCCATGCGGTCGTTGTTAGGTGATGCAAGATATATATATATATATAAATAAATATATATATAATAAAGGTTTCTCCCTCGCGGTGTCCAGCCCCCCTGGGGCTGCTGGGCGTGAGCAGCCCCAGCCGTCGAGTTCATCATATTATGTGCACAGAAAGAGAGTGCTGTGTCTCGTGTTCCTCCACGTAGATACTGGAGACAGACGCAACCCTCTCAACCGAAGTCGTCTGAGCCTAAGCCGGATCTGAGGACCGTTCTTCAGGCGAGGAATACTTCGGTTCAAAAAAAAAAAAAAAAGGTCTTGATGTTTAGGCGTCAGGCCTGTGAGGACAGCCCCGACCGAAGTGGAGTGGTGTACACCTCATTACACGGTGCCCGTTCCATTTCGGGGTCCTCACAAGACCCTCCTGCCAACCCTGCCACCTCCGGTGCTTCAGGGCGCAGCGGTCTCCAGCGAGTCGCTGATGCTATGCTGCGGCACAGCATCGGTTTCGCGCCCTCTGAGGGGGGCTTTAGAGCAGTCAGGTCAGGTAGTTCCTGCCATTATGTTTCAGGCTCCAGATTTGGCTCTCTCAGTAACACCAGAGACCAGCCTCGAGAGGCTGGTTCCCTTAGTAAATTTTCTGGCAGCGTGAAAGCTTCTGCCGAATATTTTTCGTTGGGTCCTGTAGATTGTAGAGGAGGTTACAGAGTCCAGTTTGGTTCTCGTCCTCCTTGTTACAACGGGGTGTTGCCCACAGTGGTGCATCCCGAGCAGGCTCTGGTAATGGAACAAGAGGTAAAGGCCCTGTTAGCAAAGGAAGCTATAGAACAGGTGTACTCACCTGACCGAGAGTCGGGTTTTTACAGCCGTTATTTCATTGTTCCAAAGAAGGATGGAGGGTTGCGTCCCTTTTTAGATCTTCATCTGTTAATTCGGTCAGTTCAGAAACTAAAGTTCATGATAGCTGACGCTCAAACAGATCGTGACTCAAACCAGATCCGAGGACTGGTTTGTCACGATGGATCTGAAGGACGCTTACTTCCATATCTCCATCCTCCCTCAGCACAGGAAGTTCCTAGGGTTTTCTTTCGGGTTCTTCCTTTCGGTCTAGCTTTATCACCCCGCACGTTCACGAAATGCGTGGATACAGCTCTAGCCCCCTTGGGCTTCTGGGCGTACGTATTCTGAACTACATCGACGACTGGCTGATTCTGCGGAATCGGAGCAGTTGGCGGTTCGGCACCGAGGTGTCGTTCTCGCTCTTATGCAGATGTTGGGGTTGATGCTCAATACCAAGAAGAGTGTGCTTTCTCCAGTATTGAGAACCACTTTCCTTGGTGTGGTATGGGATTCAGTGACGATGCGGGCCACTCTGTCGCCCGTTCGTTTAGATGCTATCCTATCAGCCACAAAAGAGCTGAGGCTAGGCCAGTCACGCACTGTAAAACAGTTCGAGAGACTGTTGGGTCTACTGGGAGCAGGGTCCAACGGAATTCCTTTTGGCATGCTTTACATGAGACCTTTACAGTGCTGGCTCAGGACCAAAGGGGTTCTCCCCGAGGGGAAACCCACTTCGCATATCAAGGTCACGCGGCGATGCTTTCGGGCCTTAGTTATATGTAGTAAACACTGGTTCTTAACCCAGAGTCCGGTGTTGGGAGCTCTTTGCCATCGAGCTATTATCTCGACAGATGCTTCCCTCACCGGCTGGGGAGCGGTAATGGAAGGCCGCTCGGTTCAGGGTCTGTGGAAAAGCCATCATCTTTTGTGGCACATAAAATGCCTGGAGATGATGACCGTCTTCAATGCGTTGAGATATTTCCTTCCAGACTTAAGGGGCCATCATGTGCTCGTTCGAACAGACAACACATCAGTGGTCTCTTATCTGAACCGTCAGGGGGGTCTGCGGTCGCGTCCGCTTTGCAAAAAACTGGCGCACCAGATCCTCCTGTGGTCTCTGGGGAAGGTACTCTCTCTGAGGGCAGTGTATATTCCTGGAGACCAGAATATAGGAGCAGACATCCTGTCGAGGCAGGAGCTGAGGCCAGGGGATTGGAGACTCCACCCCGAGGCAGTGGAGAAAATCCGGGAGGTTTATGGCCAAGCAGAAGTGGATCTGTTTGCGTCTCAGAATACGACGCACTGTCCTCTTTTGGTTTCACTTACTCACCCAGCCCCTCTCACCAGCTACGTCTGTACGCCTTTCCCCCTGTTGCTCTGCTCCTAGGAGTTCCGGAGCGTGTTCGTCGGTATGGAATAAGCCTACTGCTAGTAGCACCACGTTGGCCAAGTCGGATCTGGTTTTCGGACCTGATCCATCTTCTAGACGGTCCTCTATTGGAGATCCCGATCAGGAGATATGTGGGTTTGGCCTCTGAGGGGGCCCAACTCATTTAGAGTGGTCTCTCAACTGAGGTTGTTGAGACCGTTCTAGCTCCAGAGCTCCCTCTACGAGGAAACTTATTCACTATTTCGAGAGTTTTTTCACGTCTTGGTGTTACCAGCGTTAAGCCCCTTTCAAACAGCACTTTGAACCCGGCAAATTGCCGGCAAATTGCCAGAATGCCTTCTGTGTGAATGCAAACACGACCCGGGATTGATGCCGGGATCGATCCCGGGTTGAGGACCTAGTAACATTGCCGTGTTCAGACCCGGAACGCGCGCTGTGTGAACAAAAGCCAGAACCAATGCCGTAAGGGGTGTGTAATAGTGCATATGCTCTTAGAAGAAAGTTTGTGTTCGTCATCAACAAAGAAAGAACGAAAAAATGTCTGCAAACTGGAATGAAGCAGATACAGGAGCTCCTCACTATCCGCGCTGAAGCTGCGATCGTTCGCCAGCTCTGTGGAAAGGTGCGCGTGTGCACATGTTTTCAACGCGTACGTTACACGTCTCATCCTGACGTCACGCGGCTTTCCGGGACATTAACGGGTTGTGTGTGAACGCACTCACAGATCCCGGCAAATCACTGGCAGTGTGAATGAACCGAAATCAAACAATCCCGGGACAAATGCCGGGTCACATTATCCGTGTATTTTCCGGAATCTCTGTGTGAAAGGGGCTTTAGTGGAATCCGGTTAACTGTTCAGTAAACACAGTACTTGAGTTTCTGCAAGAACGCTTTGTGTCAGGTCTATTCCTTCCACACTTTAGGTATACGTGGCGGCCTTTGTAAAAAAAAAGAGCTTTCCACGCCCTGGTGGATGGTACGTTTGGGTCGAGACCCCCTGATCACTCGTTTCCTTCGTGGCACCTTGAGGCTGAGGCCTGCAACTTGCACTAGGGTTCCGGCTTGGGACCTTACAATAGTTTAGGCCTATCTGGGGCTCTCTTTGAGCCCTTAGATTTGGTCTCAGAGAATTCCTTTCTTTTAAGACTATTTCTGCTAACTATTCGTCCCTATAGAGTCAGACCTTCAGGCCCTTTCGGTCCCCAACTGCTTGAGTGAACCGGGGATGGCCAAGGCATAAAGTTGCCTACTATTATTCCGAGGCTTATTGTGCTGCAGGTTTCTGTCCTCTCCCTATTTTTTGGACCAGGAAAAAGCTGACCTCTTGTGCCCAGTGTACCACTGGACACTTATGTGTTCGGACATCCTCAACGAGAAAGTCCGACATATTACTGATTTACTTAATGGATCACCTAAGAAAGGTCTTCCTGCTTCTAAACAGACGGTCAGTAAGTGGATAGTTGAGGCTATTTCACTTGCATGCGAGTACTCGGACCAGCCTTGTTTTTTGGTGGTCCGAGCTCACTCGACTAGGAGTATGGCGGCTTATAAGCCTTACTGTATAGAGTTTCTCCTCAAGATGTCTGTGATGCGGCGGGCTTCCTTTCCGCTCACATTCGTCAGATTTTACAGTTTAGACCTGGATGCTAAGGCCCCAGGTTCTCAGGTGCTTAGTGCTTAGCTGAACAGACTGACACTCAGGTACTTGAATTATGGCGCATTGGGTATTCTCGTTCCCGTAGCGTTTTCGACGCATCTCGAAGTTCCCTTTTCGATAAGGGAACGTCTCAGGTTACTATTGTAACCATAGTTCCCTGAGAACAGGGAACGAGACGATGCGTCCCTCTGCCATACTTCTGGCGTCCCTGCGATCGGCTTGCTTCGGCAATTTCGAAGCTAACTGGCGTTTCGCAGCGGAAGTGCTTTTATCATTTCCTGGTCATGACGTCACCCGCCCGTGACGCTCATTCCATTTTTCCATTCGACTAGTTGGCATAGATGCTTCAGACGCAATCACGCAGAAGGCGTTCCCGTAGCGTTTTCGACGCATCGTCTCGTTCCCTGTTCTCAGGGAACTATGGTTACAATAGTAACCTGAGACGTTTTCTCACCATCAATCTTTTTAATATCTCTGTCCTTATCTAGGGATGAAGAGGTTTTGGATGTGCTCCTATGTTGTTCTTGAGAAGCTAAAAGCTTTTAATATGGACCATGTTAAATTATCAGGTGAGGAAAGGTTGTAAGACTCTTGAAATGTATGAGAAATTAACTTGTGGATCTGGTTTGCACATCATCTGTCTGTCTGTCATGTTTACGGCAGTATACACAATTGTATTGATAATTTACCTCACAATCACTGTTATTCATCTTAAAGTGTTTTTCTAATGCCTTTGTTCAAAGAAGAGTTTAGAAATACACACTGATACACGGATTCTGGCAGTATGATTTGTCTTGCTTGTTTAGCTGTGTGGCAGGGTTCTTTCACAAGTTGTGACATTTCCTAAACAACATGCCAAAACTTCTAAATGACTGCTGACATATGGCTTTTTTGTTAACTTATAAATGTATTGCTGGGTAATTCAATATATTTTCTTTTACCAAAAGAGGGTGTGTGTTTGTGTGTGTGTGTGTGTGTGTGTGTGTGTGTGTGTGTGTGTGTGTGTGTGTGTGTGTGTGTGTGTGTGTGTGTGTGTGTGTGTGTGTGTTTTCGTAATTAGTCCAGTGGGCTGTTTTGAGGGCGAGCAAAGGTACCAGATGGACTTGGGGAGGGGGGACTGGCATTAAGACAAGCCAACAAAACCAGACAAAAAAAGCAAAGACTGAGAAGGAAGAGAAGAAGTGTAGAGGGGACAAACAACCGAGCGCATCACTGTCAGGGTGCGCCTCCTCCCTCCTCCCGTCATCCTCTAATCCTTTATCACGTCATCGCACTCGTTCAGATGAATCTGGATATCCAGCGGAAGAAATGCCAGTTACACTCGTGCTAAAGTCAGTTAGTGTTCTTTTGTGGGAGAGAGCCGTAATCCCCTATTAAGCCTGAGAGCCTGTGTTTGACCCAACTATAAACACTGCTCACACTCCCCCTCCAATAAATATCCAAGTAAAGAGGCTTAAGAAAGAATAAAGAAATGAATTACTTTGTGTCTTATGAACACATTTAATGTTGTTTTTTTAGTCCTCATATGCTGCTTGATTTGATTTGCCGCTGTTGTTATTTTTGCACTTAATCTCCATGGATTTCAAGTCTTGAGGATAAATGTATTTTTGACTGTGACTATTTGGCTAAAGTACTTTGTGGCTACTTTGTTGTGGTGTAATCACAATATTACTTTTTCATTCCACTTGTTATTCTTATTTAAACTACAGCTGTTTTTCTCAAAGACAAAGTAGCTTAAACTGTGAAAAATTTTTGGTCTTTTGGTCTCTAAACAGAATATGTAGTTCTGACATGTTTACGCAAGGTCTTGCATCTATACAGTTGTCCTAACCTGCACTTCTGATCTGTGGCCTGGGAAATACAACTGAGAGTAAGATTAGGTTTTAGGCGGGCATGTTTTTAAGATGTGTTGAGAGACAGTGAGAAGAAGGGATAAAAAGCAGATTTCCTCCGGAGAGATGCTGTGAAAATGTAGGAAGGTGTAGTGAGAAACAGGCAGGGAAGAAAAAAAGAGATCAGCTTGCTAGAAAGAAAGAAAGCAAGAAAGCATATAGGAGGGGTTTAGCTCCCCAGAAGACACCAGACTTTGACTCCTGCTTGACAGGCTGCTGGGTCTCGGACCATACGGACCTGTCTCTTCCACTATCAGCCCAGCTGCACTCCCCCTCTGTCCCCACACCTGACACTTTGACACGGGCACAGCAGTGACAAATAGCTGGAGCTTTCACCTTCTGTCACCCTGTCTGGACTGTGCTAAATCAGCCCAGTGATACTGTAGCCTGGCCCCACTGACAGGTCCTCTGTCACAACACGGCACTGATCGGGGTCTCTATGGGTGGCTTAGTCCTGCAGAGGAGGGGGCTCTTTCTTCTCTTCATAATGCACTGAGAGTCAGTTAAGCAGCTTGTCAGCTGGTGTGGTGTGGCATTAACGGAGGCAAGAAAAAAGAAAAAAACAGAGTTTGCGTGATGTGGGTGCATTGAGTGGGCAAGAGTGGGTTTACTTGGCTACATTTTGGGGACACAATTGTAAAATTATCCCTTGAAGTTAGCTTAACCTGACAAAACCTCCTAAAAATTGGGTTTAACTATAAGAATAATTTGCTGTACAAATACAATAATATGTACAAACAATAGATGTTTATATGGGGTAAATTTGTTTAGTTAGTTGATCGATAACTCAACATGTTTGTGGATGGGTGTGCACTGCTTGTATAAAGTATAGAGAATGATAAGAAATATGAAGTGAATGTCTAAACTGTGAAAAAAGTATTATTATGTTTTTATTATAAATGAGTTTTGACATATTATCTATGCATATATTTTTTTTATTCAAGGGCTCTCGTAATCTTTAATAAAAATGTATTCTCTGATGACGTGTTTTTCGGCACGAGGCTGGGACAATAACTTTTCTCCTCTAGTAACCTGTCACTCACAAGTGAGATCCCATCCAGTCAATTCCCTATGGACAAAATTTAATCCCGTCCTATATTTTGTCTTGTTTGAGAAGCCGTTTTACTGGGATATACATCAAAATGAGGAAGACAAGACTATCACAACTTCTGTCTTGCCAACATTAAGCATGAATAATTACTATTGTCATTTTGAGATTATTGGCCTCCACTTTAATCCACTAGGGCGAATAACAGTTTTTATCTCTACACTTTGTCAGTTCCATATTGTGTCATGCAGCAGCTTTAATTTCATTTATTATCTAACTATTGACTATAATTTCAAAACAGGACAATCCATATCTACCTTATTTTTCAACATGGAGGTGCAGTACTTTAAGCGATATCCTGTCACATGTGCACCTGTGAGACTTCTGAATAATTAGCCACTATAGCTAAATAACTAAGTGCAGTAAACTGTTAAACCATTTGTTTGTTTATGCTTATTAAAATAATATGATAAAACATTTGCTTTTTATTTTTTATGTATACGTCTAAGCAGTGTGTTTATGATTATTGTAATACATTTGAATAATAAGATAACAAATTTGCATTTTAATTTTTTGTATGTCATACCACATAAAAACACAATGACGATGACAAAAAGGCATTTTTGGGTCTTTTGTATTTGTCATACTTTCAAAGCACTACTGGTACTGCTCTAATTCTTTTTGTGTGTATAAATCATGCCTTTTGGGGGTTTTCATCATAAAGAATAAGTATAATATTTTAATAAGATTAAGACTTCATTGTGCCAATAGCTTAAATTATGGACAATTGTGATCTTTATTTAAACTTGGCTTGAGAATACCTGTAAAAAAGAGTCTGTAATGTGCGGTGAATCGTGCTATACAGCGACATTATGATCAACCTGAAGACAGATAGAGAAACCAACAAATAATAGATTATTTAATATCTTCTGAATGTAAGGCCCACCATTGCCCGCAGCACACTTGTTAAATTCATGTCCCTGTTTCTCTTTCTTTCTTTCCTTCCTTTTTTCTTTCATATTTTCGCTGTCAGTCTGTCTCCCTCCCTCGATTCTTCTTTCTCCCCCCTCAGGCTTCAAGGGCCAGATGCATCTAACAGCACATTTAGCTAAACTACAGTACGCTGAGTTTTTTTCACCCCTTCCTTTCCTTTGCTCCTCTTCTCTTTTCTCTTTTCCTCTTATAAATCCCATCCCCCTCTCCCTTTCCTCCTTCCCTATCTCCCACAGCTGAAATGGAATTGGATCAAAGAAGGGAGGAGGAAAGGGGGAAAGAGAGAGAGAGAGAGAGAAAACACTCTCATTGGGTTTTATTGAAATATTTATAGTTCAAGGTTGGCTGGCTAAATTGAATATCTATGCTGATCTCACTCGCCTGTTTAACTTGTGCTTAGGCAAATATGTTTCCTAGGTGATAACCTTTTATGTACAGGTCTGACTTCATTGAAATGCATGAAGATAAAAACGTGTCACACTTCAGAGAGGCTCGGGTCTGCCACGCTGCTGCCTCGATTATTCAAATGATAATTGACCCCCACCTGTAGCTGGCTTATTTTCTCTCCTCCATCACTTCATTGACTTTTAAGATATGGAATAAAAACCATTTTTGTCATTTACATTACAAACCGCCGCAGAATGTCAAGCACCTCTGGCAGGAGATGAGAAATATATGGGCAATTATTATTTCTGGTCGTGTTAATAATGTAAACAGTGCTGATACCGATGGGATACCTTAAGCATTCAGTGTTGTGCGGCCTCATTTTCTGCCACATAACAAATACGTTGATGCTTATCATCATTTATATGTATCATTTTTCAGCTGGAATGCTGTATAGCGGCTGGCTGTCAGCAGTGATGAATTGACATCTGGTGTCAAGCCACTGAACTGTGTGATTTAAAAGAGCCGTGTTATAATATATCACCCACTTTCTCAGGCTGAAAGGAAAGCTGTCAATTATTTGAATGTATTTGTCAAAAGCGTGTGCGAACAACCACACCTTCGCGCTCACCAGTCTGACTTTTGCTTTGTAATTTGTGCCAAGCATAAAGCCCTCATTTTTACTAGGCCAAAAAAGTGTTTACTTTATCACGCAGCATCCTCAAAGGACACTCGTTTTCAGATGAATTACATTTCGGATAATTTTAAATAACTCATTAAAGAGTAATACCTCCCCATTATTAAATGTGATTGACCGTACGCTTTGATAACCTTCTCCCTCTGCTGTACAAACAAATGGCCGCAGTTTAGCTCCTAATGAGCAGGAATGCTAAATGTCCTCTTGCTTCATTAGCGCATGCATTAACCAAAGCACTGATTTAAAAAGAGCTCTAATGAAAGGCGTCGAATGTTTCCCACTTCACTGCCGCTGCCTGTTTGCTCAGAGCCAACCAAAGCTCCAGAATTAGAAATGTTTAATTATGAAAATGGTTACTGTGGAGAATTTCAAACACACTGCCTCCCTAGATCATTAGTTATGGAGTGAGGTGAAAAAAAGAATAGAGAGAGAGAGAGAGAGAGAGAGAGAGAGAGAGAGAGAGAGAGAGAGAGAGAGAGAGAGAGAGAGAGAGAGAGAGAGAGAGAGAGAGAGAGAGAGAGAGAGAGAGAGAGAAAATTGAGAAGAAATGCTCTCAGCAATGAAGGGTTCATATTTCAAGCTTATAGCTGCTAAAAGGGTGTACTCAGAAAATCAATTTTATGAAAGTCCGCTCAGCACTAAAGGGAGCTCTGCAACCGAGCAATCTTAAACTAACGTCCAAAACGATGGCATAGGCTCTGATTCATGCTGGATATCATGAATGCATTCCCCTTGGCTTAGACATTATCCTCCAACTTGAGGTCAAAGGTTTCATCTTGGTTTAAATCAAGCCATGATTTAAACCAAGTGTGTGTGTGTCTATTTAAATAATTGTATTATTTTTATAATATAAATATTAAATTTGTATTTATTCAATAATTGTATTATTTCTATCTGTCTGTCTGTCTGTTTCTGTCTATTTTGAGACAATTGGCTCAGCCTCTATATATTAACTCATTTGAAACATTTCTAAAGGACAAACAAAGACAGCACGAATTAGATCAGCATGTATTTTGCTAATATTGGTCTTGATTAAATAAAAGGACAGAATGCCATACATAAATGACACTCCGTGTGTACTCCAATCGCATTGGTTTCTGCCATCAAAATGAAGACTAAACTGTAACTCACTCATTCACAAACACAACACAGCTTTCTGTGGCTAAATCACATGCGTCTGCTTTTTTATCTGTCTGTTTGATGGACCCCCTCTTGGAGAGAGTCCTCTAGGGCGGATAAATGTAGCAGACACATGTGGAGACCTTAGCTGAAACACTGATGCTCAGAAACATTGATGCTCAGAAATATTGATGCGTTACAGTAGGTACTGCTATGCCGCTGGACATAATAAAGTATGTGTGTGTCTGTTGTGGAATTTTGTCTTTTTCTTTTTTCTTTATATTGTTAAACAACATTGTCTGAGATGTCTAGTCCGTGCTGTGTTTTGCGGTATGTTGTAGGGGGCTACTTTGGCCGTAAACATGGTTATTGGGCGATTTGGTGTTTGTAAAGTTCTGTAATTATATATGTTTGTTTGTGTGTGTTTGTTTATGCAGGCATATGCTAGTATTTGTTATGTCATCAAGAATGAACTTTTGGTCTTGTATATTTAGGCTGGGTGGGTGCATTTAGGTAAGAGCTTGGGAAATTACTGTATATATGTGTGTGTTTAAACTGGGAGGTCGCTGAGATTGTACAGCTGGGTAATTCTGCCCACACTCCTCACCAGGGATTCCCATTAGTTAGATTGATTGGTTCCTTTCCGTGCCCTTTGATTCATGCATTACACACGGCCCTAATCAGTACACTGCCTTATGGTGCCGTGCATCTGTGCATCTCTACATCTCTAAATTAACACACACACACACACACACACACACACACACACACACACACACACACACACACACACACACACACACACACACACACACACACACACACACACACACACACACACACACACACACACACACACACACACACACACACACACACTTATGTTACTTGGCCATTTAAATGAGGATGTAATATAAACTTGTTTTTATGGCTAATTACAATTTTAATAGACTAATAATAATAATAATTATTATTATTATTTATATATATATATTAGACGCCATAAAATATGACGCATTAATCGTGCCCATTTGCTTTCAGTAAGCGTCCTTTTTATGTGATTGATATTCTTTATCTTGAAATCTCATATCAACAGAAAATGTAAAGCTCATATATTAATGCCTGGTGAAATAGAGTTCTTGTGCTCTCCATATGGTTTAAACAGGCATAAGTCAGTACTTTAGCACAGAGTGTGTAAATTCATTTAAATGTATTTTATTATGTTTCCACTGGGGGGTAAGACTTTACTGCTCCAGCTAAATTTGTCCTTCATGGCTCTAGACACTTATATGTTTCCCATCTTGTTTTATCACATATAAGGACTTGATGATGATGATAGCAGCAATGGTGTGAAACTCTATAAAAAAATGAAATACTTTAAAGTGATGAATAGTTTTGAATGAGATGCCACATGTTCCTCTGCAGACTAGAACTGGAATATGTGATTTTAGAAGGCATTCTGGTTGGCTAATACACAAGCCATGAATCCAGTATGTATAATGCATATCATAATCAATTATATATATCAAGAAAAAGGCTGCCTTAAAATAATAATTTAACATACTCGAACAACCAAAACTAACATTTTTTGTCCAATTTAATAGCATTTCCCTGGGCATGAGTAGAAAAGTTTACATGTTGGAAAAAGCTGGAAATGTCTGTATATCTATCAGCCTGCTAATCCAAATATGTCATGTTTACTCAAAGGAAAAGTAATATATATATATAGTTTGGCTTCTCTCCTAGAATACTACAGGAATTCGTTGATTTTTACAGGCTCCTTCTGACATTAATATTTAGTATGAAAATATTTTGTTTCAGGGGGAAGAGTTTCTCCATGACTCATATATTTCTTTAGTTGGATGGAGTTTTTATAAGTGTCATGTTTTAAGAAAACCAACATGGTTACACGTATAGGACAAATAAACCTTAGGTTAATTTCTTGCCAGGGAAACAACATGATCGTTTGTCATAAATCTACGAAGACAAATATACATGAATATGTACAGTAGTATCACACAAACACGCGTTGCGGATGAACCTTCGATAACAAGAAGTGAAAACGGCATGCTAAACACATTAGACCAGCGATGGCTTTGTGCTGGGGTGAATTTCAGTGCAATGATATTTTGGGGTGGTCAGGACTCTCTCTCGCTCCCACTCTCTCTCTCTCTCTCTCTCTGTGTGTGTGTGTGTGTGTGTGTGGAGAATGAATGAGACTAGCAGGTTTGTGCAGGACTGCAGGTTTACCTGAGCGTTTTCTCTCTGTCACTCTTATGGGCTGTTGCCAGAGCTGTCAGGGTAAGTGAAACTCCATGTTGTGCCTGGAGAGATCGGTCTCTAGAGGTCAGTGCAGTTCCACTAGTGACAGCTGCACTCACAGACCTGCTGTAGAGCCAATATGGCCGCCTAGACACTAGATGATCTTGGGGACGGATGGGGGGGGGGGCAAAATAATTAAAGCAAGCATCAAATATGTTTCTATGACAAGCAGTTACATTCACACACAGATAGACACATACACAAACACACAGAAGAGTACAGCCCTCTAGGGTCCCTGACCTTGTCTCTAGAAATGTTGCTGTGTGTGAGAGCTCATGAATGAATGTAAATGAAGGACTGCTGTGTGGTTGATTCAAAGCTCTGGATGACTCTGACTGTTAATATTATATTATATTTATATGAAATATATTATAAATATTAGAATAATTTGATATATATATTAAATATGTTTTTATTTTTTTGTTGTTGTATAATTATATATCTATATTTATTAATATTATCAATAATCACTCATACAAATATAGCCAATTAGTTCTACAACAAAAACTACTGCTACTATTGATAATAATACATTTATCAATACAATAATATATATATATATATATATATATATATATATATATATATATATATATATATATATATATATATATATATATATATATATATATATAACCTAATCCTAACCCTAACCCTATACAATTAATTGAATTGAAAATCGATCTATTTATTATTATTATTATTAGATAATCACTCATACAAATAAAGCCCATTAATACAACAACAACAACGAGCTACTACTGATAATAATAATAATAACAACAATAATAATAAAAATAATACATAAAATGAACTGTCATTAAATTAACGGTATTATATATTTTGTATAATTTATAAAGCACATTTTAAACCAGCCACAAGACTGACCAAAGTGCTGTACAAAAAGATCATAATCAAAATAAACACTTAAAAGACAAAGTACTGACAGAAAACCACAATTAGTCCTTAATTCCAAAGGCCTGCACTCTTCCGTTTCTCTCTGACTTTTAAGCAGCACATTTCTTTCTGCTGTTGAGGTACAAGAGGAGAATATAGGGTGAATGCACCTCCACCCCTTTAGAGCTCTGGTTTAGCGTAATGTCATTATGTCCAGTTAGTTTTAAAAAGCCCTTTTTTATAAACATTTACAGTGTGGGGCACAAAGGGAGCTGCTGTTCCGCTTGCTCTGTTTGTATTGTGGTTTTGGTCACACTGGGGTTCAACTGACGTGTCTACAGAAAACGGGTGGCAGAAACGTGGCCTGCTCTGCCAAGTTTTAAAATTAGTAACAAATTTAATATGTTCTACGCTAGCATCCCCCGCCACAGAGATTGCGAAAATGCGTTCCTAGTTTGTCGCGGGGACTCGATGAATGACCACAAAGAGGCAGAATCGGAGAGAAATGCATAACAGATGCGAGACGCATCAGAAGAGAGGAGACCGGCTAGATCTCAGGACCACCAAATACGTGCCGCTCCTATAGTGATCTAAACACTTCCCACTCCACCATTCTCAGACTCTTAGTGCGACCTAAATGACAGAACCATGCTCGCGTTAATGGCATAATAGTGATTTATCGCTCTCATTTTGAGGATTGCTATCCCCATAACTCCTAATACAGAGGGAAATATGTATTTTGGATAATGCACCCCTGCCATAAGGCCTTATGGGCAGTTAAAGCATGGGAAGGAACATATTACTGTCATAAATCTACATCTCTAACCTGCTGCATGCGAAGACATGGAGATATTAGAATTAAGGATGACTGGGAATAAGAAAAATGAAATGCAGGAAATAGAGTTGACACATTAACATCAGGCAGCTAACTTTTATTTTAGGGCATTTAAATTGTGTTTTATTAATGGTGTTGTGATGATTTTCACACTGCCATCCTTGCTTGCTATCTATTAATATGCTATTAATATAGACTTTCCACTCAGCCTTGTGTTTGTCAGTATTAGAAATATTATTTACAGTTTTAAATATATTTTCATTGTTATTGTTTAACTGGATGCCTTGAATATGTTAAATGCTTGTCACTACTGATCTTACACACATTTTGACAATATTCTTCCCCAATATTATAATCTTAATCGCCATTTTTGGCTCCCCAGCTACCTGTAGAAGGCAGAATATTGTTTACAGAGGTTACTGTGATTGCAGTTACATCTTGACCCAGTAGAGGGAGTGAGCCACTGATTTATTTCCACCATTTTCGCAGAGCAAACAACCTTTGCTGATAACCTCTCATTATGTATGATGCTAAAGAAATGTGTCACTTATTATTTTTGGCCAGCCACATCAAGCGCTCGGGGCTTCTATGAGGAATCATTTATAATGTAAAAGATAAGTGTGTTCCAATAACCGATTCCTCTCAAACAGCTCATGAGAGCTGATTATATGTGACTTCACATCAGGTCGTAAATATTTGTCAGCCCACCTTTGAAACAGGCAAGCTGTGGCGCTGTCAGCCCGCCCACATGAAAGGGCGAATGGAAACGTTTAGGGTTGGGAGCCGAATCAGTCATAGCTAGAATGAGATGGCCAATAAAATGCATAATTATGATGCTCTGTCATTGGCCACAGCCCAGAGGGCTTTTTAACTGGGCGAAAAATCCCACACGCGCATAATGGGCCTTTTATATGATAGTCTAGTCTAAAAGTGAGCTGTGACAATGTGTGGTCTGCATTCAGTGCCCGAGGCTGCTGGAATATGCTGTTTACCTAGCCAGAACAGTATGTAGGCTTGTTGCTGCAACGGCCCCTGTTGATTACACTGCGTTCTGGAATACATGGTTCTAAAGCAGTGTCATGAGTCTGCCATGCTACCATGGTAACCCTTCACTCTCACCTGCCTCCTTTGGAAGCCTTCCTTGCTGTGAGTTGCAAATAATTGTCACGAGCTCATGATAAAGTTTCCAGAGGTTTTATGGAAATGAGAATGTCAAGAACTGTTTTATAACTTCACGAACTGTTACTTCTGCAGCAAGACAGACTGAATATCATTACTGAAAAGTTTTGGATTTCTTTAATAGAACAGATTTGCCGTCGTTCTCAGCCTCTGCTAATAATAAAAGGTAATGGATGGAAAGAGATTCCTCTCTGTCAGAATATATTTGTGTTTGACAACTTTGCACAGTGGAGTGGAGAATGTAACAGAAGAGATTCCCACAGAGCTGCAGACCCCCTAGCAAGGAGAGTGAAGGGAGGCATGTTTAACACAGACCTGCTAAACTAGCCCTGGTCTATTCTCGCGAAAGGGTTCCTATCTGTTTTGACATGTCGTTTCTCATTTAACACACTAACTAATTACAATGGTGGGATTTTGAGGTTTCACATTTCTAGAATAAAGTTTGGTTAGTTATTTTGGGAAGTTATGTGCGTGCTGCATATAACATATTCCATGGAAAAGTTACAAATCAACAGTCTGTGAATATCATCCATAAATTCTTTACTGTTGGCAGCTAAATTAGTGCTAGGGGTTTAAGAGAGGGAGTGGCTTTCCTTTCTCTCTTATCACATTATGTGATGCAATTTCGTAGAGTACCTTTTTTTAGCAATTACAGTTCACGTGCCTTAAACTAAATATATATTCTGCAGTAGTATAGAGACAGTAAAGATATTTTTTAAATATTTCAATTTCTATTTTAAATATTTACATTTCAATTTCAAATGAATGTGGTTCTCTAGAAAAAAGTATCACAATTTGAACAAAAATATTAAACAACAAAACCGTTTTCTACATTGATACAAATAATAAATGTTTCTTGAGCAGCAAAACAGCATTTTAGAATGATTTCTGTTGAATCATGTGACACTGAATACTGGATTAATGATGCTGAAAATTCAGCTTTGCCATCACAGTAATAAATTACATTTTAAAATATATGAGTTCTTTAAGATTATGATATTTCAGAATATTACTGTTTTAACTGTATTTTGATCAAATAAATGCAGTCATGGTGATACAGTGTTGGGAAAGTTACTTTTAAAAGTACAATATTGCACTAACCCCAAACAGTATCTAATTGCGTAACTTTATGGAAAGTAATTTACGTTGTTACTTTTGCATTACTTTTTGTCAACTAGACTTGCTTGTTTGTTTTTAGTAACAAAAAAAAGTTATATTTTTGGAAAATGTAAAATCCCTTTCCCATCAAAAGTGATTGAATAAGCCTCAGGCTGAATGAAATGCTAAGTCACATCTGTACAGTAAAGGGTGCAAGCAGGAATAAAAACAACAACAAAAATAAAACAAAAATGTGATGTTTAACGTCATTTATGCTTATTGCACTGTAAAAAAAAAGTTTTGAAAACTTAAGTTTAAGGCAACCAGCTGCAGGACATTTTTGAGTTTTCTCAACTTAGGGTCATTAGTTAAATAGTTGAATAAACTTTAAAAACAGAATTTGTCAAACAAAATGTAAGTTGTTTTTTTTACACAGTGTAGTTGAATTGGATCATCTTAGGTCAGCAGCAAAGACGTTGGCTAATAAAGTGAGATTAAATACATAAAGTATATACACTGTAAAAAATATTTAGCAATTTAGTTATTTCAACTTATTTTTTTAACTAGATTGTCCAGACAACAAGAAATTTAGTTTTCTTGTCCTCAACTTATCGAAATAAGTTAGTTAAACTAAAAAACCCATGCAAAAAGATAACTCAAATATGAGTTAACTTTTTTACAGTGTATGTATCATTTATTGCAGGTTTGCATTATTCTGATAAACTATTTCACTGTTTTTATTCATTTTGAGCACTTTTTTGTGCAAGTGAGGTGAGTAAATGCCTGCTCACATTTAGTTTAGACCTAATAACCGTCATGCCGTCACACACAACTTATTTATTGTAAATTTCAAAGTAATGCATTACTTTACTCTTTATTTGAAAAAGAAATTTGAGTAACTTCTGTTACTTGTATTGAGTAATGCCCATAATAGAGGAGATTTTACATTCAAACTGAATGACTTGAGATCTGAGGTGGTATTGAGTGAGCAGTGAGCCTTATGACAGACCTTAAAAAGCAGAAAGGTGATTAGAAACCCAGGCAGAACAGAGAAGGAGAGAAAAGAGAAGAGGAATAGCTAAGCAGGCATGATGACAGAACTTTGTAAGAAGTTCATTAGCATCTTAGATCTTCTACCTTAGCTTAGAAGTAGGAAAAGAAGGACATGCACCTTAAATGGGGCCTACAGTCACTTTCATTATGGAGAAAAATCAGGTCTCAGACAAGGTTTAGGCCTATGTGACCATCTTAACCTTGCTGAATGTGCAGGATGAAAGTCTCTGTGTCAACATCTCAGTGAGGATGAAAGTACTATGCTGAAGCTAAAGAAGAACAGAACATTCAGACTCAAAGCCAAGTCAATTAAGGTATAAGCAGAAGTAATAGACTAGTTTAGCTATGAGACCTGTGTTATGTCCTGTACATTAGACAGGACTCCATCGTTGCAGGACAATGGCCCTCAGCCAGGAGAGGGTCAGGTCATTCGGGTCACTCAGAGTGCAAGGGGATGAAAATGCACTGTCCTCACACAAGGCACACAAAGCTAGCTTTTCATCGAGCTCTTCGGCCACCGAGAGGAGCCTGTAATTATCTTTGACAAAACTCATTAGCAAGGACCTTGTAGCAACATCGGCAACCAGGAATTCCATGAGGAGAGACATGCACAGAAACAAAGCCCTGCACACATTTCACTGCGCCCTTTGACAAAATTTAATGAAGTGTGTTCATTGTCCCCCTCATCAACATTTGAACCCTGAGCCATCATTACTGAGATCCTCTCTCATATGCCCTCTGTGGCACTGTGTGGGACACATCAAATGGCACCTTCACTTTACCTCTTTTGTCTGGATTCGGGCAAATTGTTGTTGGAGTTGTTGTTGTTGTTATCCTGGGCTTTATTAGTATGAATTGAGCATTGCTATTCTGTCAGAACCAGTTAGCTGGCTTTTTACATCACAATCATATGCTCTGTGAGCAAACAGTCTGAGGTGACCCTCCAGAACCTAATTTTCAATAGTTAACCCTCTGCTAACCTTTGACATTTAAATTGCGGTGTTGTCAATTATAGACAGGTTCCTCTGTAATTACTGAGTATAGGAAAAAACTAAATAATAACAATAATAATAATACAAGTTTATGTACCAAGGAGTTTGGATTTATCTGTTCAATATGGTCAGTTATGTACTGCTTTCATTTTCTCTCAAAAACAGTGTTTTATTTACCACATTGTGTGAGCTGACATTGTGTGGCAGAAATTATTTAAACTTTTTTCAATTAAAATGACTTTCAGGAGGACTTTGATTTTGCATGATTTTTACAATTGTTTTCCTATATCTGACTGCTTCTGAAACTAAAAAATAGCAGGTAGATCATGTTGTGGCAGGTACATCAATGATACAATCATTTTACATAAATCTTGCTCTAACCAAAAATATTTCTTCTGTGGGTTACAAGCAGAGAAGCTGTGCCCCTTGGTCATGAAATACATTTTGGGCATACGCACATCAAAATACTCTGATAGAGATCTTTGCCAAATCCCACATTGGCTGTGGACATCACCAGCTAAAAGCAATAAAAATGTACTACGTTCCTTGAATTAACATTATAAAGATTAATACTGGCTCATCAGTCCACTTTATCAAAATCTAAACCATTTATGCCACATTTCCATAATCCATAAAACTGATTGCATCTTGCATGGGTCATTCACAGGTCATAAGATGTACACTGACAAACTACAGTGTAATTTACAGTGTTTAGGCGTTTGTAGCTGAAGCCTAAAGGTCATATTGATATGATAGATTTTACATAACGATTTGGTCCTCTCAATGTTTTATTAAAATCAAACACAATGGTGGATAGGCTAATGGTTTTGTATTCCTTAATCCCAGTAGGAAGGATTGAGTACTGCGACAAAACTATATACTCACTCACATTATAGCCTAATAAATTAACCTGTCATTTATATTACTTTGCGGTGTTAACAGCTTTATTGATTAGAATGCAAATGCTGTCGTTTTGTCGCGTCGCTCGCCGCAGTGTAGCATACAGGACACTAGGGCGACAGGACTGGAAAAGAGCTGAAGAGCAGAAGAAAGACTGTCAGCGGGAGGTTTGACTGCACACTTGCGGATCATAGCTGTGCTGTGTCCGGTCATGACAGGGGACGCGTATCATCCACAAACAAACGCGCGGCTGTGCGCACTTCTTGGTAGGACATTCCATTGTCTCAATGAACTACTAATATTTGTTCTATTACTTAACCGTTATTCATTAAACCTCTCTGCAAGACATTTAGTAGCCTATGCTTATTAAGCAGCTTTTCTCGTTTTGATAGTTGGCTGTAGTCTAGGCTAGGCCTGTAAGTAAGCAAAACCTTACCCACACACATTTCATCTTCACGGTTCAAGTGACCAGATTTAGTGCCTTGTTAAAAATTACCCTTAATGGCATATTCCTTCCGTTTTTTTGTTTATCCGTCATGTGGTGATGTTTATTTCTTGCATCTTTATTATTGGAGATTAGCGGAAATCTGTTTTGGATTAGGCCGCTATCGCTACAGCCCGTAATTAAACTAGCACACTATTGACATTATATGACAATGCTTTGTGTTTAATCTATCTATCTATCTATCTATCTATCTATCTATCTATCTATCTATCTATCTATCTATCTATCTATCTATCTATCTATCTATCTATCTATCTATCTATCTATCTCATCACATTTTGATCATTATAAACAACTTACATCTTTTGTGTTTTCTGCGTTTTCAGTATGGACCATTATTGTAATGTCATTTACATTCAATGCACTCTCTGCATAATGCATAGCATGTGTCCCCATGCACCTATCCATTAGACTAATGCACAGTCTGAACAACAGCCACGTACCCACAGAATCAGGGATGCAGTCATTTGAAGGGAATAACACATTGTAGGACATACAGGACACATTTCCACTGTCACCATTTTAACACAAAAGCACATCTTAAGACTTATTCTGCCCTCGTTGGTGTAGATTTAATATGGTGTAAACCTGTTGTAAGACAGGCTCTTAATTGATCTATTAGTTGCAGTATGAGCCTGATGCTTTGTGGCAGGAATCCATGCTATTATTGCCGGCTCCCTCAGGTATAGCGCTACCGCACTAATCCCATTGCACATGCATCATTACCTCCAATAATGTTTGGCAGCTCTTCTTTACAGCTCCCATTTTAATTACCTTTGCTTTAAATATTTAACACACGGCAAACGTCTTTGCGCGGCCGGCGCACAAGCTGTGTGGCACTTGTCAATTCAAAATCAGCTACACGGAAAGACGCGGTGCAGATCTTAATTCACATTATTGTGAATTCACAAACAAAATTTCATTGATTCTTTGTCTCTTACAGTGTGAATTTGTGTTGCAGCCAGATGTTTGATCATGGATATGCAGGACAGTACGCTGACCTTTGCTATAAGGTGTTTTGAACCTTCCAAGTTACGCTCCATCATGCCAATGTCACTCCTTGTTTCTCCCCCTTTTTTAATCAAAACAGTATCCAGAATAAGATTTTGAGAGATTATATTTTGTTAGATCTGTAGAAATAGATCTCGCCTGTTGGACAGATTGCTTGGTGGAGATCCTGAGGGATAATCCAAATGATAGTCCGATGACCTTTAATAAAACAAAACTATTGGACTTAGCATGGCACCTGCATGGCCTCTGATATACATTTTTTTTACTACTTTTTTCAGCAACAAATTTAGTCTACAGCTTTCAGAATTCTAAAAAAAACAGTCGCACAAGGAATGAAATGCAAACATTTATGTAATTTTGCGCCGCATTATGGCGTATTTGACATCAATTATTATTATTTATTATGTTCACATTTTAAAAACGTCCTTAATTATAGCTAGCTAGCCTATATGGTATTATGGGCATTTTGTTTTAATCTTTTTTAATGAAACGCGTATTAACTAAATTATTTATAGAAATATTATAACCGTCTTTGTCACCTTAAATTATGAATTCTGCGCCCCAAACAAGTGACATCGACAGTCTGCGCGACCCCTTTTTCAGTTCGCCCACTTTGAATAGATCTAATACTCTTATTATTACATGCTTTAATCTTTAAATCCGTCCTGAAATAATGTCTATTTCGACAGCTTAATTTACTGGACCCTGACCAGTAGGTCATTGCTCCAGTCTAGTTTTTATTTTTCTCGTTTGCATGATGTGTTTTTTCTGAAAAAAAAAAGCAAAAAAAAAGTTTTCTCACTAAAACATCAATACACGGCATGAATCTTGACCGACGATTTATTAGCGTGATAGATCTGAAAATTAAATAGAATTAAGCTAAATAAATTCACACTGTTTAATATGCCCACTCATTTGTCTACAGTACGGAAATATAGTCAGTCTAATAGGCTACTATAAACGAAACATACTTTTCTCTGTGCTTTTGAAACACCCCAGCAATTGCTTTGCAATTTTAATTGGGTGCTTAAAGATCCCCAGGGATGTTAGTTCGAGCAATTGACTGATCAACATCAAAACACTTGATGCGCGTTTCATGGTATGGATGCTCCCGCGTGACCTCGTTTTTAACACAAGAACTGGATGATGATGAACCTGCTCGCGCGCAGTGGAGACAAAGCTGCATTCATAACCAATTCCTGCCTCACTCTGAGCCTGAACAGTAACAAAGTGTTTGATGCCAATTCCGATTAAATAATGACAATGAGAAACTGATGTACCCTTTCTTCACACCCTTGCTGAGTCCATTCACGTCCGCGTCTGAATTTATGACCGACAATGATGACCTTCCGGCTTCACGCATAGAGTCAAGAGGATGAACTGAACAATGCAGAGCTATCGGATTCATTTAGAAACAGAAATGATTAAACAAAAATGAGAAAAAAATGAGTTCTTATAAAATATTTTATAAATTACATGACATTTACACACAGTTTCTTGATATAAACTGCCTCAGGAGCACAGTATCACACCTCATTTATTTTCGATTAGTAAATAAAAGTAAAAAGACTGACTGTAAAGTTTACACCAGCTTCCAAAAAAGTAAATCACATAACATTAAGAACGTGACCACAGAGAAATAAATGGAACGCACAACAAAACCTTGTTAACAGATTATCATGATAACAAATAAATAAAGCTGATGGATAATCAAACAATAAATAGGTAAATAGAATTACTAAACTACGATTGCCAATGCAAACATAATAAATCACAGTTCATTCTCATACATACACAAAACATTGCATAAAGTTATTGACACCATCAAATCATATTGTGCAAAATTATGGCTGCCTCCAGTTTTCACAGTTCCAGAAAGATACTCATTGCGCTATTATTTCAAGTGTCTGCTGCCATGGGCTTATAGTTCTTCATTGACTCCATTCCATAGTGCATAATGTAGATCATAAAAATGTCCCAGTGTTTATTGGTATTTCCTCAGTCCTAATTCAAAGGGAAATATAAATGTGAGCCAATGTTGTCAAAGTTTAGCTATAGTTGAAAATGACAGGTTGAATAACTGTGATTAAATCCTTGTGCTGCAGAATTATATTTATATATCATTACTTCAAATCACACATACAATACTAAATGGAAGGATACATCATTGTTTTTTTAGTTGTGCAGAAATATCAAAGCAATCCAATAATGTTCATCAGCTAGATGGCTACGCAGCACAAATGTTTACTGATATCAGAGATGCTTTACTAGTGAGTATGTGTAATGACATTACTGTCTGTGGCTGTGGGGTGACATATTATGTAACCCTAGATGATTGATTTCTTTTTTATTTTTAGAAGAAAAAAAAAGCCTGTTACCAAACAATAGATAAGTTGCAGATAAGTTCATGCATGCAGTCTATGTGTTAATCAGTTTAATTCTTGTCATTATGTGAGAGATATCAGTTATATAAAAACACCATATAATGGGTTAAAAAAAAGTACATGTGTTAATGTGTGTGCATTTTCACTGATGCTCACCTGCCTCACCTCTTCATCACAGGTCTGAATGCAGTGGTCTTAGTGTTCTGGATTGTTGGACACGTGTCATTAAGCTCACTGGATTCTATCTCTGTCTTTCCTGCACTGGTGAAACCTGTAGTAGACACACAAGGTCACACCATGGCTAACTGTTAATAAACAGACTTAGCATGTTCACAAATGTTTTATTTTGCATATGTGTCATTACTATATGTCATTTACTACGAAAAAGTAAGGTATTTTAAATATTTCACAGTATGTTGATGTTAGAGTTACGAACAGCTAATAACCTATTTAAACTTTGTGATTTAGTTCATTTTAATAGTTCTGTAGTAAACACAGAGAAGCTGTACCTTCCATTGAGGAGTACTGGCAGGATTCTGGCAGTCCAGGATAGGATGAAGAGTGAAGATGAAGGGTCTTGTAGCTCCCGCTACTGTATGCCTTGTGTATCCCCTGCAGTCCTTCTTGGTAAAGGCTTTCAGTATTGCTGAGGTTTGTAGGGTCCTGAAGGCCCCCTTCGACTGTGGGCAGCCTGAGTCCCTGCATCTGACAGTCCACGGGCCCAGTCCGTACATCCCCACTGTTCTGCGTGCCTAATACAACCCCTGTGACGGCTGTACGTGCCAGCGACCAGATCCGAGGCTTTTCCGAGGACTCAAAGTGAGAGAGTGTCACAGTGTTTATGGAGGTGGACTGAGGTGAGGGCTGTTGCTGCTGTTGTTTGGATCCCAAAGGATCCAGGTAATCGGGGTTCAGAGGCCCCAAACTCTTTAGACCACAGGGAAAAGATGGGAAGTTCGAGTGGAGAGGGAGGTCAGGGTTACAGTCTCTCTTTGCAGGGGAGGAGGTCGGAAGGTCATCCTGACCTGATTTCTCACAGTCACTGTCCAGCTTGTCACAGTCCTCGTCCTCTATGTCATCCAGGTCACTGAACTGCAGGTCCTGCTCATCCTTACTGTCTTTGGAATCTATGCAAGAGGATTTACAAACAACAAACACAGTTTAATACTTTTTCTTTTTCTTTACAGAATGTTTATTTAATTGATCAACTGACGAGAGTTATGATAATAACCTTTGGTAATGTTGTCTGGGTCACTCTTATTAAGCTCTTCCTTCCTGTCATCGCCTGCTTTGTTTTTAGGGGACCAGGTCATTTTGTTTTCTTTTTTTAGTCTTCTCCTAGCATTGGCGAACCAGGTAGACACTTGCGTGAGAGTCATTTTGGTGATAATGGCCAGCATGATCTTCTCACCCTTTGTAGGGTACGGGTTCTTCCGGTGTTCATAAAGCCATGTTTTAAGAGTGCTCGTCGTCTCTCGCGTGGCATTCTTTCTCCGTGTTGACCCATTAAAATCAACTGTCCCATACCTGGATCAAGTTCAAAAGCAGTATCTTTAGAATTCTTTACTGGTATTTTCAGCATGTTTAAATATATCATATTAGAGGTGGGACAGACGTAAATCGCACCTGTCGTACTGGTACTGGCCAAGTGAGTGGTCATATGGATAGTAGGCGGCAGGTTGGGTTATAGTGCCATGAAGACTGCCTGACCCCTCTTTGATTTCATATTGTGGGTTCTATAGACAAAAACAAACAAACAAAAACTTAAATGTGATATAAGTTTCATATATTGCTGGTACTGTAGGTGAAAGACATTTATTATTAAGAATGGAAGCAGCACTTTTATCTTCTTATCATCCCTGACATATAACTTCCATGAAGCTATACACATTTTTCTGTTATTTTTTTTATTTATTTATTATTATTTATAAACTAAGTAGGCCCTATTACATCAAGCAGACGACATGCGGTGTCGCTTCATTCATCTGTTTATTTCTTTTGATTATTCAAAGTTATTTCACCAGACAGCGAGACAAGCCAAAATAATCAATAACAAGCCGTGACTTGAATGAGTCAATCGATTGAACGGAGGACGCGCGCTATATCTGATGAGATGACTACACGTACCAGGCTGGAGTAGATGGCAGAGGGGTCGGCGCTGTACGGAAAGTAGTTGGCGTAGTTCTGCCCGGCTGCCGCCGCTGCTGCTGCGTAAGGAGAGCCGTACATCCCGAGCGCGGCGTTGAGCTCTGTCCGCGTGCTCGCCAGCAGCCGGTTCTCATAGGAGGGACAGCAGAAGGAGGCTGCGGTCTGAGACGCGCTCGATCCTTCCGTCACCGACCTGGAAATCGAATCGCAGCAAGTCGTACTGGGGTTTGCCGACACGAAGAACTGCATGAAGAAAATTGTGGATAGACATGTCATTTTATATTTGCGTCACAAAGCATGCGCGCAGTTTCCTTATTTAAACAAAAGTAAGGTAAGATTACGCGAAGAAGCTTTGTGTAGAACTGAACTCTTCCTTTTGAAACTCTTTTTAAATTGATTCTCGTTTATGCGTTTTATTCATAAAGATAATTAAGAAGTGCACTTTCTTTTGATTTAAGACTTTATTGTGATTTTTGTCAAAATATCAATAAACATAGCTAGATAGACTACTGTAAAAAGTGAACCTTATTTATTGTGAGCTGATTTACTTGTTCAGTGTAAAAAAAAAAATCAACAACAGTGTTTTGTCAAAGCTAAAAGTACAACTTTCTAAGTTTTGCGTCAGGGAAAGAAAGTTAACCACCAGCAAGCGCGGATTCTTTTGACAATATAGGCGTATTTTTACACTAAAATAAAACTATAATTGGTTGTAAGTCATGATGTCGAAATTATCTATCCGTTATCTGTAAATGTAGGCTATAATTAGTTTAGTCACACAGACTGTAAAGGCTACCAGCAAAGGGAGGAGTCTCGCTTTCACTCCGAACAATTACACCGTAAAGGTAATTTACACGTTTACAACAACACGTGAGGTCATTTATAATTCAAATAACCCATTACTATAAATACTGACAAACCCCACGATATCGGCTAACTTTAGTTTAGGACTTACTTAGTGACAGAACAATCTGATGGTGCCTAATGTCAGTTACCGAGTACAGAGATCAAGACAGAATGTGGAAAAAACACCCTATGCATGCGCGCTCACTAAGTATCTTCATGAGAAAAATATCTAATTGTCATGCTTACCTGAGAAGTTGCATTGTAAGGATATCCAAACTGAGAGAAAGACATAGCTGCTTCTTTTGTTACCATAAGCAATATTCTTCTCCTGCTGATCGATTGAAACCAAATCTACTTCAAATCCACCGTCTTACACACATTTCCACACTCGGCCTTTCGCTCAATAATAGATGACTGCACTTAACTGGGAAGCTCTGAGGATGTTTACGCCAGCCCTAGTTTTATATGTATAAGATAATCCCTTAAGGAAATGAAACATTAGAGTTAAGCTTAATCAAGTACAAAAATATTGTTGTTAAACAGCTGTAGAAAGCTTAAAGGATAACGTAAGACTTGCAAGATATGAACTTGTGGTTGTGCTATTATTTGTGCCTCTATAGTTCTTTAGAATTCATCCATGCACGGGTATCAGTGTGACGTCATTCTAATCCCGGGACGGCGAGGATAGAATGATGTCTTTGCCAATCACGTCATGCTTCGCGCTTTTCTTGTGGTGTGTTTGCACACCCCTGTCCCTCTGCTGTCCCTCCCCCCCCCCTTTTTTTTTCTTTTTAAACAGTAGTGTATTTTAAGACTTAATTGCGCAAAAAAAGTATCACTGGGCTTGCTGAAAGCGATAGAATGAATATTGGCTATACAATTATTATTTTTTGATAATGATAAAATATTTTTTGAAAATAAACTAACACTAAATCAACTTCAACATTATTTTGGATATATTGGAGATTGTGTAATGCCAAATAACTCTGTATTACCTGTTAGATATCCCTGCTCTCCTTAATTCCGTCCATGTCAATATTTTAGTCATGCAAAATATTTTCAGGGTTATAAAGATAAAGATAGCCTACATTTATCTGTATCTATATAAAATATCAAATAATATATATTATCTTTATCTATCTTATATATACAATCTCTATAATAATATTATTATTACATTTCAGACACTACCCTGATGATGAGCAAATGAACTGAAGAGGGATCTGCAGGACCCTTGCTCGCATTTGTCTGACCGATCAGAGGTCCGACCTGATGTTAATTGCGATGATGTTTCCATCTCTCTCTATTAGAGAGAGGGCCAGTCCCGGCAGACGTGAAGAGAACCTCTGGCAGGTCAACAGAAAACTGATTGATGTGTATCTCGGGACCTACGCGACCATTACGAGAAATGCGTAATTGCATCAATTAACAAATGGATATGGCCTTGTTTAACCAGCGAGTTACACCGTGAAAATATGCCTTTGAGGTGAAATTAGACGATCAGAATGGAACCGAGAGAGAGGAGAGAGAGAGAGAGAGAGAGAGAGAGAGAGAGAGAGAGAGAGAGAGAGAGAGAGAGAGAAGAGAGAGAGAGAGAGAGAGAGAGAGAGAGAGAGAGAAATTAGCTGAATCTCTCAAGTCTAATTATACGGCAGTAGTGGGAGGCGACGGGAGCAGCATCCTAATTGAAGTGTATGGTAGAAATAACGCTCCCTCACGCGGAATAAGTCTGGATAAAGCTTAATACATGCCGTTTTATTAAATGTTTTAGACAATATAATTAGAAGACCTCTCCCCCTCACACACACACAGACCCAGACAAGCACATTCGTTTTTCATGGTGGGAACATGATTTAGGCCTATATTATTTTTATTCTGAGCTAATGATATAGGCTAGTGTAGGATATAACCCTAACCTTAAACCTAACCATCATGTAAAACTTTGTTGTTGTTTTGTGCATTTTAAATGACCGTTAATATTTTATTTAGCCTGTTTATTAACCAGTTTTACTGGTGAAGACATTTTGATTTCATCCATGTGGTTAGGCTACATATGGAGTGTAGTAAAGGCAAAACACTCCCGTCCTTATGATAAGACTTAAATTAACCAATATCATCATCACCCTGTGAAATATTAATTTAATTTACTGTGGGATATCTGAAATAAAGGAACCGAGCAGGCCTATCGCCATTCCTCACGCGCAGCAGGCTACAGAGGTCACTTCCAAGCTCGTGACCATCAGAAACAATCTCCTCTTCTCTCATTTTTTATAATTTTCAGGATAATATGAGATGAATAGTTCAATGACCCTGCTTAAAAAGGACTAGGACCATGTCCACTGTGATCTTTTTGCGATTACAAGCTCACTCTTCGAGAGGCGCCAGAGAGCTGCGAGTAAGTGTACGGCCGTGATGGAGCTGGTAAAGCTGTAATGACGGGAGCCTACAGGCCCATCAAGTGCCACGTTCAGTTCAACTCACCGCAGTCTCAACATATTCTGAGTCGAGCATTTGGTAAACAGAGATGGATACAAAATAAACAATTTAGCAGGTATGATTTATTCTCATGAAGAAGATGAACTGCAAATGGACTGTTTAAAAATAAAACTTCTGTCATCATCTATTCTCTCTCATGTCATTTCCAGACCGACTTTCTTTATTCTGCGGAACACAAAAGAAGATATTTTGAAGAATGTTGGTAGCCAAACAGTTTTGTTGACCATTGGCTGCCATTGTATGGACAAAAACATTTCTCAAAATATATTTGTTATGTTCCACATGAATAGTCATATCAAGATATCAATATAAAATCATTCAAAATAATGGACTTTTGACTTGAAACCCTACTGTAGATATAGCCCATGTGCCTAACTAGCCAGGGTCCTCCAATATAAGGTTTTACATTACCTTGCTAGAAATCAAATAGGAAAATAAATAATCGAGGATTTTCTAAAGCAGTATAGTAGTCTACTGACAGAATCTAGTCACACTCGAATTTAAATGCATTATCCCCATGTGTTATCAGAGATTCTCTCCTGTTACGAGCACAATAAGAGGAAGAGGAAGGTCAGAATACTCTGTAATAGTTAACTGTAGTTTCTCTAAAGCCTTTTGCAAGGGCACGCATGATAGCCCAAGTGCATATTGGCAGCCTCATCCATAATGCATGTGGAGCAGCGCCTGATGATCAGTACTGGGGGTGGAGGGGGGTCGTAAGTTAAATCAACCTTAATTGAAGAGGCACTGACCAGTCCTACACACCTATCACTTTTCATCCCTATTGGTCTCACAGTGCTTTCAGGATCTTATAAGCTCGTTTCTGATATGAAACCATCACATCCGTTCCTTAAAATATGTTTGGTCTGCATTCTTTCAAAGTGTATTGATGTATGGAAATAAGGATAGTTTTTATGTTTTCCAAACTTTGAATTATAGCATTCTCTGTGTCAAGGGGATTTAAAATTTGAATGGTCTCTTCGTTTACCTTGTGTGTGTGTGTGTGTGTGTGTGTGTGTGTGTGTGTGGTGTGTGTGTGTGTGTGTGTGTGTGTGTGTGTGTGTGTGTGTGTGTGTGTGTGTGTGTGTGTGTGTGTGTGTGTGTGTGTGTCTGGGCCTCTGTTAGCCTTGCATAGGGATTATGGAGGCGCAAAGCCTCACAGCAGAAAGGTTAAACCAACAGCCAGCTTCACCTTCTCATTTAATACATTTCTCAGGCTGCTTTAATGAATTTCACAAAGCTTTTCTGATTTTTCATAAGACAGATCAGAGCTTTTTTATGAAATAATAATAAGGTACTGCTCAGAGAGGGGCAGAGTGAAGGGGAGGGGACACTCAGGATCGAAGCAGAGTGATATCTCATTAAACAAGTCTGATATTCCTGATATATTCAGATGAATCCCAGACATACAAGATCCTGAATTATTGCTCACTGTCTTGCTTCATTCCTGGTCAGGTATTAACACTGCTAAATTATCCAAAAATTGAAAAGAAAGTAATAAATATTCTAATGAGACTCCCTTAAATTATAATGGATGTGGCCATAACAGTGCCCAGCAAAATCCAAAACAAACTTCATCTAAGCAGATGGATAAATTGACCAGAGTAAGGGAGACATTATTCTTCAATTATCTTCATCTACTAGAGAGGTAATAAAGTTATCAATCCAGCTATGTTAATAAAAGCTTTGCATTGCATGCAATAAAGTTGGAATTTCATCAACGTCTGTTCCCCAATGTCAAGCTTGAAATCATATAATTGCTCCATTTTCTGTAAATGGTTGATTACTCATTCTATTATTGCAATAATTATTGTTTTAAAACATGGTACACATGCCTAAACCACAGTTAGTTGTATGGAGTATATTACATTATTATTATTATTATTATTTAGGAATTTAGAACTTGTGGTGGCAAACAAAAGACACTACACTTTCAGAGATTTGACAGTGTCCCTGGATGGATGTACCGGTGCATTATATATGTACATTTAAGTTTGTTCTTTACTGTTTTCTTGAGTTTGAACAGGGCTGGTAGCACCTCTGAATGCCCCAATGTAACTTAATCAGTGTTTCTGTGCTGTCAGGGATTTGTAACTTGTTATACAGAAATTTAACTTGCAGATACATGGATTCAGTGTCTCTGTGTATTTCTAAAAATGCTCTAGTGAATTTGTTGAATCTTTTGCGTATGTGCACATGTATGGATGTTGTCTTCATACTGCTATAGTTTAAATTTATGTTGTGTAAGGCTCCACAGTATAAAGCAGAACACAGAAAATGTATTGAAGAATATGCTATTGAAGAATAAGAATTTGGTGCTCAAGAAACATTTCTTATTAACCATGTTGAAAACAGTTGTGCTGCTAAATTGTTTTGTGGAAACTGTAATGCATTTATTTGAAATCTGAATAAAAAAAAAATTTAACACTATAATTGTCTTACTGCCACTTTTAATTAATTTACTGCATCCTTGCTGAATAAAATTATTAACTTGTAAAAACAAATCTTACTGACCTCAAAATGGAATGACATGACAGTGTATAAATTATCACTTTATTTATTTTTAATAGGATGTGCACGCACATGCAATGCTCAGAGTATGGCAACTGGTGAAAGTTGTTCAAAGCACAGATCTGTACATGCCAGTAAACTGTGGGGACAAATAAGTCCAGTATTACTTTAGTGTCTCAGTAATTATAACCCTTCATCATGATCTGTGTAGACGACAACATCTGCAACATCTTGTGTGGTTCTAAAACTTCTGTAACTCTAGTCATCTTCTCCTCTGTAACCCCTCTCTCTTCCTCTCCTTCTCTCTCTCTTCTCAATGCGCTCGTGGCCCCCTTAAGAAAAGGTCCCATCTGCAAATGCTTGTGGGTGGTTAACCAAATGCTGGTGCCAAGTCATACAAATAGCCATGCTTGGTGTTTGTTTGCATAAACACTTCTGAGAGGCTGCACTGTTTTGTAGCTGTTTCTTACAGTTGGTTGGAGGTTGAAGGGCTGCGACAGAAACATGGGGGATACGGTTCATTGCAAGGTCCCAATCTCCATTACTTGGGTCTGGATTCTGAAGACTGTAGTGCTTTTGGTGTGCAGGGCATGATAGTATGGTTAAGTCAATTTTTTTGCAAACATTAAAGTAATCCAGAATGTTGTGATGTCGAATTTACTTTTTCACTTGCTCTTACTTCAAAGCCTCGTCTTGGGTACCATGCAGTATTAGTCAGGAGAAGTCCAACTAATTGAGAAGTTTTCTTTCACTTTTGATTTTACTCCTCGATTGAAAGAACGCCAGAAGGGGGAAAATGTTGAGCCGTGTAGGACGGGAGAATTAAAGATTAAGTTACATGTACTGGCAGAAAAGAACATTCGTTTATCCCGTATTATGACCGCACATTTAGTTTCAGGTTTTCATCCCTGGGATTTAGGAGCAACTGAAAATGACCAATTGGTAGTCATCATCACGTAACTGTTGTTATTCTGTAGGTTTAAGAAAATTGACCTGACTGCTTTTATCTTCAGGTGAGAGTGTGCCACACCGAAGGTAAGTGGGAACAGACAGGCACTGTTGAAGCCCGCTCACATGCCCACGGACAAAACTGCCTCTCCTTCAATGACAGTTCAATTGCTGAGGCCTCTGGTCCTCATTTGCAGGCCAGGCACTGGATAGGTTTTTCTTCTCCATGCTTACGCTCAAACGCAAGCCAGATGGCTCTAAAAATATTTCCTCCACACGTTGTTCCTCCTTTATTTTCATCTTTCCAGTCGAGCCTTTGTCGTGTCAGTACTTAATGGTGCATTATTTCTGATGTGAAACCAATGTTCTCCACCAAGTAAAAAAAAAAAAAAATCATTGTCCTAAACTAGCATTTCTTGTAATTTCTATATCTTTTCTGTTTATGAAGCTAAAATGATTGACAAGTGATTGGCAAGACTAGATAAAGAAATAAAGAAGTGCTAGATTTATGTATCTTTCACAATTTCTCTATTTCCTCTTCGATATAAACTTTAGCCTTTGGCAAAAAAAGACTGTGTTGTTTTATCCCAGACACAGCTTGGATTCACTTCACTCTCATGTAACACCCTAGGAATGTCAACCCGTACTCATTTTACAGTGTTGTGGATTTTCATTTCCAGGACACAATGCTGTTACCGTGGAGTGCCATTCAGACATGGCTATTTCATTTCATTTTTTCATTCAAATCACATGCATTATGTACCTCCAGAACCGACTGAGGTTATTTTCCCCAAACTGGAATCTGGTTTTCACTATAGCAGGCCTATTGGGAAAAATTTCCCTTTGCAGAACTTAAAAGCAGATGTTACATAGCTGCCAACATCAAACACTCTTGTTAACTGTACAGAAAGTGAAATTAAATACCTTTGATTGCAGAAGTAGCTGGTTATTGTAAACTAGTTCTCAACATGGCTCTTACATAGCCCTTGACCTTGGCTTGGCCGTATATGCCTCATCAAATTTCAAAACCAACTGCAGCTTTTCAGTTTTACTGCTAATTCCTGATTAGAAGATTGCCAAGCTCACTTTGGGGACTGAGAAACTTGGATCAACCCATATAGGTGTTTCCTTTATTGATTTAGAGTCAGCTTCTCTAAATAAACACAGATTAAAGCAGTGCTTTGGTGCTTGAAATGCAATATAGTGCTTTTAAGATTTTGCCGGCCCAGCAATTTTCTCTGGCATATGGATATCAGGTTCAGTTGTTCTAGTCAACCATATTATCTTAAGAAATTAGTGCAGAACCGTTGGTAGTTACAATATTTATTTATTTATTGTATTCATTATTATTCTTTTCACCAAAAACTTGTTTAATCAGCAGATTTCTAAATTTAAACCCTGCCTCTAAGTTATTTCATGGGTGTGAATTTGAATTTAATTTGCTCCACAACACAGGGTGTTGAATTGGAATGACAGGTAGTGGAACTTGCTTTCAGATTATTTCAACAGATAATGGCATTCTGGGAAATTAAGTGTTTTCCCACCCTTCTGTAAATCTGTCTATAAGGCCTATACAACCTTCAAACCTTTTTTAAAATCTTTCAAACAAGGCTGTCAAGCCAAAGTTAAAGGGTTATTCCCCCAAAACTGAAACTCCTGTCATTATTTACTCACTCTCATGTTGTTCCAACTTCAAAACACAAATTAAGATATTTTTAATGAAACCTGAGAGGTTTCTGTTCCTCTATTAAAAGTCCAGGTAACCAAAAGATAAAAAAAAAAAAAGAGATTATAAAAGTATAAAACTAATCCAATATAGTAGTTTAATCTAAGTCTTGTGTAGAGCCACAAAAACAAGCGCCCTGTGTTTTTTGCTAGTTTCAGCCCGGCACAGTTATCTTTTTCACGTCCTGCACCACGTTGTTTAAATAACAAATGCATTTGCGCTTTTTTGTGCGCCCATGGGCGAGCTGGTCTGAAAACTATAGGTGTGTTACACACACAGGGACGTGCAGCAGCACACAAACTAGCAAAATATTATTACATAAAGATATGGTGGAATCTGGCTTGTCCCGTAGATGGTCTGCTTGCACATGAGCCATTGCACCTTGCACATGAGCAGATCCGTTTCCAGTCTGGAGAAGCGTTCAGTCTTTCTGCTTGCAAATTCTGCCATGTAAATAGCAACCCACCATGGAGCAAACACAACTGGATTCATTTTACGGTGAAATACTAACCATTGAACTTAACACACAACGTAATGACGAACGCGGTTGCCCAGCCCTGTTTGTTTGAACCACAAGAGGCAGCTAAGCTTACGCTACCCCTACATAATTCATACATTGTCAAGTGTTACTCTTTTGGCGTTAGTCGACTTGCGTACAGTCATCTGCCGGAAGCAAGTTATTTTAGTCGCTTCTTACGAATGCATTGCTTCACTTCAGAAGGCCTTTAGTAACCCGCCAGAGCCGTGTGAAGCACTTTTATCATGGATAGATGCACTTTGATGGAAAAATATACCCATTCACTCCCATTATAAAGCTTGAAAGAGTCAGGACATTTTTTAATATAACTCAGATTTTATTCGTCTGAAAGAAGAATGTAATTTACACCTAGGATGACTTACGGGTGATTAAATCATGGGGTAATTTTCATTTTTTGGGTAAATTATCCCTTTAAAGGGAATGGGAAATGACACTCTGATTGGTTTATTGCATGTTATGCCCAAAACATACCCATTACTCATTAAGAGAATGAGTAACCTCATGAACAAAAGTGGATTCGGACATGCCCTAAGTGCACTTGCACCGTGAACTTTAGACCATGCACTTTAATCGTTAAAATAGGGCCCTTAATGTAGGTATTTATATTTATACCATGGTCTGTCTGAAAACTCTATTCTGATTGGCTAGAATGCGTACAATAAAACCGTTTAAAGCACAGGCCCTTCCATGTCAGTTTAATCACCGTTCTATATTAATGGGCTGTTTTCTTTAAGGCGCATACACACATACGTCACTCGCACACATGGAAATCGCGCTGCACACATAAAGGAGTCTCACTTAGCCAGACCTCCAGACTGAAATTGGCCAAGGACCACCTAGGGACTTTCTGACTGACATGTAAAGCAATCAATCACAGTTTTTGTTCTGCGTCATGTTTAGGGATGTTAAAAGTTTTACATAGACTAGTGTATAAAACTCTTGGATGTAGTTTAAAGAGTCTATGCCCCGAACTTTACATATTTCACTTTTGAAATTTATTTTCAAACTTTCAAAAAACAAATGTCGTCGTCGTCGTGGGTGGAAATGTGCAGATTAAGGGGCGGTAATATTATAATAAGATCCCCTTCCTACGTCAGAAGGGGAGCGAAATCTGATCGGATTATTTTTTGACATGCTTGCAGAGAAAGGCTTACCAAAACAAAGGTACTGGTTTGTCACTTTTCACATTTTCTGGGTTGGCAGATACACTGAGGACACGATTATAGCACTTAAATGGAAAAAGTCAGATTTTCATGATATGTCCCCTTTAATGGAGTTATATAAGCACTTCAATTACATGAAACCATTACAGAGAAGTTACAACATGTTTTATATTCTAATAAATAGACATATTTGTAGTGAATGCAATGCTTTTGAACACTTTTCCTGTTGCATGCTGTGTTTAAGGGTGTACTCACACTAGGCACGGTTGCCATGAACCGGGCCCGAGTACGATTGTCCCCCCTCCCCACTCCCCCTCTGGCCTGCACTCACATAGGGTTTCAGCATTCGTGCCGGAGCACGCTTACGTCATTATGGTGCGACGGTTTCGGGATAAACAAGAAGAGCAGAGGCTCTCTGAACCAACGCATTCTCATCCTTTGGCGTCATATATGTGACGCCATATGACATTTCGTCGAAATCTTACGCACATGGCACCCTTTAGCGTCAATATAACACGCACTGTTATGGGTAGGTTTAGGTCTGGGGTGGCGTTAGGTTATGACGCCTTGGGATCTGCGTCTCATATTGACGCTAAAGGATGCCATGTGCGTCGGATTTAGACGCGCGTCACCTGTATGACGCCTTGGGATGAGAACGGGCTGCTCTGAACACAATGCTGTTCCGTGCTCCAGCACGGTTAGCGCTCACACTGCATGCGAACCGCGCCCGAGTCCGACTGAACCGTGCTCTGGCCCACCTCTTCCAAGCGGGCCAGGGCCGGCTAATCGAACCGCGCCCGGGCACGGTTCGGAGCACTCACACTAGTCGAACGAACCGCGCTTTAGTGGTCAAACGCACTCGGGCTCAAACTGGCTAGTGTGAGTACACCCTTAATGTTTTAACTACAGCAAGGATTGCTTAAGCGCATGATAATAGCAGAACTATGCGGGGGCTAATAAAGGCCTTCTGAAATGAAGCGATGCGTTTGTGTAAGAAAAATATCCATATTTAAAACTTAATTGACTAAAATAATTAGCTTCCGGCAGATGGTGTTGTTATATTGTATATTTCTCTTATTTGCCATTGTTCGTTTTGTGTAATAATTTTTTGGCAAAATTAGTGACCACAATGCTGCAGTGCGTGTGAGACTTGATGAATAAGTTCAGAAGGAACCTTTATTTAATTTATGTATTATGTATTAATTTATTTATGTAATACATATTGTCACTTATCTGTGTCATTTTTCATTGACAATTGACAATTCCCATGCTAAAATTCGTAATATTCAAAGTAGTCCACTGTCAACGCGTTACTGTTTAAGATTAATTAAATGTTTAATATTGTTAAATTTCATTTGACTATTTTAAACACTGGTTATAAGAGCTCAAACGCAAGCAATACTGCTCTTATGATAAATAACCATAATTTTACTACAAATAAAACCATAATTTTACTACAAACAAAACCAAAAAAAACATGGTTATTGTAGTTAAACTGTGGTTACCAAAAAAATAACCATGGTTTTGCTACACTAACCATAGTTTACCCATGCTATTTGTAGTAAATCTGTGGTGATACAAATTGTAGGTGTACCGATGCGGGAAGAATGAAGCAAGAAGTGAATCCAATTGCAAGCACATTTATTAACAAAACAAACAAAAGAAGCTCAGACCAGGAACACGGAAACAGCAACCATTACAACATTAAGATCTCACAAAGACTGGACTGAAACACAGGGCTGAAATACAAGGGCAAACAAGCTGAACAGGATGACAAGGGGGTGTGGTCAATGAGAAACACCTGGGAAGACTAATCAACAAGACAAGGAACACCTGTGGACAATAAGCAAACAAATAACAGAATGACAAGACACATGGCAGGATCACATGACAAACAGGGAAACACGTGACAGACAAGACCCACACCGTGACAAGGCCCTCTCGGCTTGGTCCGGACAGACGCACCGGCTCTGGCTCCTGACGACACCGCTCTGGCTCCGGAACAGACGACGCCGGCTCCGGAACAGACGACACCGCTCTGGAACAGACGAAACCGGCTCTGGCTCCGGAACAGACGACACCGGCTCTGGCTCCGGAACAGACGACACCGGCTCTGGCTCCGGAACAGACGACACCGGCTCTGGCTCCGGAACAGACGACACCGGCTCTGGCTCCGGAACAGACGACACCGGCTCTGGCTCCGGCTCAGGAACAGACGACACCGGCTCTGGCTCCGGTTCAGGAACAGACGACACCGGCTCTGGCTCCGGCTCAGGAACAGACGACACCGGCTCTGGCTCAGGAACAGACGACACCGGCTCTGGGTCCGGAACAGACACTGGCTCGGAGGTGGCCATCTTGTCCATAGACACTGGCTGTGCAGACGTGACGTGGACAGTCTCTGGCTGTGCAGGCGTGACGCGAACAGCGGCCTCTTGCTCGGCAGGCGTGACGTGAACAGCGATATCTGGCTGGACGGTCTCTGGCTGGATGGTCTCTGGCTGGACGGTCTCTGGCTGGACGGTCTCTGGCTGGACGGTCTCTGGCTGGACGGTCTCTGGCTGGACGGTCTCTGGCTGGACGGTCTCTGGCTGCGGTCTCTGGTGGACGGTCTCTGGCTTAGGAGCCACCGGACAAGTCGTTGATGAGACCATTCTTCTCCTCCTCCATCTCCGGACCAACGGACTCGGAACCACCGGAACTGGGACCAGCGGTGAAGGCATGGCGTGACACGGGATGAAGCGCTCCAGACATCTGGAGAGCGCCTCTCTCCAGCCTAGACCAGAGGGATCGGGGAGTTCCCTCGGGTTGACCTCCTCAGCCTCCAGCCGGTAACATACTTTAATTGCCTCGTCATCCAGGCAGCAGGAGGCAGCAAGAGGAACAAACCCCCATGTGTACTGGAATAGATCAAGGCTTTCCAGGGCCAAGGCCGCGATCTGTCCAGCGAACTCCCGGTCTAGGCTGTGTAGATCAGGCGAGATCCGTGCTGCTGGATTCATATTGGGTGAGATCTTCTGTAACGATGCGAGAAGAATGAAGCGAAAAGTGAATCCAATTGCAAGCACATTTATTAACAAAACAAACAAAAGAAACTCAGACCAGGAACACGGAAACAGCAACCATTACAACATTAAGATCTCACAAAGACTGGACTGAAACACAGGGCTGAAATACAAGAGCAAACAAGCTGAACAGGATGACAAGGGGGTGTGGTCAATGAGAAACACCTGGGAAGACTAATCACCAAGACAAGGAACACCTGTGGACAATAAGCAAACAAATAACAGAATGGCAAGACACATGGCAGGATCACATGACAAACAGGGAAACACGTGACAGACAAGACCCACACCGTGACAGTAGGCCTAATCAATCCGCGAAAAAACAAAACAAAACATGAATACTACACTTTTACTATTTTAAGTATTTTGCAGTATAATATGAACACAATAAGTATATTTTACTTTTTTTATGTAAGTACATAGTAGTGAAAGACACCTAATATAAAGTATGATCCAAATCTCATATTGTAAACTCTAGAACAAATCTCATTGGTTTTCGTGCAGCAGGCCGACAAGTCTTATGAAACGACATGAGGATGAGCAAATGATGACAGAATTCCCTTTAAGTGATGATTTTAAAATACATTTAATGGGGCTACATTTTATTCAATTCATTTTAATACTTCCATTAGTTACGTCAAAAATTTAATTGGAATTTAAAATGCATTCTCATTTAAAAAAACCTGAGTATTACACCTCAGTGTCTCTGTTTATCTGATTCTGGTATTCTTGCCACTGCTGATCACAGGGTTTCATCTCGTGATTGCAGTGAGGAGAGATTCAATTTGAAATCCTATTATGTCTACAGTATCTGGTGTGCAGTGTGTATTGTGTGTGGTTCTCTGTCTGGTTGGGGAGTACGATTTTGGGCCCACAGAGTACAGGCAGTGGATGAATAAGTGAAGAGTGGAGCTATTGCAGAGATGTAAAGATTTTCTTAGAGGACTGCGTTTCAAATCTCAGATTATTGAGCAGCTCTTTGTTTGGCGGACTGACGCCCCAAATGAATGCTCTCAGTCCCATACAGTGAATATTTTACACCTTGGTGGATAGCATAAAACTCATCCAGCCTACGAAAAAAGAGAGAAAGAGAAAGAACTCTCAATCCTTTTTAATTCATCAAAGCACCTTCTAAATGAGGGGCTCAGTTAAACTTTCATACCACACGAACAAGGCAAACAGCAGAGACAAGTTTTGAGGATTTTTTTTCGATCTTTGGTATGCCCGTCTGAGATTCATTAGGTTTTAAAGGCATGGGCTGAAATGGGTGAGAGGTAAAAAGAGAGCGAACAGAAGAGAGAGAAATAAAGAATGATGACCGTTGCATCTTTTGACAGATGGTAAGGCAACACCATCATTTGTTTCTTGTCATTCACTGTATGATTGGTAGCTTTTGTGAGCTCTCGCTTTCTGCATGGTTGTTTTTTAAATACTTTGCTGACAGACTCTCCTCCAAGGCCTGTCAGATCCACCTCCAGCAGCCAGTCTGTTTATTTCCTTTCTGATTGTATAATTACATCATTCCATTGCGCAATGTGACATTTGTATTACTGTGTTTAGGAAGTCTTGGAACATCCATCGGACAATCCAGACAGGTATTTTTACCCAAAAGTACATTTTTAAAGTCAGTCAAATGTGAAATCCTGTTTCCACCTCAGAGTAAAAATAAAAAAGTATGTTTGTGAGCTTATTTTAAAATAAGAAATACAATCATATTGCGTGATGATAATAGAAAAAGCATGTTTTTCTCAATTTCTGTAGCTCAAACAGAAGAGCATGGCACTAGCAATGTCGAGATCATGGTTTGCATCTCAGAGAATGCATGAACTGATCAAATGTACATTATACCTTGACTGCTGTGTGTTGCTAGGATAAAAGTATCTGCCAAATGTGTAAATATACAGTTGTGTAATATGCAAATTTAACAGTGAATGCCTGACAAATAAAGTCAAATTGTGAGGTATAAAATTGAGGTATTAGGTCTGCAATTGTGAGGTATTAATTCACAAGAGGAAAAAAAGTTACAACTGTGAGATAAGAAGTCACATTTAAGAGAAATAACATTGCAATATGAGGATTTAAAGACACATTCCCTCAGATTCACAAACAAGGCTTAAGCTTGTCCCAGACTAAACTGCATGTTTGAGCTGTTTTATTTAATAGCAACTTTGCTCTGACATATCTTAAAATATGTCAGTGCCATTGTTAGTCTCAAGATGCACACCAGTACTGTTTTATTCTAAGGCATTTTTACCTAAATGTCCTAATTGAACTAAGGGCTAATCCTGGCTTAATCTAAGCCCCCCTGGTGGAAAAAATATCCTAAGTATACCTGCAGCCAGACTAATTATACTTCAAGTGTGTGAATGATTAGTTATCTTGAAGTGTGCTATTTTGAAACAACTAATTTTGTATTAAGTATATTTTAGTTGTAATTTTAGTTGTAGTACTTTTGTGTACTAAACTGGACCAACTTCAAGTATACTTAGTATACGGTGCTATATGTAGCTTTTCTTCTAAAATGAATCCTTTTTTTTAATTGCCTGTGTGTGAAGGGGTTGTAATCACACATTACAATGATCCACTTGTCGGGTTTTGCTATTACCTCTGAAGGCCAGTATTCCTATTTCTATGCGAAGGCTCCGGGTCGGATTTACCGCGAAATCCATCGGATGTGACGTGCATGTGCGCTCCCGAGCCTCTCTCCTTTTTATATACAATCTATGCGACGGCACTGCAGCTAACTACATGCGTCTGATGACACCAAAAAACGACCTGTCTCCAGCACAACACACACTCCAACACAAACTCCATATAAATATAAAAAACAAAAAAAAGTTTTATCTGCTGAAGCTCGTCAGGCCAAACGTGAATCGGATCAACTTCGGACGAAAACACGGATCAACATCGGCAGAGCGTTTGAACTATGGAGAGACCTCCACTTTGTTTTAGGTATAGGTATATCTAGGTATAAAAACAGACCCGGAGTTGGCTTTCATCCCTATTGTGATGCTTTCCCCGGTGTGTTGAAAGTCTCTCAGTGTGGCCGGTACCATGAGTGCTCGCTCTTGAGTTCGAACACGCGTATGAGCGCTCTTGTAAAAATTGGTTGCAATCTGATACATCACCGCTAGTGGCCGCTAAAAACTACACATAGCCCCTTTAAGTATATGCCTGTGTAGGGACTAATTACATGCTTGATTAGTGATACTTTATTTGTGTTACAAATACATTACGAGTGTCTTCGAAACATACATGCAAGATACCATGTGTGTATTTATATATATTTGTGCAAAAATTGCTTTTGGTGTTTTCACCTTTTATTGGGATAGGACAGTAGCTAGACAGGAAGTGAGGTGGGGGAGAGAGAGGCACATGTCGGAGCACCTGCCAACAAGGCTATCATGGTGTTATATATGTGAGTAAAAAGTATAGGCTCATAAATACCTTTGGCTTATCCCAAATACTACAAGTAGGCCTATATTTTTCTAAAATATATTTTTAGATATAAAGTAAATTTTTTTAAAGTGTGTTAAAAGTTGTATTGTGAAAATAGGTAAAATCACAATGCTAATATACTTTTAAAATATTTAAAGATAGTAAATTTTTTTTTGTATATTTGCAATGTACTATTGAAAAAGGGAATATATTTCAAAAACAATAAAGTATACTTTTTTTCTTTTGGGCATACTCATGTAAATTTGCTGTTAGAAGAAAATATTCATGACTCAGTTTCCCTATAGTCAAGCAAATCTTGTGCTGATATGCACAAAAACGTCTCGGTTACGTATGTAACCCTCGTTCCCTGAAGGAGGGAACGAGACATAGTCGACGTGGGATCACGTCAGGGAGCCTGTCATCTTCGAGTACTGTTAAAACGCATTACCCATTAGCAGGAAAGTAGCACTGAAGTGATCGAACACCATCGTGATCTCCTCACGGAGAGAACACTCAATTTAACGAATAGGTTCCACTTCTAAAGGAGCGTGCCTCATTTTGAGAGGGTGCTCTCACAGAAGTGATGGTCTCTATGGCATACAAAATCTTGCGGTAGTGACCAGAACCTCCGCGTCCCGTTGCTTTTTAGAAGGTCTAAACGCGGGTGCCATCATGCCCCATCCCTGAACTGAAGCGACCTCAGAAGCTTCTGTCTCCAAGGAGGAGGTGGCGGACGAGTTGTGACATGCGAGGGAAGCGTTAGCGCAACGGTCGTACTGTTTCTTTTCAGACCAGTACAAATTCGTGAGTAGCAGTGTCTCAAAGCGAGATAATTGCTTGCGGTGACCTCTGTTACTGCTTGCTCTTTGTACGTTGCCCTGCCCCATTAACCGGTATTGATGGACACTCGTTCTAGGGACCGTTGGCCCGGAGAAATGAAAGTTCTGTTTCGGACTGAAGGTTTTGCGGCAGGCCAGGGTGCTTTCACACGGAGCGTGCCGCTCTGCCACGGCCACCTCGTAAAGTCAGTGTTGAAGCGGTCTTCATATGGAGGAAGCCAAGCGGCTGCGTCTATCAAATGCCCCAGGAATCTCTGAAGAGTTTCAGTGGGAGCCTTTCTCACTTCTATACAGCACTAACCATCCGCACACTCTTTTTCAGAGATGCGGTGGACCGAATCCATCTCCAAACTAGAAAAGAGATCCTCAGCCCGGCTTGGGCGTGATCCCAATCAGTCTACCCGGCGACTACGTCAAACGTGAGCGACTGAAAGGGAACTGTATACGCTTTGTCTCACTATGCCAAACCAGATCATGTACTTGAAGAGAGGGGCCTTATCTAACCTGTTACGGAAAGGTTACATCCTAACAAACAAATCTGAAAAATAAATAAGATAAAAATGTGGTTGTTAACCAGGCACAAGATAGTCCCATCTTCCTTTAGGAAGCCCCCACCTCTTTTCCTCTTTTCTCGTTCGCTCTTCTTGTCACATTTCCTGCTGCTGTCTGAGTGTGAGTGGGGCGCAGGGGTCAGGTAGCTCAGCTCCATGATAACCCCTCATAAGAGCCGCCAGCACGGCTGACACTCACCATATGGCCCTCTGACCCTGTCTCCTTGGGAACAGGACATGGCACAGGAAGGAGAACACTGCTAAAGAGATTTGTACTCGGTGGAAAGGGATGGAAAAGATATATATGGATAACTTGGAAAAACTGGGAACATAACGATAAGCACTTTCGGAAAGCAACGTGGATTGTGTTAATGTAGTTCACAGCTGAAATGCTTGTTGACTGACGATAAGGACTTTAAACATGGCTACTAGAGGCTGCTGTTTTCAAATGCATGGAGCTATGATGTTCATTATGGGAATTAGTCTTTTATCTTTGGAATTGCAATCAATAGTTGCACACGTGCAGACATGCGCATACGTACGGACTATCTGGACGGTTCCCTGGGGTTGAGGGCGTGAGGAGGGGAATGTGCAGTCTGGCCTTATTAGAATGCTCCATGTGTGATGAGAAGAGAGGAGCAGCAGCTTTCCCAATGCAGACCCCACGTCACATACAGGCAGCGCCGCTAGACAGGGGCCACTGCCCCCTAACCCCCCCTTCCTCTTGGGAGATAGTCCAGGTCTGCTTTCTGTCACGGTGTCTTCCACACCACACCCCAGGGGGCCGCGCGGTGTGGGAACTCTGTGTTTTAAATCCCATCGTTCTGTGAGGGAAAGAGTGATATTTCCCCTGAATCAGAGGCTCTTTCCTTTTTGTCAGTTTGCCATTGTCTATCTCAGCCTTCTCTGGTATGTGCCTCATCTCCCTCTTTCCTTTGGATCAATAGTGTTAATTGGTGTGCTCTGTCAGTCCTGCATTGATTGTGACCACTAATAAAAGAGATATTGATTGGCAGTTTGTTTAACATTGGCCTGTGCACTGCGCACTGCCCTCTAATGCTATTCCTACAGCAACCTTTCCTGTTTCCAGCACTTCTTAATGTCATAAATTAAGCTGGTCGATTAGGCATTTTTTGTTCCTTTTCTTTTGTAGACTCAAAAAAGAGAGAACTTGGATGGCAGCCTTATTTTTTATATGAGGATTTTTCTTTTCTAAAATATTTTTGTATACACTGGAAGTAATGCATTTGTCACGGTGTGGGTTCAAGTCTTGTTCCTGTATGTCTTGTGTTCCCCCCATTATTGTGCATTTGGTTTAGTCCTGTCTAGTTTTCCCGCTCCTCGTTTGTGTTCATGTTTTCCACCTGTGTTTCTGATTAGCCACACCCCCTTGTTATCTTGTTTGCCTGTCTATTTATACCTCTGTGTTTCAGTTGTGGTTTGTCGGTCGTTGTTTGTTGTCCTCCTCGGTCTTTTTCTGAGTTCCTGTTTCCCTTGGAGTATCTGTTTATTTGTTTGTTTATTAAATTTTATGCTTGCACTTGGATTCTCTCTGCTTCATTACTGCGTCACCGTAACAGAACGACTGACCAAAATGAATCCAGCAGCAGAGATTATGCGTCTCCGTCAAGGAGACCGGTCCCTAGGGGAGTATATTTTGGACTTTATTAAACTGGCACATGTCTCATCTATTGATGAGGTGTGCTTGATGGTATTTTTCCGAGGAGGGCTATCCGAGCCACTCTACTCCTTTATGCCACTCCATCACCCTAGCTGTTGTCTGAAGGAATATATCATCCAGGCTCTTTTGCTGACCGATTCTCTGTCCACCGATACTGATCTGCCAGAGCTCCACGTCAGCCACGTCCAGCCAGAGCTCCACGTCAGCCACGTCCAGCCAGAGCTCCACGTCAGCCACGTCCAGCCAGAGCTCCACGTCAGCCACGTCCAGCCAGAGCTCCACGTCAGCCACGTCCAGCCAGAGCTCCACGTCAGCCACGTCCAGCCAGAGCTCCACGTCAGCCACGTCCAGCCAGAGCTCCACGTCAGCCACGTCCAGCCAGAGCTCCACGTCAGCCACGTCCAGCCAGAGCTCCACGTCAGCCACGTCCAGCCAGAGCTCCACGTCAGCCAGTCCAGCCAGAGCTCCACGTCAGCCACGTCAGCCAGAGCTCCACGTCAGCCACGTCCAGCCAGAGCTCCACGTCAGCCACGTCCAGCCAAGCTCCACGTCAGCCACGTCCAGCCAGAGCTTCACGTCAGCCACGTCCAGCCAGAGCTTCACGTCAGCCACGTCCAGCCAGAGCTTCACGTCAGCCACGTCCAGCCAGAGCTTCACGACAACCACGCACAGCCAGAGACTGTCCACGTCACGTCCGCAAAGCCAGAGACGCTTCACGTCGCTTCTGCCCGGCCAGAGACTGAGGTTCACGTCGCTTCTGCCCGGCCAGAGACTGAGGTTCACGTCGCTTCTGCCCGGCCAGAGACTGAGCTTCACGTCGCTTCTGCCCGGCCAGAGACTGAGCTTCACGTCGCTTCTGCCCGGCCAGAGACTGAGCTTCACGTCACGGCTGTTCCTGAGCCGCCTGCACCGCCGTGGCCGCCCGAGGGGTCTTCACCGCCGTGGCCGCCCGAGGGGTCTTCACCGCCGTGGCCGCCGAGGGCTCACCGCCGGCCGCCCGAGGGTCTTCACCGCCGTGGCCGCCCGAGGGGTCTTCACCGCCGTGGCCGCCCGGGGGTCTTCACCGCCGTGGCCGCCCAAGGGGTCTTCACCGCCTGGTCCACCCTGGCTCCCTGAACTGCTTTGCCCCTGCGCAGACCTGGCCCTCCTTCCCTCCCCCAAGACCGCCTCCACTTCACCACCCTCCTGAACTCTTTTTTTTTTTTTTGTTGTTTTATGGGCGTCGGGAGCCGCCCATAGGGGGAGGGCTATGTCACGGTGTGGGTTCAAGTCTTGTTCCTGTATGTCTTGTGTTCCCCCCATTATTGTGCATTTGGTTTAGTCCTGTCTAGTTTTCCCGCTCCTCGTTTGTGTTCATGTTTTCCACCTGTGTTTCTGATTAGCCACGCCCCCTTGTTATCTTGTTTGCCTGTCTATTTATACCTCTGTGTTTCAGTTGTGGTTTGTCGGTCGTTGTTTGTTGTCCTCCTCGGTCCTGTTCTGAGTTCCTGTTTCCCCTGGAGTATCTGTTTATTTGTTTGTTTATTAAATTTTATGCTTGCACTTGGATTCTCTCCGCTTCATTCCTGCGTCACCGTAACAGCATTGTTTATGAGAGGGAGAAAAGGCCTGTTAATTGTAAGTGACATTTCCTTATAGAGTAGAAAACTGTAAACTGGTTTAACAGTGGTTAAGACCAAATTTTCAGACTGTTGTTCCAGGGTCAACTAAATATGTTGATCAAGGAACATGTCCTACTTGGCAAAATCACGGTGACCATGCACCATCACAAGGATTGGCCTTTATGGTCAGGCCACTTACGATGAACTCATCCTGTGGTTCGACAGGCGGTTATACCACCTGTATTATTATGGTTGTTGCTAGTACTTTTAACGGTAAAAATCTAATTTTGGTTGGTAAAGTGGTTTGGTAAACTAACATTCTATCACTTAATGAATATGGTTATAAATTGTAAAATATACAGGCACCAATAAGCCATCCTGTACACTAATTTATACTCTATGAGGGCATGGTGAAAGTGAAAGTCCTCTGTGCGTCCCCTGAGTCTATGTGAGGACTTCAGAAACAGTCTTAAGTACTGTACTTCATAGATTTAATTATCTCCATTAACTATTCAGTGATCAATAGAGTTAGTTTTATCCAATCGATAGGTGCCCAACCACCAGAAGGACAATGTGCATAAGTTAATATTTGCATTTGAAAGTGGCTGATGTCACATGCCCCATTGGAAATCCATAGCGTTTTGTGCAGCTGTATCTTATGTGTCTGTGTTTATGGCTGGCCGCTATTGATTCAGCACACTGTATTTACTGCCGGGACGGTGCCGTAGGTTTTAATTGTCAGAATGTTTTAGACCCATCACATATTCTCTGCTCCTCTTACCTCACTCCTCACACCTCTGTCCTCTACGTCCTCTCACTTCTGCCAATTTCCTATCTCTCTTTCTCTGTCTTTCTCTCAATCTGTTATTCTTTACTTTTTTTTTAATCCCTGTGGTACAGAGAAACTGATTTATAAGCAGAATCCTCCTAATTTGCTTACTGTGTGTGTGTGTGTGTCAGTGTGCATATGAAGAAGAGGATTTGTGAGTTTGATTTAAATGGATACCTCTACGAACCCCAGGGAACAGCTCCAGTCACTTCTAAGTGTGTACAGCTGCTTATTGAGGCCTGTTCCCGATGGATTTCTGTTTGTTTGCTAACTAATTTTCTGATGTAATATGTTTTTTTCCCCTGATCTCTCAGACCGGCAGCCCTTCACATTTGACATTTCAACATATGCAGGCAAAGCTATTGCTTTGATTTTATAGCCATATATTTCTTAAATCTTTTGATCTTGTACAGTCAGGTTTATCCAATTTTAAAATATATTGGTCCCACTTTATATTAGGTATTTTTACTTTACCTATATACATCACTAAGAAATAATAATATTAATAATAATAAGTTGACAATTTATTTTACAGTGTCCTTGTTGCAAATTACACATTTTACTATTATACTGTAGTAATTACAGTAAATTATGTATAATTACATGCAACTAACACGAAACCAAAACCTAATCCTAACCCTATCGTAAGTATATGTAGCTAATTATTATTAGTCAATAATTAAATGTATAATTACACTGTAACAAGGGCATCTTAAAATAAAGTGTAACCAATAATTAATAATAATAATAATAATTGTAATAATAATAACTGTTACAATACTGGTACAATATTGTGTTCATGTTGTATTGCAAAATCATGTTGCTGCTATTGAGGTGAATACGGGTAAGGTTTGGGACAGGTTTCATGGTACAGTTAGGTTTAAGGGTGGGTTAAGGGGTAAGAGTATGGTCAACAGTGTAATTTTAGATTTGATTATGAATTACAGCTGTAATTACATGAAGTATTAAAAATATATAAGTACAATATAAAAATGTATGTACACAATGAGTATCAAATTATTAATTTAAATATTGCATACTGTAGTAGTTAAAGACACTTCATATAAAGTGGGGCCATATAATTTAATATTTGTATTTACTTAAATAAAACTTAAAATATTTACATTCTATATTCATTAGAATCAACCTTATATCACAGACTACACTTAAAGTAATTTGTAAGGGTCAGATCAGGTAGAAATAGATCTCTGCATAATGAAAAATAAATCAAAAATGAAAAAAAGAAAGATTTTATTCTTGTTTCTTGTGGATGAAGCAATGTTCTGTATTGATGTAGAAAATATTGATGCGCAGGTAATGGATTACACAAAGTCATAAATTCATCTGTCTTATTGACTAATTACAGTTTATGATGGCGGTATCATAATGTATTGATTAGAAATGAAGTTAAATGACCCCCCACTGTAATCTCCTAAATTGTGTAATGATATTAAGGAAAGACATTTTTTTTGGTCCAAAACTGAAGCAGCTATTAATTGTAAAGTTGGTATTGACATTTTTTTGCGGAAATGCTAGTGACAATCTGTCTCTCACAGCCCCTTCAACTCTTATGTTTTGAAACATAACATGGAAAATGTTTCCACAAACTACTTTGATAATGGCATATATATATATATATTTGTGTTGGTCAGAATGATTCTCAGATATGATTATGTTGTGGGAATAACATTAGTCGGAGTGGCTAAAGACACTTTGAAAAGTGAGTCTAGTTTAAATTGCTCCCTGCTGTCTTTTTAATCTGCTAAAAATCAATAGAGCTTTTACTGTCACTCTGAATGGGAGGCAACGTGTATTGATGTCCAGATGTCATTCGGAAAGGATTTGAAGCCTCTATTTCTCCTCCTCTCACAGGGAATGGTGTGATATATCAGTTCATTCTGTCGTTTATTTTTAAGAGAGTTAGTAAAGCTTTCTGCTGTGTGCTGCAGAGTGCAGGATGTTGGGCCTTGCTAGCGTCTCTTTAACGTGCCTGGTTTACACAACAGGGCTTATTTTAAAGCCTTTTATTGATGTCCGTCTAAAAGAAAGCTCTTTAAATGAATACAGTCTTAATGGGTTATCACTGTAAGCTCTTACACATAGCTTGGCTAGCACAGGGCGAAGGCAATTTATTTGGCAATTCAATCAGAGGAGAGAAAGTTTTACATGATTCAATAAGGCTTTCCGGCTGGCAAGTCTCTCTCCGAAGGAGTAGGGTAGGGGAGAAAGACATGGGAAGGAGATAGAAAAGGAGGAAGAAGGGAAGAGGAATGAATAAATGAATGTAGTAAGGACAGATGGACAATATGCAAGACAAGGCATTTACATGCACTTTAAAAGTTTAATGTCAGATTAAAGCAATAATTCATCTTTCTTAAAGTCTCATGTAAATGCTTCAGTCCGACTAAAATTGTAGCAGTCCAGTTTTTTGAAGTTGGACTAACAGACCTAGATAATGTTGACTTGCTGAACGAAGCAATCATGTTGGCCTCTGCGGGATCGTTCTTAAGCGTTCCTTGTGCCTTTTTTTACATCATCAACCATCAAACTGTTTCCAATACTCAAGATCTCAAGATGTTCTTGATATCGAGAATGAATCGAGTGCAGACTTGAGAGAATCGAACTGTTAAAAATCCCAGAAGTCATTGCGGGCGGACAACCTAAGCCTGTCAGCTTTAAACTTCTCTTGTTCTCACTCAAGAGATTCCTGCTGAAAGCTTCCAAATACGTGACGGCTATTGAAAGTAAACATTTGCCGTTTTGTTTGGCATACTTTTAATAAAGTTCTGAATACCTGGAGAAAGCCTGCAGTAAATTTTAATTGGTGTATTTAAAATAATCTTAACATTGAATTTACATACTCAAAATAAAAAGATATCAAATAACAATAATGTAAGTAAATATTTAAACAGGTTATGACATCTGTTATGTTATGTTTTATTTATTGTCCATTGGATAGTGCTTTCCCACTGCCTTATATGTGCTGAACTGTCAGTTGAGCAACAAGATCATGCACATTTCAATTCTCACAAAGATGTGTTCTGTGTCCACATGTCCTTCTGAGTTCTTTCTTTCAAGGATAGATAGATAGATAGATAGATAGATAGATAGATAGATAGATAGATAGATAGATAGATAGATAGATAGATAGATAGATAGATAGATAGATAGATAGATAGATAGAGGGAAAGCGGGGACTAACTGGATGGCATGAAGGCATAGACATAAAGTGAAACAGTATAGACCTGTTCGCTCTTGTGTATGAGGCTTTCATTATTGATCTATCTCACTTTCTTTTTTTTAATTTTTGAGAGCCCAGAGTATCATTGCATTGGCTGGTGGGTACTTGGAGGCCTATAAAACTGTAAGTCTGCCTGGATGGGTTTGGCCTGTGGGACTCTGCTGGTTCTCTCTCTCTCTCTCTCTCTCTCCTCTCTCTCTCTCTCTCTCTCTCTCTCTCTCTCTCTCTCTCTTCTCTCTCTCTCTCTCTCTATCTCTCTTCTCTCTCTCTCTCTCTCTCTCTCTCTCTCTCTCTCTCTCTCTCTCTCTCTCTCTCTCGCTCTCTCGCTCTCTCTCTCTGCTCCACTCCACTGAGCCCACTGCCTTTGTCATTATTTATTTACCCCTTAAGTGTTTAAAACGGAGAGGTCTGGGGGGACCAGGAATAGCTGATGAAAATATTCCCTGATACACTGCAGGGCAAGCGGAAATCATTTATTTTATTTTATTCTTTGAATTTCAGCTAAATAACCAATGCGAATGAAGCTTGGATATAGATATAATAATGCTGCGTATAAATGTAGTGATGTGTCATAAAGAAGCTAATATGACAGGAGAAGGAGATGAGGGGTCGAGAGAGTATCATATTGTCTGAGTGTCTGTGTAATGGGGGATCCACATGAATAACTGATCTTTGACTGGAGGGTCCCCATAGGGGCATCACTGGCCTGAAGCGATTGGCCTTTGAGATAACATCGTCATCAGACACCCTCAGGTCAAAGTTCACCCCAGGGACCACCAAATAGGCCACTGCTTTTGTTAACCAGCTTGAGTTTGGATGTCTTATAGAAAGGTCTTATCTGTCTTGTCAGAGCTGTGCAATGATTTATTGTCTGTTTATGTTGGAACATCAAATATCATTACTCTGTTACCAATGCTGCACTGTCAGTTATTGAATTTTGCAATCAAAGGTGTCACTCCTTTAACATTTTGCTGACACTTTACAATACGGTTCAACTGGTTAACAGTTATTGCATTAGATATCATGATCTAAAAATGATATATTAATAATTCTCATAAATATTTGTATTGTTAATTCATGTTTGCTCATAATATATTCATGTTAATTTATGCAAGTAAAATTTTTACAAATGTATTATGTAGAAAAGAACGTAAACATTGACCAAGATAATAAATAAAAATAATAAATGCGATAAAATGATAAATTCAAAAAAGACATAATGCAAATAATGTTAGTTGAACCTTACTGTAAAGTGTTACTAATATTTCGGTTACACACCGTGCATCTTTAAAACGTTTGGGGTCGGAAATATGTTGTAATAATGAATGTGTTTGTCTTATGCTCACCAAGGCTGAATTTATTTGATCAAAAATGAAGCATATTGTCAGTTCTGGCAGGTCACGTTAGTCAAGCTCGCATCAGCTGACTCTCCCACGTCTACCTATAGGAATACGACACCTATCACTGTATACCAGTGGCAGGCCATGCATTTCACACCTAGGCCTTCAGTGGTGTCCTACCTGAATTAATAACTTTAATAGTGTAGCAGCAGTGCACAGACTCTCTATAATTGTTGCTGTTTTTATTTTTCAATGGCAATTGTAGGGTTAATGCGTTGATTATGGAAAAGGCCGGGTAGAGAGAAACTAGTGAGTGAGTTCGGCTTGTGCGTTAGTTGTTCTTGCGTTCCGATTAAGTTCAAAAACGGAGCCCCTTGTCTTGTCGTTCAAGGGTTACAATAGTCCTGTGTCAGTCGTTACAATAATATGAATATTTGAAAAAACATCATACATTTACAAGAAAATCATATTCACCACAGAAAAAAACGGGGCAAATAAAGCATTATACTCACCAAATCTACTGATTTTTTTTTTTTTTTTACACAAAATCTATCCTAATTTCTTTCCTCAAAATACTGTAATTACTCTTTTGTACAGGTTATCTGTGTGTTTCAGTTCCAACAATAAGCCTTTTCTATCGAGGCTGATTCTGAAAGTCGAGTCTGTCCCGTCGTATTCTGGCATAAGTTTTACTTCGCTTTAGGGCTGAGAGTGTCTGCTCGAGCCAGGGGACACAGGGACAGTCACCGCAAAATATGACGTAGTGTACAGCTGCCCCATGCTCTCACACAGAGTTTTGAACAAAATCAATAAGATCAGCGGGACTTTTGCCTTCAAAATCAGACCTGGCATACATTACAGTCAGTTCTGTTTTTACCTAGACAGATCAAACAGTGTTCTGTGACTCTGCTTTAAGCTGGATAAGGCTAAATACAGGATTTTTTCGGTAGGTTTGAACCTGCTGGGGGTCGAGGAGGGAAAGAAACATTCATTTGTGGGTTAAAAAAAACTATTAAATCTACAGGAATATATTTTAGTTTATGCAGTTCGCTACAGATGCGGTTAGCTAGCTCTGACTACCAGTAATAGTAGGCTTTGCGCTCTGACCATCCAATCAAAGGACGTGAAAATGCCGACGTTATTGTACGACTGCTAGATGGCCCCGGTGCAGTCAAAGCGAAATCTGATTGGCTGATTAAATCTGACTGATTATCTGATTGGTTAAAGCACCAGTTTCATTGCCATTCATCTTAAGCTATAGGCGGCAGGCGCCCGCACTATTGATTTTGAAGGCCTCAAGGCAAATTTCTTTTGCCATGGCAAAACATGATGGCAGAAATATAATTGGATAAAAGCTCTAACATAAATATACACTACTGGAAGCAGTGCAACCAAGAGAAAACTTTTGGACTATTGGGAATAATTTAATACTCATTCATGGAAAAAAAATACTAAAGTGCAAGTCAGTGATTCTGATAGTGTTTAAGCCAGCAGGGAAGGCCTTGTTGGCCCTGACGGCCCACCACTGCTGCTCCTTCATTATCAGCAGCTATCGTGTTTCTCAGGAGCTAATTACCCTCCTCCATCCCCAGCTCCCCCTTTCGTCAGTCAGCATGGCATTCTGATTCCCCTTGAATCAGAATATATTCGCGAATTATGTTGTACTTTAAAATCTTGAATTATTGATGTCTGCAATACATTCATGTTGGTTCTGTTCTGTTTACCCTAAGGGGGGTTATGGCTGCTCTCCCTGCTCTTATCCATGCTAGGCTGCATGGATGCTCAGGGAGTTCTTGCCCAGAACAGAACCATACCACCAATCCTAACTGTATGCTAATTGTCAATCGTATTTGACGATAGTGGTCCTGACAGAAATACAGTAATACTGCTAAATATAACTGCAATTAAATGTTATTATTTCAGCAGTTATTTACTCCAGCCTCCAGTCACATGAATGCTATTCAATATTTTTCAGCACACTCACAAATGGGTCACACACCCTATAGGGTTTCCCCATTCACATTCAATTTTTTTGTTTGGTCTTTTACTTTATATTGATTTTGTATTGTCCAATTTTGGTTCTCTTGCTCTCTCCCATTCTCTCTTTCTCTCTTGTCTTCTCCTCTCAAGTTTACAAAATCTGGGCCTCAGTAAGAGCATCTGTGAGAATAAAGTGCCCCATCAGGGAATCATACTCACTCATGAAACACATCAAAAAATGATGACACAAACCTGTACTGATCAAAAGAGGTTTGAAGTAGTCTGGCCTTTGTCTGTGCAAGGATGCCAGCTGAGATTTTGGTGCATTCCCTCCACTCCGATTTGACAGAAATAAAATGTACTTAACAATGATTAAAATGCATTTTTATTGACTGTTGCTTATGGTTTGGCATGCAAACAGGCCAGGGTTTTAGTAGACAAGTCAGTGAAACAATATTAACAACTGAGAGCTCTCACTTTTTATTGCATTCTAAAGCAGAGCTGAAAACGTTCACTTCCACTGCAGCATTTCATGAAACACATCCAGTCAATAGCCTTAAATCTGTGGAGAATTTAAGCTGAAAATTAAAGGAAGTCAATAAACTGCATTGCAGATGGGATATTTAGATTAAACTACACTTAATGTAATTTCTACACAATACAGTGTTGCGGAGCCCCTTATGAATTGCCCATTTTTCCAGTTCTATATTCTAGGCTAAATGGCTTCTGTCATATCCTGCTAAGCCTAACCTGGTAAAGGTTATTAATGGGAGCAATAAAGGGCAAATTATACTGTGAAAGCAATAAAAAAATAAATATCTAGAGTCATAATGTGCATTTGTTTGTTTACCTTTAGTGGTTATTGCTTGTGCTGTGTGCTATTGGTAACTGTCTGAGATGTGACAGCAATGTTGTTGTCTTATTCTTGAAAGGCAAAAGATAATTTTCATTATCTTCTATTACTTTTTACAGGATCCCTGGTGGAGGTACATTTTTGCACACCAGAAGCGACAAGCCAAACATTAGAATTATTTATCACCGCCATTATATACTGTAATTCCCACATTGGTTTTTATAAAGAATTAGTCTTCTGTAAACTAGCACCTGAAACTTCTCAGCTGTCAAACACACTCATGCAGTACACTATATACTCTGAACTGGCCCTTAATCATATCGTCCCTCTCTCTTATACTGAATGAGCCTTATCAACTGCCGTTCTCCAGGGCAGACACAGCAGTGTGTATTGATTCACCTCCTTCTCCATAATGAACTATTCAGCACAGCTTTATCACAGGGCTGTGCTGCCATTGGCTGGTGGTAATATGAAATTAGGCAGCATGCAACCAGCCTGTCAGTATCGATTTCCCCACCCAGATAACTTGTTATAAAAGAATAGAGCTGTCTGTGGCATAATTGAACAAGTTAACTCCTTGTCTCGTAAAATGTAAGCTAGCATCGACTCATAGGGACTTTTGCGTTTTCACGCTGGATAAAAAGAAAACACCTCCATGTTTTATCTTGATGAGATGTTCATAGAATGTGTTTTCTTTTTCTCTGTCCTATGTTCCTTCACACTGGCTTTCTGTGTTTTTCTTGCTGAATTGCTAAAAAAAAGTAAATGGGATTTTGTTTGATGCTGTAGGTCTTTTCCTGAGCGAGCCCTCAGCCCATATTCTCCTTGGTATTTGTTTTTTTTATAATGTGATTTACTGGTGCAACAATAAGCTTAGAATCTATCTATCTATCTATCTATCTATCATCTATCTATCTATCTATCTATCTATCTATCTATCTATATCTATCATCTTTTTCTAGTTAATAATTATTGGTATTAATTTTTTGAATTTCAATTAATTTTTATTCCACTGAATTTGAATTCTGCATCTGTTTACTCAGTTCAACACACACACACACACACACACACACACACACACACACACACACACACACACACACACACACACACACACACACACACACACACACACACACACAGAGAGAGGAGAGAGAGAGAGAGAGAGAGAGAGGAGAGAGAGAGAGAGAAGAGAGAGAGGAGAGAGAGAGAGAGAGAGGAGAGAGAGAGAGAGAGAGAGAGAGAGAGAGAGAGAGAGAGAGAGCTGCGCCCCATAAAGCAGCTCTAAGCAGGTGAGGACTTTTTCCACACTGTTACTCCTGCTAATTACAGAACGGCGCTCAGTCAAGGGGAAAAATGCAGTCTATCTGAACAAACACTCCAGAATCAGCCTTTCAGGCCTCGCACTAAACCACTCCTTTTTGTACAGTGTGGGGGGTCAGCTGGCAGGTTGGGAGGGGGGATGTAAATTGTTTGATGAGCGTATGTAGCTCTTGTCGTAAGTCCAGATGCAGGCTAGATACACTGTTTTCCCTCAGTGGGGTTAAGGGTTAATGAAACGCTCCCTCGCTCCCTGATTCTCCTCTTCTCCTCCCGGCACAGTGATAAGTAGCTAACCAACGGTGCCTGTAATTACAATCTTACAGAAACTGGCCAGATCTGTATATAAATCTCACCATCCAATTACAATGTGTAATAACTTTGCACTCAAGCTGGTAATGAGCTCTAATACTGCAGCATGTGATAATCCCCTCTGGATGCTGGCTTGATCAGATGTTGGCTTTGTAATTAGACTGGCAGAAAATCATTATTTCGTGTTCAGGAAAAAATGAGGTTGGTGGGAAGTTAATTTTGCTAGCGTTCTCCGAAGCGTAGACAAGAATTTAATGATTTAATCATGATTGTTAGCTATTTTGCAATCAATTTGTAATGATTGTGTCAAAACAGAGGGCTTTGCTAGGGAGAAAGACCTGGAAAGTGTCGCTGATATGGCATGTTAGTGTGTGTGTGTGTGTGTGTGTGTGTGTGTGTGTGTGTGTGGTGTGTGTTGTGTGTGTGTGTGTGTGGTTGTGTGTGTGTGTGTGTGTGTGTGTGTGTGTGTGATCATATGCCAGTCATAAATAAATGACTCACTGTGATTTTTAAAAATGTGTTGTTAGTAAATACATATTTGGTATCTAGAATTTTAAATAAATTAACATTTTTAAAAATCAGTTAAATCAAGGGAAAGCCATTTATATAATGTTGGGGGAAATAAAATAAAATAAAATAAAACACATTGAAAAAGCCTCTTATTGCATTTATTAATAAGTTTATTATTTAATCTGTCATTTTTTAGACAATACCTGTCACGTTTTGATGTATTGAGTTCTGTTTTGTATCTTGTCTTCCCCTGTCTTGTGTGATTTTTGGTTTAGTCCTGTTAGTTTTCCCGCTCCTCGTTTGTGTCCAATTTTCTGCACCTGTTTTCAGTTTATTGTCTTGTTTGGTTCAGTGTATTTAAGCCCTGTGTTTTCCCTGAGTGTTTGCCGATCGTCGTCAATGTATGGTTGTGTCTTTTCTGAAGCCCTGGAGTTTTGTTCTTTTGTTTCTGTTTATTTTTGGAAGTTTAATTTTGTAAATAAATCTTCTAAACCTCAGCCACGGTGTCCTCGTCTTCAGCTACCTGCAGCAACCCTGACAGAACGATCGACCGTAAACAAAAATGAGCCGAAGGAGGAAGAACAAAGAGGTGAGCCCATTCGAAAACCCAATCCTCTTCCAGGAGGAGCGCTCACTCGAAGAGTATGCGGGGCTCTATTTAGAGCGTTATGATGATGTGTCGTTGGAGGAGGAGGAACTAACAAAGAGTTTCTGGGGTGGACTGAAGGACCCATTAGCCCAGATAATTCTTGTTAAGGATCTCAATCTGTCATTCCTGGAGTTCGTTGATCACACGCTATGGGTGTGTGGATCCAACTACCTCGTAGAAGATCTCCCACTCCAGCCCGCTCCCAGTCCAGAATCAGAGCCCATCACCTGCACGCCAGCGCCTGAGCCCATCACCTGCACGCTAACACCAGAGCCCATCGCCTGCCTGCCAGAGCCTGCACACCGCATCAGCCCTGCCACCAGATCGGTCCCTGGACTTCCCCGGCTGATTTCCGGTATGACTGATCCCCCGCTGATATCGGTGCGATTAGCCAAGAAGATGGCTGCCGAGGCTGGGGTTCAAGTCAACCACATCCAGCCAGATCCTGAGCCCGTCGTCTGCCCGCCAGAGCCGGAGCCCGTCGCCTGCCTGCCAGAGCCTGAGCCCAGCCCCAAGCTCCCTGAAATGCTGGTCCCGTCCAGTCCCGAGTCCCTTGATGTGCTGGCCCAGTCCAGTTCCGAGTCCCATGTTGCGCCAGAGCCAGAGCCCGTTGACCCAGCGCCAGAGCCAGAGCCCGTTGACCCAGCGCCAGAGCCAGAGCCCGTTGACCCAGAGCCAGAGCCCGTTGACCCAGAGCCAGAGCCCGTTGACCCAGCGCCAGAGCCAGAGCCAGAGCCCGTTGACCCAGAGCCAGAGCCCGTTGACCCAGAGCCAGAGCCCGTTGACCCAGCGCCAGAGCCCGTTGACCCAGCGCCAGAGCCCGTTGACCCAGCGCCAGAGCCAGAGCCCGTTGACCCAGAGCCAGACCCAGGCCCGTTGACCCAGACCCAGAGCCCGTTGACCCAGACCCAGAGCCCGTTGACCCAGACCCAGAGCCCGTTGACCCAGACCCAGAGCCCGTTGACCCAGACCCAGAGCCCGTTGACCCAGACCCAGAGCCCGTTGACCCAGACCCAGAGCCCGTTGACCCAGACCCAGAGCCCGTTGACCCAGACCCAGAGCCCGTTGACCCAGAACCCGTTGACCCAGCGCCCGTTGATGTCAGTTCCCGATCCTGAGCCTGTCCTCCCCAAGAAAATTTTGGGGGGGCGCTATACGCCTTCGCCGTGGCCGGCCAAAGATCCATGGAGGCCTGAAAAAATAACACCGCCATGGCCACCCGAAGGGTCCTCACCGCCATGGCCACCCGAAGGGTCTTCACCACCACGGCCGCCTGAAGGGTCTTCACCGCCGTGGCCACCCGAAGGGTCTTCACCGCCACGGCCGCCGGAAGGGTCTTCACCGCCACGGCCGCCGGAAGGGTCTTCACCGCCGTGGCCACCTGAAGGGTCTTCACCGCCGTGGCCACCTGAAGGGTCTTCCCCACCATGGCTACCCGAAGGGTCCTCACCGCCGTGGCCATCCGAAGGGACTGCTCCGCCCGGGCCACGCCCACAGCCTGCACCGCCGTGGCCACGCCCACTGCCTGCTCCGCCCTGGCCACGCCCACAGCCTGCTCCACCGTGTCCACGCCCACAGCCTGCTCCGCCCTGGCCACGCTCACAGCCTGATCCGCCGTGGCCACGCCCACAGCCTGCTCCGCCCTGGAGGCTTCCCGGACCTGCACCATGCCCTCGTCAGCCTCCAGGGCGCCCACCCTCCCACCCCTTTGGATGTTATACAGCGCGAGGACGCGCCTTCGGGGAGGGGGGAGGTACTGTCACGTTTTGATGTATTGAGTTCTGTTTTGTATCTTGTCTTCCCCTGTCTTGTGTGATTTTTGGTTTAGTCCTGTTAGTTTTCCCCCTCCGTCTTTGTGTCCAATTTTCTGCACCTGTTTTCAGTTTATTATCTTGTTTGGTTCAGTGTATTTAAGCCCTGTGTTTTCCCTGAGTGTTTGTCGATCGTCGTCAATGTATGGTTGTGTCTTTTCTGAAGCCCTGGAGTTTTGTTCTTTTGTTTCTGTTTATTTTTGGAAGTTTAATTTTGTAAATAAATCTTCTAAACCTCAGTCACGGTGTCCTCGTCTTCAGCTACCTGCAGCAACCCTGACAATACCGTAGCCTGAGATTGTTGGGAGCATGTGATTTCTGTCCTCTTTGAAGCAGTGTGACGTGAGCTGCTTGAAAATATCTTTGCTCGCTATGTGCTTCTTCTGAGGGACTGTGTGTGTGTCGATGTGAGATAGGACTAGATTAAACTATCCACTGCTGTTATACTCTCTCCTCATCCTGATAATCTCGGGTGATTTGCACTGAAAAGCATATCGATGCAGGACTTGCTGCTTTCCTCAGAGGCTCTACTCCATAATTGATACTGTTTTGAAGTCTTCTCAGGAGACCCATATCTTTTCAGCGAGTTGGTATTTTTTGATCAATTATTATAAAGTGCTATCCTCAAATGTTTGAGTGCACCCAAAATTTTATCCTGCCCATTTAGAGTGCTCTATATTTAGAAACGCACTGCCTGTGCTGACCAAACTTTCAGCAAATCACATTTCAGATGGATTGATTTGGTTAAAATTAATCATAAATCATTTGTTCAGTTTAGATTTTGGTTGCACAACTTTTTATGTCTGTGCATGTGCATTAAATGTTAAACACAGATCTTAGAGCATCACTTTTCGAGGTCAGCTATAGCTGCTCCCCTGGGTAGACTCTCCTAAGAAAGCAGGAATGAAACAGAGTAGGTGCGAGGGGCACTTGGGTCTTTCCAATGAATTGAGAGCGATCTAGATCTCAGTGTGCTCCTCCTCTCCAGCTCCTCACACCCCACTGCCCACCTGCTCAATACCCAGAACAGCTTTCAAGTGTTCTTTGAAAAAAAAAAATCAGCTTGTCTTCCTCTCGTTTCTCTATATAGCTTCTTCCTCTCACACACTCTTTTGCTCTCTGTTCCTACAGGAAACACATCCTAGTTGTGACTCCTGAGGTATCAAAAGTTCAGCATTAGATTAATCATTAGGCTATAGCTCTTGTATTTGGCTATTCCAACACAATGAATAAATAAAATCTCTGTAGCTCTGTCGGTCTAGAGACGGCAGAAATTGCTGTGGGCACATGACCTGGCACAGATCCACTCCTCATAAATCTCCCCAAATCATACCCGCCAGGCATACTGGCATGGGCCCTCACCCAACTTACATGAAATATTACTGTCAACCTATAAAGATAATTAGGCTGGTCTCATCTTCTACCCCCTTACAATTAAATATGACCCCCTTGTGTTTTATGAGCTTTTGAATAAACCTCATACCCACCCAGGACTCTCTAAAGAATGTAGGGATAGCTTTGTGCCAGAGAAAAATTATATCACACAATAGATTGTATAACGTTTGCATTGGCCTTTACTGTGTTGCAGATTAGTATATGTGCATTTATTTGCTTGTAGAGTGACACCAAAATATACACCTGACCCATAATTAAAAATGAAGTATCACACTTCTAATTATCGAAATTGATATATTATAAATTGTATACATTATATTATAATAAAACTTAAAATGAAGAGAAAATGTATTTAGATACTTTTACTTCACCAAGTTAAACTAGTTCTGAGAAAATGTCTAAAATCATTTTGTTTTATTTTTAATATTTTTTACTTACTGTAATGCAATAAATACAGATTTTTTTCTTCTGTTTTGCAGTAATTTAACAAGTAATTCAGAACACCTAAATACCCTTCCTCAGAGGAGAAAAAAGGGTTTGCTATATTGACACTGACATTAAAAATCAATCAAGTGTGACTTTACATGTGTAAACACTGTAGTCTCATTAATTCATAAACTCTGTTAAGTCATTATCTACATCTTTTTGATATGACAGTTACAGTACATAAAGTGAAGTTATTGTCCAGCACACAATAAACGCATCAATGACACCTCTTACAGTATTTGCTAACAACTGATTTGCCATTACAATATTGTCTTTACAATACCTATTGTACCAGTATTAAGTGATAGAATTTTTCTGCTCCGTTTAAGTTTGTTCCATTCTGAGTTCAGAAGGCCTTTGGAAAGCACTGATTCATCTCCGTTGCCCAAGGCCTCTAATACTCCGATTTAGCTCACACATTCTGCTCTCCTCACTCTCACCATGACATATCAGACTGTCATTTCTGTTTTAGACTCTCTTATCTACTAGCACACTATCAGGGCAGAAGTAGGTCAGGACTCAATTTCCCCATAATCCCCATTATTTACCCTTGTATGAAACATATGCCCACTCTGCAACGATAGAAAGACTTATTATAGGCTTGTAAAATGGAGATAAATGTGATGAAATGACTGAATTGGCCCAGGACAATGTGACTGAGTGAACATTGGATACAGTTTTAACCGTTTTATCTCATCACGCTAGTTTTCCAAGTCTTCAACTTTCATGTTGACAACAATGGCAGCATAAAGCAATGCCAAAGTTACACTCCAACATGTCTGTGTGTGTGTGGTCAGTGAAGTAAATATGGTTATCCCCTTGCAGAAAAGTATAAAACAGAACAACATAAGTATGTTGTTGGTTTTCTTGACAGCATCAAAAACAGGACCAGGCCTATTTCTGCTCTCAGACATCTTATTTAGTCCAAGCTGCATATTAGCGTTGGGTGTGCACCATTAAATGCTTCTAGTTTGCTGTTTATGATGGTTCTGCCACACAGTGGAGTTGCCCTGTCTGATGTGTCTGGATTTTTAATGTATATGTATTTTTGCATTTATTTTGCATTTTGCCCTGGTGTTTCTGTGCATTTTTTCTCATTGAGTGTCCAGCATATTCTCTATACTACAAGAATGTTGTTGGCATGATGATATAAACAAAGTCTACCTAAATTTCAGTTGAAGCTTAATTCATTAACCATGCAAGAAATTATATAAAAAGAGTTTAACATGAAGAGGAGACAGATGTAATATATATGACAGAAATAATGACAGAGAGTGATTTTGAGTGAGAAGACTGAGGAGAGCAAGACTGAGACAGAGAGAGAAAGAGAGAGCAGAGGAGAGGAGAGATCAGTTGAAGGTCAGAAGCAGGCAGTCTTCCATTAGCAGAGTCTCTGTTTACTCTCTGCTAGACCTCACTAGGGATTTGGTGGCATATGCTTGTGCCCCCGGCATCCCAGAAACGGCCCATTTAGCCAGGGAAAGGCAGGGGGGCAGGCTGGGGCCATGTCCCAGGGCACTGCTCCTGGGCAGCATCATTTATCTAAAACCCTCCCTCACTGCCAAACACCTAGCGGAGCCTGCGGGATTCTCCTCTGCCCTCTGTTTAAGTACCATTACTGTCTGAATGTGTGTGTGCTTGTGCGCCATCAGTTTTTTCAAAGTTGTTATTTACTTGATCTGGGGTGCGTTTCCCGAAAGCATCGTTAGCCAACTATGGTCGCAAGTTCCGTCTTTATCAGCATAGTTAAACAAGTCTGTGTTTCTCTCGAGCTGTGGTTAGAAACATTGTTTCTAGATTGGAACTCATGTGGACTTAATAAATCCGTATCTTGAGCAAGCTGACATTCAGTACAACCTGTGTCTTTTATTTAGAATAGATACAAATGTCATTTACATCTTTGAGTTTGTCAAGATATTTAAAGGGACAATGTGTAAATACTTTTTTTATGTATTTTATTATCTAAAGTCAATATTTTTATTCATAAATATGTCCTCAATGGTGTACAAATACCTCTGCCAATTATCTGACTTATCCTCGTAAACGAAGAATTTATTATCTTTATATACATGGGACGGGTACGTCCACAGAGGCTTCCATGTAGTTTCGCCATCTTGAAAAACTATAATAGCAGAGAGGGCCAAAAAGTACTAGGCCAACGTGTTTCCACAACGCGTTTTCGTTCAGAGCCAGCGTCACGTAGCCTAACTGAAAGCAGCAGAAACAGAGGAGCAGAGCAATGAGAGGCGCATAACTACTCATTACAATAGTTCATGTTTTTCAGTCAGTAATTCATACTGTAACATTCGTTTGTTCGTTGTGTCAAGTTGCAGTTTGTTTGAAATAACAAACCTGTTCACCCGAAGGAAAGCTCGACGAAGTGCTATTAGAAGACATCCTGTCATAGCTTTTTGGTACATAACGGCTACCGTAGAAGCAACACGCATATTATGAAAAAGCGAAGCGCTGGAAAGCACAATTCGTTTGCATGCAAAAAACAATTTCTATGGGAGAAATTCCTACACAATGTCCCTTTAAAGCAACATTTTTGAAGACTGTGCATGTGCAAACGTGCTCTAGTAAGAACGAGCCTATGATTGAATCTGGAAATAAAGCGAAATAACTGAGAAAAATGAGAAATAGTCCTCAGATGCCATGTCTGTAATTTATATCAAAACATCTAGCATTAATTTAATCTCAAACAGTTTCATTAAAATATGTTTTTACTCCACCACGTGCGTAATGTGAAACAAACGTGGTTGAACGACCACTTTGTGACAATATGGTTTCGGGAAACAGTCATGACTGGGTAGTTGATTTCTCCAAAGATGCATCGTACTATGCTAGTGAAGCATCGAGTTACGTCGTTGTATGGGAAATGCACCCCTGGTTTACTTGATTTTAAGGAGTATTGTCTATTTCCAATTTGTTGCAAATTTATTTTCAGTTAATTTTCCTCTGGGAATGACAGAATAATGCAAAACCAATTGGCTCTTTTTCAATTAAAAGCAAGTGATGCACATCACTGGGGGAGAGAGTTACAATTCCACTCTTCTTGCAGATGTTTTAGTCTGCTTTTTTATCAAATTGATATTGTCCCATAAATATACAATTATATTTACCTTTTATGGAAGGACATGTTCACGAGACAAATCTGTATTTTATGATATCGTCTCATCCTTAAATCTAATTGCTAATCTAAAAATGCTTCTTAAGAAGAGTGCTGTGTATCAATCCTGTCATCTATTGGACTGTTGGCTATTAAGGAACAGAACAGGCTGTTTTAAAGTCATATCAGAGAGAGTGAGTTCTATCTAATTTAATGCTTTCGGTCCACCTGACCCCTTGGAGAACCCTTACAGAGAGCTCAAGACTTCATGACAGGACACTAGGGATGCTCAGATGTTACTCTAGAGGCACAGCTATATCTGTGTTTACCGTATTTTTGCTAGGGCTGTTAGCTGCAGCTAGGCTGTTTATTGGTACTGTTTGGCCTGTAACGCTGCCACTTTTTATAAAGGCCTTAATGGGCATGTTTTGTTGACATGTTTGTTCAGCTGCACAGCTTTCACAGTAGTATCTGTAGTAACTCTTTGTTGACGATGTGATACATCTTTTACTTCGTTATCCACTCTTAGATCCAAAAGAAGCAGATACAAACAAACAGAAGTAAACAAAGTTTTCACAAAACAAAAGCGACCATACTGCTTGCCAAGTGACTCAAGTGATAATGACATTTTATCAGACTATATTCAGCACTATAGTTCATGTTCACCCTCGTGCCATTCCATTTTAATTTATTTCTTCTGTGGAACACAAATGAAGATATTTTGAAACATGTTTCTCATTAACTCACAAACATTATGATTGACTTTCCTTGACATTTGACAATATGCATTTGAATTATTTTGTGTTCCACAGAAGGAAAGAAGTCATACAGGTTTGGAACGACATAATTACATTTTTTGTATGAATTATCCCTTTAAAAGCATAGCAGGAAGGAATCAATAGAGACTTAACTGTAGTCTTCTAATTTGTGTGTGTCTGTAGTTAATAGACACACACACCACACACACACACACACAACACACACACACACACACACACACACACACACACACACACACACACACACACACACACACACACACACACACACACACACACACACACACCTTTGTTTTTGTGATTTATGAGGACATTCCATAGGCGTAATGGTTTTTATACTGTACAAACTATATATTCTATCCCCCTACACTGCCCCTGTCCCTAAACCTACCCATCACAGGAGACATTCTGCATTTTTACATTTTTTAAAAAAACATAGTTTTTTATGTTTTTTTGAGCTATTCGAAATATGAGGACTCATGCAATGTCCCCATATATCACATGTAAGTTGTAATACCAGTGTAATATGCACGTCATTATACACATTTGTGTCCTCATATATCACAAAAACAAGAACACACACACACACACACACACACACAACACACACACACACACACACACACACACACACACACACACACACACACACACACACACACACACACACACACACACACACACACACACACACACACACACACACACACACACTATCGGGATAGTTTGATTGAATTCTTTGGATTATTTCTCCTGATGGTGCATCTTTTTTGACATACATTAAGTCAGACTGTATTATGTCAGTAGTGTGTAGTATAACAATACGTATTTTGTTTGTTTCCGTCAGTTATCCGTGTTATACGTTCTTTCTTTTAGTAAAAAGAAAAAAACACCTGATGTATATCTGATTAGGCTTTCATAATTTTATGTAGCTTGTTGTGACAGTGTGTGTTTACTGTAATTTCTGTGTGAATATTTTGAGAAGTGTAAATGCAATTACTGTGAAATGTCAGGCTAGATGCTAATGGTTGGGCACTATGAAGATATTTGAGAGAAAGTATTTTAACTCATTTTCACAGTTTAGTTTCTTTGGAGCTGAAAATGGAATGTGTGGGAAATCAATATCCATAATGCCTTACTTTTGTTCCTTGGTCCTCTCTTGAGTGTGTAGTGTTGCAAAGAGGTTACTGGGCAGCATAGGCTGAATTGACAGGCACAGATGAGTCAGTTTGTTTCTGCAGGATGCCTGATGTTGAGGGGTTTGGATCCCAAGTCTCAAAGTGGCCTCTCTGGAGGGAGAATTTGAGACCATAACCCTCGATTCGCAATTTAGAGTGATGCACTCTGGGAAACAGCTAAGTCCCTCTCTTCCTCTCATAACCTTTCTTTCTGTCAGAAAATCAGTGCTTTTTACAGCCCTCCTCAAATAACAGTTTTCATATTGGCAGCTTTCAAAACACCTGAATCAGCCGTGCTTATAGCAGTGCAGTGGGTGGATAGAGGTTAAGTAGATTGGGATGTTCTCGGATGACTTGCAAGTACAGCACTAGTCATCAAACAGACAAATATAAAGCTAACTTGAGTGTGTGAATAGATATATAAATATAGACATAATTTGAAAGGAGATTGTGCTTTTTCCGTGGTCACAATCTCTGAAATAGTCTCCCATTCCATGAGAAGTGAGCTCCATCAATTGACACTAAGGGGCTGTTTACACCTGGCCACTTCATGCGTTTTCTGTGATCGGATAGCTATCCGATCGTGAAAAGATCAGGTGTAAATGCCCACCGAAACGCATACGAGACGGATTTGAATCCGATCGCTCAAACCACATCAGGAGGTGGTCTGGGCCTATGGAGATATTATTGTGTCTTTATTACATGCGAGAAAATAAATGATCTGAGAGAGAAAAATAAAAGTTTGAGAGAAAAAGTTATCACACTGATAGCAAAAAAGCATATCATGAGAGAAAAAAGAATATTTGAGAGAAAAAGTTTTCATATCAATAGCAAAAAATAATATTTGAGACTAAAAAAAGTTTTGAGAGAAACTATTTTCTCAGAACAAAAAATCTTAAATATATATTTTTTGCTATCAGTGTGAAAACATTTTCTCTAAAAAAAAAAGTGTTTCTCTCAAACCGCTTTTCTTTGCTCTCGATGCAATTTTTTGCTCTTGTGTCAGGATTTTGCTTTCACTGTGAAAATTGTGTCATGGGCGGGGCCACGATCTTTTTTTCTTTTTGGAATGCTCCTATTGGCCAGTCGGGTGAGCATCGTCTTGTCTTGTTGGGAGTCAACTGAATCATTACACCATTGTTCGGTTCACCTAGATAGATGCCTCCTCCGCCTTTAGATTCTCTGCCCGAGGTCGGGTCTTTATTTCCAGTGAATCCCGTCACTATCCTCGGGCCGGGCCTTTGATCTAGAGACGTGGACTCCCACCCTCTATGCTCCCAACGCAAAAGAGTGCGGCGCTGGACTAGATTTGATGGCCGAGCGCGAGCGCGGCTGCGGGCTGTAATGCACTCACTCTGTGTGTGAGGATTCAGGGAGAATAAAACGATTCGTGGGACTCCCGCAACTAGACATTTCTATGAATATAACATATATAAACGAATACATTTTTATTCATCTGTTGCAGAAAAGCAACAAGAACAACTAAAACAAAATACAAATGATTTAAAAGGCCAGAGTTTCGTTTTATAACATGTTTGCAACATGGAGCGATGTAGCCATGCAATCATAGATATGTGTTGATTTCTTGAACGCAACAGCCTTAAGATACGACTCCCCTCACTGCTCAAAAAGGACGTTTTGTTCAGAGCTGAATTCTGTATGCTGGCAAATCCTCTAATTATAACAAACAAAGTGTATATATTATGAAAGATTCATTGTGCAGACAGTCAGCTTCATTGATAATAACAGAGATGTGTGAGATCGCGATGAACTGATGTCAGCTTTAGGGATTATTATGGGAGCACGGATTCAGTCATGCCAAACCATGCACGCAGTCGCTACTTGCTTTTATGTTATAACAGTGGTTTGTGTGTTAATGCTTTAATAAATAATTTATCAGGAGCATTTATGCTGATGTGTATGATGGCGACACGTAGGCTTACTTGGAGGTGCAGAACAGAGGAGGAGGAGGAGAAAGTAACATGGAAAGTAGTTGAGAACATCAGTTATAACGACCCACATATTAAAATGGTCGGGTTTAAATCGGGCTCGGGCTCATAATTATAGTTAATGTGTCGGGCCGGGCTCGGACACAACGGGCTCGGGCTTGATTTTTTTGGGCCCGATCTAAGCTCTAAATTGAGCACGGACACTCCGATGTTAGGGTAAGTTGATGACACACACAACTGGATGTTAGCTGGCTGAGCAATTTCAGCATCACTGAAGATTAAACATTAAAAATAGCACTCATATTCATGAATGAATATTATTAGCTTGCTAATCGCTAGTAAAGCTAATTATTAATTAGCCATCATGCTAGGTTGCATGAGTGCTATCTTTTAATGTTGTTTAATCTTCAGTGATGCTGAACTTGCTCAGCCAGCTACCCATCGAGTTGTGTGTGTCATCAACTTACCCAAACATTGGAGTGTCCGTGCTCAACAACTAGGCAGAAGCGGCATCTATCTGTGAACCGAACGCGAAGGGACGCGAACAATGGTGTAATGATTCATTCAGTTCGACTCCCAAGACAAGACGATGCTCACCCGACTGGCCAATAGGAGCGTACCAATAGGAAAAAAAGATCGTGGCCCCGCCCATGACACAATTTTCACAGTAAAAGCAAAATCCTAACACGAGAGCAAAAAATTGCATCGAGAGCAAAGAAAAGCGGTTTAAGAGAAACACTTTTTTTTTTTAGAGAAAATGTTTTCACACTGATAGCAAAAAATATATATTTAAGATTTTTTTTCAAAGTATTTTGAGAGAGATTTTTTTTTCTCAGAAATAATTTTTTTTATGTTCTCTGAGAAAATACTTTCTCTCAAAACTTTTTTTAGTCTCAAATATTATTTTTTTGTTATTGATATGAAATCTTTTTCTCTCAAATATTCTTTTTTCTCTCATGAAATGCTTTTTTGCTATCAGTGTGATAACTTTTTCTCTCAAACTTTTTTTTCTCTCTCAGATCATTTATTTTCTCGCATGTAATAAAGACACAATAATATCTCCATATTATGGGCCGCATTCCAGACGAAACTGGACAAGTCTAAATGCATCTGGTTGTTGAAACCACATATGTAAATTTTACTCCTCCCAAAAATGCTAAAAAATAAACGTGTGAGAGCGTGTTATAGGCTATATGTCATGTAATAGTCAGATATGACGACGCTACTGCAACACGCATAACCGCAGATGAGCAGCAGCTGAGCGTCTATTCATCAAGTCAACGTGCAAACTATCGCAAATCAAAGTGAAAGTAAGTCGCAGACGCTTAACACACAATCATCTTCATTAAAAGTAAAGAAACGAAATGATCTTACCAGGGCTGTTGCCGCTCTCTCTTATTGCTGTCTTTGATTTTGAAATTAGCCGATGAACAATAAAATGCAGCTCATAACTGTTGCTTTCGGTGACGTGCACTCCCTTAAATCTGCATATTGCGCGGGAATTGAAGATCGGATTTATATCCGTTTCGCAAAAACACATTTATGTGACCAGGTGTAAATGGAATCGTTTTGATAAATCGGATATCTATCCGATCTGAGAAAACGCATGAAGTGGCCAGGTGTAAACAGCCCCTTATAGTCTTATTTAAAAACCTATTTATTTTCTTTAGCTTTTGAATAAGTTGTTTTTGCTGTTGTATGTAATATTAAATGTTGGTTTTAATGTCATCATTGTTGCAAAGCACATTAAATGTTAAAATACACTCCAAAAAAAGATGGTTCTTTAAAGGTAATTTACACACAGTAATAGTTCTATTTAGTTCCATATAGTCCTGAAGAACCCTTTATATGCTGAAATGGTTCTTTGTGTTAGAGTTTAGGGTTCTCTATTCCCGCCTTTTTTGTTTTTCAAGTTTGTAACTGTCAAAGCCTCCTCATAACTGATTTTCTGGAGCTCAGCTAACTACAGTTACTATACTGTCAACATATGTCTATAAATTATAACTTAAAAAAATGTAACAATCATCTCAACAATCATGTATTTTTCTCTTTATAATTTAACAGAACATGTAAGTGTGAGCAGCTCGGTTCAGTTAAGGATACTCATCTTCTCTTCTCCAAAATGTAAGTAAGTAACAGAGATATGGCATTTATGATCCATATTGTTTGATTTGTTTTTAAATTATGCCTTTATGGCCAGTCCCAAAAAAACATTAAAGCTATACCATGACTTTATATCACTTTTTTCACTTTAACACGCCTTTCTGGATCAAACGTCATACAACCCAACCCATTTCAGCGGGTATTATGAATTTATTTATTTTTTAAGTTAGGAAGATAGCATGTATATTGACTCACCGGCTGTCGCTGTCCCGACTTGTCTCGCGAGTCGCCACTAACAGAGGGACGGTGACCCAGCACACCGTCCATCAAGTCAAACCATGGAAAGTTCCTTCTCTGAGCTCCGCTTTGTCTATTGTGCGTTTTAATTGTACAATGTACAATTGTACAATACTGCACCCGCAACTTTTTTATTTTTTCCCAAACTTGAAGCGTTGTTCGCTGAATACTTAGCTTAGAATTCAGCATCAATGTATTTTATAACGTCCTCGTTTCTTCACACGCGTCAAATTGGCGTTGTAGCCTTTCTTCTGCCTCAATGCTCAGAAGAGCTTTGGTATCTTCGACAGACCAGTACAGGCAATTCTCCATTTCACGAGTTCACACTTACATACAATTAGAGGGGGTAAAGTATAATGCGTATTTGGCGTGCTGTCCGGGGGGAGGGCTCCGAGCTCGGAGTTCAGCCCGAACCTAGAGTACTCCCCCCGTGTGTAAAGTGGTAAGGACTAGAAGAGTGGAGAAGGGGTGGTGGAGGGACGCTGCTAAACTGTCAATGAAATGAGGTGAGACTGCTGAGTCTATATATACACATTTTAATCATTGATTGTAGAGTGCTCTCCACTCGTGGTAATGGTAATTATCTGAACGTGCTCCTCCCGAACTTTGTTAATAACACATCATTTCGAGCAGCGATTATTTTGCACCATATAAAAAAGTGAAATGTGCATCTTGTCGCAGACCATAACTTTCCCTGACACCGATAAACTCCGTATTTTACCTTACCCACGCATCTAGCCCGACCTGGCCCGCTTTGGCCCAAGGTATTCGACGGGCCAGAAATCCTGGCCGTTGGCCCCGAGTAAGCCCCGGAAGTGACAGTGGAAACAGGGTTCCTCAATTCCAGCCCTGGAGAGCCACTGCCCTGCAAAGTTTAGCTCCAACCCTAATCAAATACACCTTTACCAGCTAATCAAGGTCTTCAGGGTTACAGGTACTGTAGGTGAGTTCGAGCAGAGTTCGAGCAGTAAGGATGTCCCTTCTGTTGTTTTATAATTTAGAAGGGTGCTCAGGAGATGCTCAATCAACACTTTAATATTCTTCACAGTGACTACCCAACAGTCTGCACGACGTTACTTCATCGCAGTCTAGACTTGGACAATGAACGCAAGGGCTGAGGGTGTCATTTGGGACAGGGCATATCTGATTTTCACAAAAGAGGCTATGTGATTAAACACTGCTATTTGTTGATTGCTCCATTTGAATGTTTTAACTATCATTTAAAACAATGACCGTTTCATTGTCTTTCTAGATAGACTGCGCTTTAATAATCCCTCTTGTTCAAACCCACATTCTTTTAAAATCACTTCATTCTTTTCTCTTTATGGCATTTACTTTCTACATCTGTCAGCAGAAAGGTAAATTTTGTTGACCTTTTGGACAGCTCATTTTTATGCCCTTTTAGTCTGCATGAAAGAGGAAGAGATGGTCCCAGTGAGGTTGTGAATTTGAGGCTGACTCTTTTGCCTGCCTATGTGCCTGCGTTTTGTCTCTGGCCTTTTCTGGAACCTTCATCTTGATTCTGATTTGCACTATAGTATTTTATGTGTTAAGGTGAAAGTCAGTGTTTGGTTTTGATGTACAAATCTGTTGTCTTCTGGAGGCTCACAAGTGACTGTCATTTTATCCGGCATACAAATAAAAGGCTGTCTATCACGAGTAATTCAATACGACCATAACTCAAGTCTTTTATTGCATTTAAAAATTCATAAGTTTGCATTCCCAACTTTATCGCTTATTGTTGTTACCCCAGGCAAAACAAAATATGCACCACTGATCTCAGACACTTTAACACTCCTTTGAACTGAGCTTGAAATATGACTTATGGACAATACTGACGTCTTTGAGCACCATGTAAGAAGAAGAAGGTTGAAAAATACTGCAAGAAATGTCTGAATTATGAATTCTTGTTTTGACTTGTTTCAGATGATCACTTCAAACTCTGTCTAAAGAACATGCTCGAACTTGAGCCAAGGTTGAATGTACCACAGCAACATAAAACAGTGGAGTGTTCCCTGTGCTTGTGAGTAACTGCGGTATCACTCTCCTTTGTTTTTATTGAGTTTTCTTTTGTCGGGCCCTTCTAGAGTTTCACCGGAGAGAATCAGCACGATCAAAAATGGATTCCCTTTATACTTTCAGCTGCTCCTCGAAGACTTGAGGCCTGTCAGTCAGACACAGAAAGAAAGAAAGAAAGAAAGAAAGAAAGAAAGAAAGAAAGAAAGAAAGAAAGAAAGAAAGAAAAGAAAGAAAGAAAGAAAGAAAGAAAAGAAAGAAAGAAAGAAAGAAAGAAAGGTTTGAGGCCTGTTGAACAGATGGAAGTTAGATATGTCTGGCTGTGTTCCCAAAGGTTTAATGTTGTCAGGACTCTCTCTCTCTCTCCTGTCTGGCTCAGTAACACACAGTTGCCCGTTTATAGGGATATTATCATGTGTGATGCGTTAAGAAGTTGGAACTTAACTCAAGTGGGCCTGTGGAAATGTTTTACCACTGTCGTGTTTTCTGCTCTGTAGAATGAACCTTAATCTGTGGATCTAAGCTGGAAAGAAAAACAATCAAATTTCAAATGTGCAGGGAGAGTATGAAAGTGAGACTAAGAGAAAAAGATAGTATCATTCCCAAAGAAATGTAAGAATTTGTCTCTCTTTTTTTGTGTTCTCCCTCTGGGGCTGTAGCAGACTCATTCACACACCCCCTTGTGGCAGGCAGAGTCATTACACTCTCCTGCCCTCCCCTTCACATTGTCCCAGTCTCTGCCTAGAACACATTATGTTCGGACACTGTGCCAAAATACTGCTTCTGGTGTCTTGTCTAGCTATAAATCATGCAGCTATCAGTGTTTAAAGAAGGCACATGCCAAAGAGATGCAGGCTGTGAGGGCACCTGTACTGGCTGGCACACTCTCTTTGAGATGGACAACCACAGCAGATCCACAAAATACATCACTTTGACAGGAAATTAAGGTAAATCATCTGGTTGAGTAATGTGTTAAATGTATGAGGATCAGTAAGGCATAAAAGTGAATTAGTACTGATAATGGTAACGCTTCCTTTTACAGTCCAGTTACCCATGTAAATACTATGTACTTATTTTAGTAACTACAATTACTGGGTAATAACTAGTACTAACCCTGAACCTACCCCTAAACCTACCCCTGTTCCATGTACTTACCTTATATTAGCCAGTACGTTCTAGGTAAGTACACTGTAAGTACACTATAAGTACTGTACTGTAAAAGGAAGCGTTACCCTGATAATCAGGACTTTCCTCAAGCCCGCACATCCTGATTTTGCCGAGTAATGTTCCTGGGTCAACATATTTTGTTGTCCCTGCACTGTAAAAAAAAAACTGTTAAATTTACAGGAAAGCCCTGGCAGCTGTGGTTACCAGAGTTTTCCTGTTAAAAATACGGTAGCAACTTTTTAGGTTTTACAGATGTTGACCGTATATAATTTTACAGGAATAAACTGTATTTCATAATCTGATATAATGTTAATTTACTGCCCTTATGAAGTATTATTATCTGTTTTTTTTTCCATTGTAATACACTGACAGCCAACAATCACAGCTGTGATGAGTCACATGATCAATCAATGCTCATCATAAGCAGCACTTCCACAAGAAAGTTAATACTAAAATATAGAAGCTGCACAGTGTCATTCACACAAACATTAAACACCATCATGGTAACATGTTGAAATTTAAAAAACACAATAAGCATTAATTTAACAACATTAAATGTAACATGAAACCCTAATGTAAATAACTGATTAGAAAAAAACTAAGAAAATTATGAAGAAACAGTTATTTAAAAACAAAATACATCAAATGTGAAGTGTCACGCAGGGAATTGTGGGAATGTCAATTTACATTTTTTCACTGTAAATTATACAATGACTGGTCCTTTTGACTTCCAAAAACTGTAAATTTAACGGTATTTTACAGTAAAATTACATTAAATGTACCATTATTTATATAACAGTTATTTACCGTATAAGGAAACTTTCTGTTAACCAAATAACAGGTTTTCACTGTAGCATTTTTACCATCTTTTACCGTTAAAATCACGATCATTTTTTACAGTGTGGAACAACATTCCTGTCTGTAAATTTTGTCCTAATATAACTACCCCTAAACCTTTATCCCTGAAATCAGAGGGAAGTGATAGGTGAATCGCTCTGATTAGTAATTAGTAATCGGTAATTAGTAATCAATCTGATTAGTTGATTGGGATGTTGTTCCAGGATCAACATAAATGATGTTCCAGGAACATGTTGCACTTGGTGAAATCAGGTTCTGCCTCAAGCCCATTGTTACCTTAAAAGTGATCAGTTGACTAAACTTCACCCATTGCCTTAAAATTATTAAATAACCTCACGTATAGTTGAAAAAACATGACAATTCCACAAAACTTATTTTGTTAAATTTACACTTTGCATGAAGTTTATTTACATAATAATTTTGAGGAAACCTGTTGCTTACTTTTTTTAGTGATCACATTTTACAGTGTACCTTCTTGTCCAGGCTGTAGTCTAACTTGATTAGATTAGCACTACTAAACACTAAATAGTGTTATTCACAACTTGTTGACTGCACATCTGCACATCTTAAATGAAATTGGTGGAAAGCTCTATATTTGCTTTCGTAATGTTCTTGTAAACTTTCTCTCTTCCTGAAACATCTAACCTCAGTACAACCTTTCTAAGACATGCAAAAAGATTGAATCAGATCTGTTCTGCTTGAAGGCATGATACTTTTTCAGCAGCAATTACAACATGCACACACATCCTCATGTGTACATATGCATAATGATAAAACAAATTAAAGCTTTCTGATGAAAAATTAAAATCAATAACTCTTTTACATATAGAAGAATAAATATTTAGAATAGAAGATGCACCCAGAATAGTCACATTTTGAATGGTATATACTATATTTATGTTCATTCCATAAAATTAATGAAAGTTGCTAGTCTGATTGTCTAAAAATTTAGTACCTGCACTCGGTTTGTTCTGACGCAGCTCAGGTTTTGCTCCATGCGAGCCATGTGGATTTCAGCCTATTAAAAGCATGGCAAGAAAGAAAACACACAGATGTTTTGAGTTGGCCAGCAGCCATGTCTGCGTCTGTGGAACTGTATTTGACAGTTTTTGATTCATCCTGTTCACCCTATAGGTCAGGGTGAACAGATATCTGTGTATGTCCGTGTAGGGAAATGTTAGCGGTATGCAGTGGGATCTGTTTGGAGCAGAGCGAAGTGCTTCCTGATGTGGGCTGCCCTGTCAGAGGTTAAAAGCTAGCAACAGTTTGCGCTTGGACTTTGAATGTGCATTTCTTTCTCTACTTTTATTTTTCTGCCTCTCAATTTCAGTCTCTTTTCTTCTTCTTTTATCGCTCTCTCTATAAAATGTCTAATCCATCTGGGTCTAATGTGCGGCCAAAGCATCAGTATTCATCTTGCTCTCTCTTCTCTCTCCACCTCTTCCCCTTGTGTTTGTTTTTATACTATGGGGGTATGATAGCCATTTAATAATTCATTTTTAGAGTGTATACCCTTGCAATGAGAAATTCTGATTCATCCTTAGAGTTGCCGGCTGCCCGCTTCTTGCATCATTTAGGCTCGAGAATAAGCCGTGGCTCGCTAGCGCTCTTTGGAGTTTAGCAGTCTCCATTTTGTTTGCTGGAAAGTTTGCTGTGGACAAGCGGCTAGCAGAGTCAGGGGTTTTCCTTCCTTTCTCTGACGACATGGCATTTTAAAAACAGACGAGACCACAACGGCCCCTTTGATCTGTTCTAACTCAGAAGGAAAGAGAGGGAGAGATGGAGCGAAAGAGAAAGAGAGAGCACTGACCAATACCAGCCTTCTCCCAACTGTGGTCTTAAGATTAAAGGGGAATATTCTGTGAAGGCGTGTGTGTGTGTGTGTGTGTGGGGTGTGTGTGTGTTGTGTGTGTTGTCCGTGTGTGTGTCCGTGTGTGTGTCCGTGTGTGTGTCTGTGGTGTGTGTGTGTTGTATGGTTTGAGGTTGACTTGTGGACTATGGCTAAATGTGTCTGTGTATTTGAACAGTTTTCCTGGTTGTGCTGTGCTGTGGTCGCAGTAGCTCTTTTGAAGCGTTGGCTAACTTATTTCCTACTTGTTTCATTCCCCTAATCCTAAACCTTAAACATCACACATAACCAGCTTCACTCAGCAAACACTCATGAATTGCCGCTATCCATCATCTTTACATATTACCCTGTTTAGCTTCCAACAGCGAACCAATTAGCAAGACACATACATTTTTAATACGCTCTACTGTTACGTTAGTAACAGACGGAATTAACTGTGAATCAGGAAAAATAAAAACATATAAAGGACAAAAGATTTCAAATGAAAGTTTAGCGGCACTTACAATGACAGTAAATAGGGCGAATTTGTGGGTGATTTAAAAGCATAAATCAGAAGTTTTTTTATTTCATTTTTATTTTTACAAAAATATATTCCTCTGTTAAAACTTGTTTATTTGAGTTCTCCTAAATTGTCGTAATTTTTATGTTTTATGTCTTTAGGGTTTTAGGTATTGCGTTATGTAAGTGTTGGAACTACACTGAAAAGGTTAGTTATTTTTTAACACTAAAATTGTGTCAAAATTGTTTATGTCTTGTGGAATTGAAACAGTTAATATTTTAGTGTTTATGGAATATTTCCATAACCCTGCCTCTCTGTAACCCTGACTTTTTCTGAAGAAAAAAGTCAGAAATCATTTTTGTGGTAATTAACAGTATGTCTCGAGGGCTGTCGTTGGAGCTTAATTTAAATTGAGCCCGGATCATTCGTTTATGTAATATAATGATTCTGTTTACAGTGTTGGGAAGTACACATTCTGTATTGCTTATTTATAAATGTGCATCTGTGTTTAGAATCTGGGTGTGTTTTAATGGCAGGCCTGAATGTAGTGTAATATTTAATCCTAAAACCGTTCTCTGTATATTGTCCACCTCTTTTAGTTTTGGTGTTATCCGTCCATGTTTCTTGGGTGGCTTCTGTCAGAGAGAGAGTAAATATAGCCTCGGAATAAACCATGAATACATGGTTGGGTACAGAAAATCACAGTGGCACAACGCCACAGAGAGGGACATGGCCTTGTGTGGGTCTCTGACAAACAGCACATGCCTCAAGAGTGGAAACAGCAGCTCACACACAAACATATACCACTGCATGGGTGCGTTACCCAAAAAGCCCAGAAAATAGCGTCTCCCTGCTTCCACTGAGGGAAAAATTGCTTACTCACCCTCCCACATGCCTCATTTCCTGTTCTTATTATGGAAAGTAACAGTGGAAGTGGGCCTCTGCTGGCTAAACTGTGATCAGTGTTGTTTTTGCATCTGATGCTTGAATACTGATTGAAATAAGGAGATGTGCACAAATTAGAAAGTATACAGTAGGATTACAAATGGATTCTTGTTTTGATTATGAGCATGCGTGCAAAACTTAAATTTTATTTAGCTATATCATATTAAATAAATAAACTAATAGGCCTATGCAAAAAAGGATTAATGCATTATAATAACATTATGTGCTCAGGGTATTGTGTTATATTGTATATTATTATATTATATTGACAAAGAGCATGGGACATTTTTGATCATGCAATTATAGACTGGGTTATAATCAGGTGCGCATGCGTGGTAAAAAAAAATGATGCACAGATGAAAATGTGAAGGGAAGCGCTTTTGAGTACCAACATCTTTGGGGACCGGGACATGTTTACTTACTGGACTCTGGAGTATCTCTGGTAAGAAAGCAATCATGATGATAAGTGTGTTCATTAATTATTAGTTGTTAATAGGGGTGCAATGGATCGCAATTGATTCGTGATCTGTACGGACCAGGGGCCTCATTTATAAAACTCTGCGTAGGATCCTTACTAAAAGTGTACGTGCGCCCGAAAGCCAAAAAAAAATCAGACTTATAAAACTGTGCGTACGCCAGAATCTGCGCAGAAATCACTAAATCTCAGTCAGCGTAAGATTGTGCGCACATGCGTCTCCACCCCGAAATAACCATATATGGAGCTTACAACGGCAACGCCTATTTTTACTATATGCATATCCTCATCTGCATATCATTTGCATATGATTATTCATCCACGTGAACGGTACCAGACATTAGGAAAATATGAAATATGGATGTCATTAATAAAAATTATTTAATAGCCTATCCTTGCATTGTTTTTGAATAAATAAATAAAATAGTGTAAAATACATTTCAGAGAAAGATTTTCTCAATCTTTTCCACTGGCCAAATAGTATTTTTAATTGATTTATATTTTTAATGGAAAAAGATAGACCTTGTTGTGCATTATTTGCACACATCTATTTTCTCAGACAATCTGCTAATATATTATCATGATAAGCAATTAATCTCTGTAGTTAAAACATTAAAACACAGCATGCCAGAGGAAAAGTGTTTGCATTGCATCCACAACAAATATTTCTATTTATTAAATATAAAAATGTTGTAACTTCTCAGTAATGATTTCATGTAGTTTAAGTGTTTAACACCATTAATGAGAATGGCATATTTAATCTAAATGTTTATATCAGAAGTAAAACATAGTTTAAATCATTCTTTTATTTATTTAAATTATTGTTGTGAACATGCACTGTATTTATGATTAGGACGTATAATGAAGATGTACGGTTTTAGATAGGCTGCGTCAGTTTCACTAAACGGCCCAACGCGCGACATTTAAGAAGTATATGTTTATAAATTTAAGAAGTTATCTTTCTGTATATGTATAATTTTCTTTAGATTTTCTGTCTGTGACCAAAAATACATTAAACTCCAGCTCACCATCAGTGTCGCCAAACTGCTCCACCTCCAAAACTTTCGTACGCATGGGTCAGAGTTTGCGTGAAGTGCGCAAATTTTCCCATCAAGTTTGTTTTTATAAATCACAATTTATGCGTCGGAAGCGTATGCATCTTTCCTGTTTTGTGCGTACACAACGGTTATAAATGAGGCCCCTGGCCCCATGGTCCGACACGCATGATATTTGTGGATTAACTGCTAAGTTTAACCATCATAGAGTAAAAGTTTACCATTTGGACGTGTTTTGTCACGCCAATATACACATTTTACAATTTACACATTTAAACGATTTTGCACGCTGTTATCTTTGCGCACACACCAGAAGCAGAGAAAGAGAGAGAGAGGAGCGTATGTTCAGTCCATGCATTTGGTCTTAAAGTGACAGCAGCCTAATATTCCTGTTGTTATCTGTGTCATTATGTTAATAAAATAAAATAAAATTACAGAGATTAACCTATATTTCATTTCTACAGTGAACAAGTAGTGTTATAGTGAGGAGAGCAGTCAGGAGGAAGTGATGATGACAAGCTTGTAGGATAAGTGTGCCGTGTAAAGTGTGAGTACCAAACAGCATCTCCAGGTGCCCCCTTGAGAAACAGACCAAAAAAGTCATGTGCACTCCTGATTATAATTGTCATCATGATATGTTGGGGTATAATTTAAACAGCCATAATAACTTTAGTTACATTACATTATTATATAAATAATTTTGAGCTCCTAAACTGGCCTCTATCCTAACCACTGTATGTTTCGATGCTTTGGGATGCCATGCTGTCTAAAGCAGCCGCATCAGCCTTGTGTCCAGGGCCACAAGGCAGGTGTATGTGACTGCTTGATCCCATCCATACCTGGATCAACCCCAATTTCTTTCTTTTTAAGGATATGAACCTCATATGCAGCCCATTCTCACCCCAAGGCGTCATCTAACTGACGCCTTGGGAATCAGTTTGACCATGCTTCAATATTCGACGTTAAAGGTACCCTTTAGCGTCAGTTAGTTGACGCGATCCCAGGGCGTCATCTAACTGACGCGTTACCCTTAGCGTCAGTTAGATGACGCCCTTCTACCCAGACCTAAACCTACCCGCGTCATCTAACTGACGCGTTACCCTTAGCGTCAGTTAGATGACGCCCTGGGATCGCGTCAACTAACTGACGCTAAAGGGTACACTGTAAAGAGATTGCTGTAAATTTTACAGTAACTTACTGGCAGCTGGATGCCAGTAATGTACTGTAAAATGTTTTACAGTATTATTACTGTATTTTCACTTACAGTACACTGTACCTTTACTGTATTTTCAATTACAGTATCTTTACTGTATTTTCAATTACAGTATACTGTACCTTTACTGTATTTTCAATTACAGTATACTGTACCTTTACTGTATTTTCAATTACAGTATACTGTATCTTTACTGTATTTTCAATTACAGTATACTGTACCATTTACTGTATTTTGTCTGTTACCGTATTGTCATTTACAGTATTAGTATTGAGTTTTTTTTGTTTTTTTTACATGTTTACCCCACCCCCAAAAATTACAACAACTCATGAACATTTGTCCTTAAAATATTATTTTTAATTGTTGAACATTTTGTTTTTAGAAGTACAAATTACAAATCTTGACCTCAATAGCTGAAAAAAAAAAGGGCAAAAATCACCAAAGTCCATAGAACTAATCTCCTGGGGACCATTTGTATCTGTAGCATGGCAAAAACGTGCGTACACGCACTGAAAACCAAAACAGGCCTTAAAATAATAAAATACCATAAAAGTCAGTTTGTGTTGTTACATTTCAGTAATTTTGCCAGTCAAAGTTGACAAGCTCTCTGATGAGAAACACTGAGGAGGTTCAGGCTGATGCTTTTTTGTGTGTGGATCTTTCCAGATTTCCATCTGCTCTGTGCCTTTAGTGTTTGGTGCCATCAGAGTTGATTCTGAGAATGAACCTGCAAGCACAAAGGGGAAAAAAATACATTAATTTTGAGATCGGTGTTGTCAGAATTTGCCCTAACTCTCAAACTTAATGATGCATGTTATGTTGATAAAAGCAAAACATCTGATTCTGAATGCACCTACAGAGATGGTACATAATTACCTCATAATCTATTACATTCGAATCATTTAAGCTTCATTCTTTCACAATACATTCCTGTGTAGCTTCAACAGTAGAGAAAGATGCAAGAATGCTGAAACAATGAGTTTGATTTCCAGGGAATGGATAACTTAAAGGAGAACTCTGGTCAATTTTAACATTGAGCTCATTTTTTGTACATTTGGAGTGCTGTCAGTACAGAGAACAACGACAAAAATCAGTGTTTTCTACACCGTGTTATCCTTTTTTTAAAATTCGCACCCTGTTGACTTAAATGGGGCAAGTTCTAAACCTGCTTTTAGCCTCTTAACATCCTTGATGTGTCATTACAAGTGCACAGCCATGTGAGTGGTGTTATTAAGAGTGACCACGGTCAATCTGACTGCAGTAGATGTGAAAGATATGAATAAAAATGATGTTTATTCAGCCAGCTCACATACCTGTGTTTTCTTCCTGTTTTCGGTCGAAGTCGACAGTAGTCTATTGTCGAGTTCGCGCGTGCGCGATCATTGGTAACTTGTAATGACACATCAAGGATGTTAAGAGGCTAAAAGCAGGTTTAGAACTTGCCCCGTTTAAGTCAACGGGGTGCGAATTTTAAAAAGAGGATAACACGGTGTAGGCAACAACACCGATTTTTGTCGTTGTTCTCTGTACTGACAGCACTCCAAATGTACAAAAAATGAGCTCAATGTTAAAATTGACCGGAGTTCTCCTTTAATAATAGGAACATGCCACCGTTTTTTGAAAAAGGTGGTTTTCACCGTCTCCCCTATATTTAGCAAACGCATTTTTGTCTCAGTGCATGCATTGTCTTAGTCTGGCAGTGCCGCCACTAGCTTAGCTTTGCATAATAAATGGAACCCTTTGTTGCCGGATAGCATGTTGGGAGTAAAAGTGATTAAAAAACTCAATTATTTTTTGTGGCCTGCGTATTGACCCTTTTACAGCCCACGTGATCAAATAGTTTGGCAACGGAAGTGGTGTTGTTTCCCACTGGCTCTAACGTGTTAGCAACTCCTAAAGTTTATCAAAACGGTTTCCCAGCATCAAAATGTCTGGTTGTTGCGTTTACGGTTGCACTAATCGATATTCCACCATGGGACTTAAGTTTTATAGGATTCCGACAGGATCACGGCCGTTTCAGAAGAACCGGCGGCGCCTGTGGCTGCAGGCGATTAAACGTGTTGATTGGAGCGAGGACATAATAAAAAAATGCTCGCGTCTGCAGCGCCCACTTTATATGGGCTGATTCTCGCCATACTTCCGTTGCCAATTTGCGCACGCATACGTTGCCACGTCATCAATGTGTACAAACAGTAAAAGGGTCTATTCACAACGAGTGCAAATAGCAATGCAGATTAAGACTAGGCGATTTCCTAGGCAGATGTTGACTTGGGACGGAGCACAGGCGAAGCACTGCTAATTGGTCACAGAGATATCACGCAACACCTGAAATCCCCCAACTTCCGTCAACATACCGGCATGAATATTAGCTGGCTATTTTTCCTACAGTAGACATAGTGAATGGCGATAAACATGGCTGATTTTGTGAGAGACGAAGAGGGTGACTTCTCAGACAGCCAAGATCCAGAACCATAACTCTACGAACCAGAGTTTTCAGAAGAGGGGCTGCGTGCTTTGGAAATAAGACAGACAAAAGGAGGAGGTTGCGATTGTTCAACAGCCTGAGGGCGTGAGGATGAGAGCCGACACTAACTGGTGGTGTGAGTGTAGGAATATGCCAGCCTATGCCAACTGAAATAGAGTATCTGTGCTGTGGCGAGTGGGACAAGGTACTGCCATCGATGACCAGGCTCAACGTGTCAGATCAAGATGAGGTGCCCGCAGTTGTGTCTCAGCTACCGAGGACTTCTCTGCATTGATCCATCCTATAGTCTTCGACTTTTTTGAGAACTCATCTTCTTTGTCTCTCACAAAATCCGCCATATTCATCGCCATTCACTATGTCTACTGTAGGAAAAATAGTTAACTAATATTCACACCAATATATTGACGGAAGTTGGGGGATTTCAGGTGTTGCGTCATATCTCTGCGCCCAAGTAGCAGTGGTTCGCCTGTGATTCACCGCAATATAGTCCCAAGTCAATATCTGTCTAGGAAATCGCCTAGTCTTAAAGGAACACGCCTTTTTGGGACTTTAGCTTATTCACCGTATCCCCCAGAGTTAGATAAGTCTATACATACCTTTTTCATCTCTGTGCGTGCCGTAACTGTCTGACTCACCCACCGCTAGCCTAGCTTAGCACAAATACTGGATGTAAACGGCTCCAGATAGCATACTGCTCCCAATAAGTGACAAAATAACGCCAGCCTTTTCCTATTTACATGTTGTGATTTGTATAGTCACAGAGTGTACAAATAATAAGGTCACATGAGACACAGCCATATTTTAACCATATAAATACTGGGAACTATATTCTCAGAGGGCGAAGCACTGCTACTTCTGTGGAGTGATTTGCTCGCAGCACTTGAGAAGCCCTGTAGTGAGGAGCAGAGAGTTTGCTCAGAGCTGCGGTAATCACTCCACAGAAGTAGCAGTGCTTCGCCTTCTGAGAATATAGTTCCCAGTATTTATATGGTTAAAAGATGGCAGTGTCTCATATGACCTTATTATTTGTACACGCTGTGACTATACAAATCACAACATGTAAATAGGAAAATGTGGGTGTTATTTTGTCACTTATTGGGATTAGTATGCTAGCTGGAGCTATTTACATCCAGTCTTTGGTCTAAGCTACTGTAGGCTAGTGGTGGGTGCGTCAGAGAGTTACGGCACGCACGGAGATGAAAAAAGTTATGTATGTATCTCACTCTGGGGGATACGGTGAAAAAGCTCCCCAAAAGTCGGGAGCGGACATGCTATCCAGACATGCTATCCGGTGGCGCTGCCAAACGCGAATAGAGCGTAAAATTCTCGTCTACCACGTCTAGTTGGACGCTTGAACATTTAGAATCCAATCGCGTGTCCAAAGCTAAGTTGACACGCGTAAAAAGCAAGTGTTTGAAGCGAAATTGACGCGCGTCAGAGGAGAAATCCGCTTCTTGTGGGAGGGGCAAGTGCTAGACGGTTGTCTGTTTGCAAGATGGCTGATGTTGATTGACCTCTAGAGGTGCATAATTGCGTCTTTACATTGACTTAACATTTAAATCACTCGCACCAGACGTTCTATTCGCGTTTGGTGTGAACGCACCTTAAGACAATGCATGCACTGAGACAAAAATACATTTGCCCACTTATCTAAATATAGAGGAGACAGTGAAAAAAACCCTATTTCAAAAAACGGTAGGGTGTTCCTTTAAACTTAAATACAATGTAATTCCTTTGGATAAAAGTGTCTGCCAAATGCATGAATGTAAATGTAATGTAAAAAATATATATATTTTGGGTTACCTAATTCTGCATTCGACAAAATGGACAGTTAATGCTGAAGAAGAGTCTGTTAGCTGTAGTAGCTGGATGATGATTCTTCATTAGTCAGCATCCATGTTTTTGCTTAGAGAACAGACTCTCCTGAAACAGATAAAGTCACAGCAGCCTTTTAGTGTTATTATAGTTCACAGAAATAAAATACAATGACAAAACGTATTACTACCAACAACGGCATGAGGGGTAAAGATGATGTAAGATATGATGTTGTATGGTGTTTATAGTTTTTTTAATAAATTAAACAACATTTAAAATATTAGTTAGCAAAATTTTGCTATATTGATAATGGTATATTGCTAACCCTTTCCTCCTCCTCCTCCTCCTCCTCAAACGTCAACCTGTTCTGTGTATTAGTGGAGAGCGTCCGCAGTGATGTACAGTCCGGAGGGAATGGCTTCTGCAAATTCAAAATAAAGAACAGAAACTGATGAATGATTATTTAAAAGCACTTTAACTCTGCTGCCTGGTAAACCCGTTTTCTCCCCTTCCGTTGGTTTCATCGGGAGTTACAATATATTATGTTTGCCTGCTAAACTAACGCATAATTCTGCTAATTTAGTTGATGTCATCTTACCCACCTGTAGATGTCATCACCATTAGGACGGCAATCACAAGAAAAGACTCCAAAACACACCTCCGACATTGCAGACATGATTCAGGCCACAAACTTGAAAATAAAACAAAAGATGTAATTAACAATGGTGTCGCTTAAACGGTTAGTTTACTTAAAAAATTAAAATGATATCCATTTACCATTTACTCAGCCTCAACTTGTTCATAACCTGTATTAATTTATTTCTTGTGCTGTGTACCTAAGAAGATATTTTAAAAAACATGAGTAACCAAACAAGTTTCTGGTCCCCATTGACATCCATAGTATTTTTTATTTATTTATTATAGAAGTCAATGGGGACCAGCAAACTGTTCCATTACCAACATTCTTCAAAATATCTTCTTTTATGTTCAGAAGAAAGAACTTCATGCAGGTTTAGAACAACTTGTGGGCAAGTCAATTATGACAGAATTTCTTTTTGAGGTGCACTATTCCTTTTAACTTATTTTTTCACTTTAGCTCTCTGTTAACGTTGTTACATCTCCCTAACTAGCTAAGTTGTGATAAATAAGGGACGGAAGTTCACGGAACATACATATGTTATTATTATTCTCTGTTTAAGTTTACTTCGGCTTATTTAAGTGAAGTTAACCTACCAGTTGATGTTATGACGGCAATGAAAAGGCTCCAACACACACCTCCATCGTTGCAGACTGCAGACATTATACAGATCACAAACCTGAAAATAAATCAAAGCATATACGTGAAAATCTTGTTTAAAAACCTCATTTAAACAAGGGTTTCGTCTATCTCACTTTACCTCAGTATTTCACCACGACACGTTAGTTCGTTGCGGTTAACGTTAGCCTAACCGACGACTCCGCCTAGCGAGCTTACGTTAAAGAGGCAGAGATATGTACAAACGTTATTGTTATCGTTTTAACTAAAGAATATTTCGGATAATATAGGTGAACTTATTAGCTTACTTACCAGTTAATATTATCACCGTGACGGAGATCCAGCCGACTGTCAGGGAAAAAAAGGCACCAAAACCATTCCGACGAAAACAAAAAGACAAATCATGTTAGTTTGCTGTTAACATAAATGAAAACATTTGCAAATTTTTGTTTTACATAAAATAGAAATAATGTACTACTAACCTTTTTGGAGTTACCGGTAGGCTACATCTTTTGTCCACATTAACGGCCACTTCAACCAATACAGTCAAAAAAATTCAAAAGAAATCTCTCTTGCCATTGGTCAGTTTTACGCGGGCTAGTTCACTACTGTAAATTGATTTACAGTAGAGAAGAATTACAGTAGTGACCATATATTTTCCCATAATCCTTTGCGGTTTACAGTAACATACTGTATAAACATTTTACAGTATCTTACAGTACATATTACAGTAAAATACTGTTCAAATTACAGAAATCAGTTACAGTGTACCTTTACCTTTAGAATATTGAAGCATGGTCAAAATTGTCAGTTAGATGACGCCTTGGGGTGAGAATGCGTTGTCATATGGCATAGTCTCTTAGAAGAGTGAGAGCTTCATCATCACCAATGTCCTGCGAATGAGCTCAGTTCTTAAAGTGTATCGATGGGAGATCGCCTCCCTAGCTCATAACACGCAGCTTTGACCCTCTGTCCTCTCACACACACCACCGGGCCAACCTACAGTCTTTAAACAGGCCATAAAAGTGTGTTTGCTGGTATGGAGTCATCTGTGTGTGTGTGAGAAACAGATATATTCCTGCATGTATGCGGAAATGTTCATAATCTGTGAAGTGTGTGTGGATTGGGTGTCAGTGAGAGTATTCCTTCGCTTGGTGCCGGGCTCTCTGTGAAGCACCTGGTTGCTGACGGCTGATATCTTTCACTTTCCCCTGTGAATGTTTATGTGTCGACTGACAAAATTCCACTCCTCATGGAAACTCCTTGGGTGTTGGTGCTCTGAATGGCTCCTTTGTTTTTGCATTCCCGCGTTGTGTGAACAGTGTTTTGGTTTCCCGAGGCTGATAATTGCTGAAGCGACGGCTGCAGGCTCTGCTGCTTTCCTGTGCCGGCTGCTGGGCTTCACCCTCCCAGCCGCAGACCAGACACTGATGCTAACTCCTCCTGACAAACACTTAAGCACACTTCAAACACACCTATGGTCAAATTTGTCAAACTTATAACCGCTTTGACTGTGAGAAGGGAGAAGAAAAACAACAAAATCTGTAGACATTTTTCTTTTGTTTTGTTTTCAGATAATTGAAGGTGTCCATGTGCGTTTTTGAAGGCCCTGGATTTTGAGGTTGTTATTTTACCGTCAGCTGTTGCAGACAGTTTGATGGGATATTTACACAGTGTGAAGTTCAGCCAAAGTGTGAGTATTAAACACTAAATTAGAGTAATTAGCGCAATTGTTGTTATTGCGTTCAGCCATAATGGTGAAGATGAGAATCATTTTCTAAAGGCTAGAAATATCAGCATGTTGTTGTGTTGTGTTGATATTAATATCACAATTCATAAGTGATGACAAATTTAGTTTAGATGTGCTTTTCCTAATTATGCAGAATGTGATCTATTAAAATATTATATAGTATACATTACTTTTTCAAAGATTTGGGATTTGTATGATTTTTTAATGCTTTTGAAAGAAGTGCTGCATTTATTTGATCAAAAATAAAGTAAAAACAGTAATATTGTGAAATAGTATTTACAATTTACTGTTTTCTACTTTAATATATCTTAAAATGTAATTCATTCCTGTGATGGTAAAGCTAAATTTTCAGCATCATTACTCCAGTCTTCAATGTCATACGATTATTCAGAAATCATTTTAATTTGGTGCTCAATTTCCTATTATTATCAATGTTGAAAACAGTTGTACAGCTTCATATTTTTGAATAAACGACAATAATTGAAAACAATTGTAAACAATGTAAAAGTCTGTCACTTTTGATCAATTTACTGCATCTTTGCTAAATAAATGTATTGATTAATTTCTTTTAAAAAAAAAGAAAAAAAAGTCTTGGCCCAGCGATTTTCCATTCCATCCAAAAATGTTCATGCCTGTGCATCACTAACAAAACGCTCACTGAAGTATATTCTATTTACTCTATTTTTAGATACCTTTTTTAAATACTCTATTTTTTTTACCATAAACATCCAAAAAACATAGCCACTGCACCCTTCACCCTTCATGAGAACTCAGGGTGTGTGTGTGTGTGTGTGTGTGTGTGTGTGTGTGTGTGTGTGTGTGTGTGTGTGTGTGTGTGTGTGTGTGTGTGTGTGTGTGTGTGTGTGTGTGTGTGTGTGTGTGTGTGTGTGTGTGTGTGTGTGTGTGTGTGTGTGTGTGTGTGTGTGTGTGTGTGTGTGTGTGTGTGATTGAGTGCGTAGCAGATCTTGGGATTGTTGAGCTGCACAGTGAGAATTGATCCCCTGTCTTTGATGTCTGTGAGGGCAGGCTTAGCCACCCTCTCCCAGTGTTTGCTTTGGCCCGTGCACCAGCACAGCAGCATTGGGCCCTGGTAGCTCCCTTTAATATGATCAGTGGGCCAGTTCTTTTCATCAGTCTGGAGGTCTAATGCCTTTAACTGGCTTACGCTGACCTCTTCTATCCCCCCTTAACACAAACACTCACACACATAAACCCACCCACTAACACATACACAGACATCACTTCATCCCCATCCTCTGTTCCTGCCCTAACGGCCTCTGGGAGTCACTGTGTCACTGGGGCGTGACGGTGGCAGAGGCTTCTGGGTAACAGATGCATGGATCACTAGAGGGCTTGTGCTGTACATGTCAATGCACCTGCCGTGAAATGACTACATGGGAAAACATGAGCATTAAGGAGGAGATTATACTTTGCAAATTATTATTCATGCTATAGGAACACTGGTAACTGAATTGCTCTCATATTGAAACTGCCATCAGTTTAGATGACATGCCAGCCGCCGTAAGGTGCTCGTACTGTAGGTCAAACCAAAATGCAAATAAAAATATACAGTATTTAGTGACCACCAATAATGAATCAGTTGAATAGTTTAAAAATATCAGTGAAGTGGTAGTAGTGAGAGTCAGAAAGACAAGAAGAGAAGGGGAAAATGGTCACAAAAAAATAAAATAAAAAAATAACAATCCAGCAGGCCGTAGATGAGTGCTCGGCTCTATAAATGTTTTTAGGAAGACGCATGTGATATGAGGGTGTTATTTTATCCAAAGCTTTTATCACAGCTGTCAGACTGTCGTCATGGAAAAGCCCAGTGAACATTGGATAAAGCAGTTCAGCCTGCACTGTGCTGGTAGAGATATATATCCATCGTTCCATCCATCCATCCATCCATCCAATTCCTTCTATTGTTCTATCATTCCATCTATTGTTCAATACGATGGCCAAATTGGTTCCCTATGTGAAAAAACTGTGTTACCAATTCCCGATCGGTTGAAATTCGGTTCTATGTTCTGTATAATTATGTCTATTATTCAGCTCAAACTGTAATTATATCAATTCATCTTTTAGCGTTATTTCTAACTATTGTTCCATTGTCTGGTTTCTTTGTCTATTTTAAATTTCCAACCTATGATTCTGCAGAAAGAAAAGTCTCATGCTTGCATGTAAAACTGCATTATGTATTCTTGCAATGCTAATTTCAAAACATAAAAATATAATTTAGATATATATGCAGTATATATTTTATTTATATACCTTTATACCTCATTTCTCGTTTATTTTTTTTAGGTATGTTAATGTTGTTTTGTTCAATGTAAGAAAAGTGCAGAACTATTTTTTATCACCTTCATTGCAATCCCTCTGCCATTGCAAAGAGCGTCTTCCTTGTCTGGCAAAATTTAAATATGGTTTCCAAATTCTGCATTCATAAGGCCAAAAAAATCTTTTCATAAGTTGTTTTGAATTGCAAATTTGTCAAAATCAGCCGTCGCAGAGGAGGCCAGGCCCATGGCGCTTATCCTCCAAACCAGTAAGCCTGGCGACATTGGCAGCAGCGCACTCATACACGCATACACACAAACACAAACTGTCATGGCATAATTATGTAACCCAAACCTCGGCAGATTATTTAAATGTGTGCTGGAGGTGTCATCCTCAGTGTGCCCATGGCAGGTGAGTGGTGTCACATCTCAGAAGTGGAACGGGTGAAACGGACCCCCGCCCCCCCAAACAAGAATGCACAGAACTCTGCCATGCCGGTCTAATCCAGGAGATGCGTATGCGTGTGTATATTTTAGCAGATGTGTGTTAGCATGTTACCTTTGATGGGTTGGATTAAAGCAAATCTCCACTCCTTTGGTGCAGTTCAAACACACAGGGACAATACTGCACACCACAGCCCAGCTAATGAGAGATAAACCTGAGCCCAGGAAAGTGAGCGACGACACATCAACCTGATTAAAGACCAAGTCTCTTGCATTGCCTCCTTCACCCAACTCTTTCTCCCATCACGCATACATCTAATTCCATCCCTCTCGTCACCTTATTCTTTGTTTTTTCCCCTTTCTTTTGGAGAGCATGGCTTGACAAAGAAGCCAGCTTGACTTTATTGCTGTGATGGGCTGTGAATGTCTTTCACTGCATGTAAATGAAGAGCTTTACATCTTTCTATGTGTCTCTACTCACTTAGAGAAGGAGCTGTGTGTTATTACAGCGGTTGTTGACTCTGCAGATTTAAAGCTGAGCTCTCTGCTTTGTGATTTGATAGCTTAATTAAACATGCAAATCTGCTATCTTTATACATCAACGCTCAAAGTGCCCCATTCACAAGCACCTCTTTCATCTAATAAATAAGGCTCTGGATATGCAGAATTGCCCAAGACGAACATAATAGCTGTGCCATGTGTGTGTGTGTGTGTGTGTGTGTGTGTGTAATATATATATATATATATAATATATATATATATATATAGCTCTAACACACACACATACGCACACACGCACACACTCGTTATATTATAAATATTTTAAATTAGCTTTTATTTTTATATTTTCATTTTTTGTTAGCATTTAATTGTACAGTCCTGTTCCTCATGCACTAACTATGTACGTATTTTAGTAATTGCAATAACTGGGTAATAACTAGATACTAACCCTGAACCTACCCTTAAAGTACACTTAAGTGCACATACTGTAGAATAAATAAATATATTGTTGTGATTTATTTATGAATGTATTTTTATTAGTTTATTTTTTGTCATCGTATTACTTTTGTTTAGCTTTAATTTATTTTTAGTTCAGTTTTAGTAATTTTTGTGCTTCAACTTACATTTATTTTAGTTATTTTAGTCCATTTTATTTATAATTGTCTAAGTTTTTTGAAGTTTGAGTTTTTCATCTAATATTTATATTTTATTTCAGCTTTCTTTCAGCTAATGAATTAATTGAATAAATCAATACATTTTAATAGTTTCATTTTAGTTAACAATAACACTCTATTCTAATCATAATTTGATGTTTTCAATAATAATGTAATATAATATGCTATTAAAATTTCACTCTTCTTCATTTTTATCATTCCTAGGCTTATTTATGCTCACTGACTGTACGTCAAGCTAACAGGCATTATTGATGTCAGTAAAGTGAACATTTTATGACATTGCTTGGAGATTTTGCTTTTAGAAGGGAAGCCTTACTGCTAGTCTTACAAATGACCACTCTATCTCTGATACTGACACACCGCTGCGTTGCTTGTGTTGACACAGCTCCGTATGTTCTGGGCAGGATGATGAAGCTGTCCAGCGGATTTGAGATGTGGTAATCCGCTGCTGAATTAGCTCAGGAGGATGTCTCAAGGCGGTGGCGGTGTGGTGCCACTTATGTAGGATTGAGTAAGTACCCTCTGGTCCTCTCGCCTCCCGTCAGAGGAGCCGCCCCTGGGCCAGGGAACAGATCTCAGCCTCCTGTCTCTCAGACTCCTCACAAAAGAAAACAGAGTACTGACACAAAGAGACACTCTGACATGATCTGATTTTAATAAGCTCAGTGTGCTGAGGGTGACTTGTTTGCGAGGGAGGTGAATGGAAGAGTGTTTGGTAATGTATGTGCGTATGTCGAGGGGGGTCAGCGGTCGGAGAGACCGAGGTTGATTGCGTTGGGGTGTGTGCGTATGCGATTGGTTTCGGGGTGAGGGTTAGACTTCTGTGTGCGGCGTGATCCCGGTGAATCTCCTCTTTGAAGCTGAACAGATGTGGATTTGCATATGTGCGGGTCCCAGGCTTCAGTGGAGATTAGCGGCTGGTTTTGTGGAAGGTGCATATTTAATAAAGGCCTGAAGCGATGCCGAGCGCAGAGCAGACCCCAACAGACACGCAGGACAAAAGCCGAGGAGGGAGAGGAGGGCCGGTGACGGGCAGAAACAGACCTTAGACTAGATTGGACCGGCCTTTTAGTGGGGCTGTGACAAGACTTTAAGGGTTTACAGACAGAGAGTTAGAGAATGGAAGAAAGGGAAAAGTTAATATAAGAGGGTTTATAACTTGTTCAGTCTCCTCTGCAAGTTTATTTGTTTGTTTACACGCTTGTCTTTTGATGTAAGGTTGAGCTTTTTCTCCTTTGTTCATGCTCGTGATCTTTTTCTGTTGTAATTTGGGATAAGGGGGTGGGATGGGAAGCAGAAATAAGGGATTTAGTGGAGAATATTTGGAGATGAAAATAACACCACATGTATCGAAACCATGGGAGTTTGAGATGCAGCAAAAAAAAAAAAAAAGACCCAAGAAACTGATCAATGGATGCGAGTCAGTTTCGTCAGCAATGAAACCTATTTTTATAAAAAAGATAATATTTACTATTAGTTAAACTCTTTAATAAGTCTAATGATGGAATTTATTATAACATTGAATAATATAATAATAATAATAATAATAATATGCATTTATAAATGATGTACACAAATTTGGAAACAAATTTTGGAATCATTAATAATTGAACCAAACACATAATTTTATGATGATTAATTGACCTGTTTTTTCTTTTGTTTTTGTTTTTGTACTTTTTTTTCAGTCAGTACAGAACCATAGAATTCATAGTCTTTTTGATCAGTTTTTAGAGGCACTGGTTTTCTTTTTCTCTCTTTTGTGTCTTCTCTCCTCTTTCTCTTTCCTTCTTTCCCTGAACTAACCCACTGAGCTGTATCTCTACTACAGGTCTGAGTGAAAGTGTTTTTTGCGCTTCAATTGGATAAGAGAGAAATAAGGTAGATAAGAGAGTTCTTAAAAACTATACTGTTCAAAAGTTTGGGGTTTGTAAGATTTTTTTTCATTTCTTAAGCTCACCAAGTCTGTATTTATTTGATCAGAATACAGTCATGTTGTGAAATATTATTACATTTTTAAATAAATTTGATGATAAATCTTTTTCAGCATCATTACTCCAGTCTCCAGTGTCACACGATTCTTCAGTAATCATTCTGATGATTTGCAGCTCAAGAAACATTTCTTATTATTATCAATGTTGAAAAATATCAAGTCAAGTCACCTTTATTTATGTAGTGCTTTTTACAATACATATTCTTGTATAATGCAGCTTTACAGTGATAACAGGAAATGAATGCAACAAAGATTGTTTTGGATGTACAGCAGCTCTAGAAGAAAGACATTGTCCAGTTTAAGTAAGTTCACCGTTTATTCATTTGTGTTGTAAAAATCATTAGTTATTAATTTAGGGACCGTTTACATGACGCCGTTTTCAACTGAAAACAAATGTTACGCATTCGGGCCGTTCATTTACACAACAGTGGCATTTTGGTGGCCTGAGAATGCAAACTTTGAAACAGTTTTCAAAGTGCAAGTTTTTGAAAACAAGTTTTCGAAAATGATATCGTTATCATGCACATAGGTAGCCTGGATGCCAGCCCGAACCCCGCCCACAACATTTTTTGGTCGGGAAGTTCGGTCTGGACTCGATCCATTGAGGAGTAATTATGATCAGCCAAAAAATGGTCGGACCAATCAAATTGCCAGGGCGGGCTTTATACGATGATGGACAGATAATCCATCCAATAACGTAATCATCACGTCCTCAAAAATATTTTTTCTTTCAAAAATGCTTTTCGTGTTTGCATGCAAGTAGGCCTACTCCGCGAATCCTTAAGTTCTTTTTGCAACACCGGCAAAGATCGTTAACACTCCTTATTTTTTTTTATACTTTTTCCAGAGTTCTGTTTGATAACTATGCGTTGCTCAACATACGTCACTTACTGCGTTCCTCTGATTGGTTGTCGGTCTATCCAATTGAGTGCAGAGTTGTTGTTTTTCCTGGTTCGGTTAAGACACGCCTCATAATCAAAGCCCTATGGAGCAGTCTCAGACTCATGTTCTGACCAGAATATGAGTATGACGAAGTCAGGAGTGTTTAGTCTATAAAAAAAATAGCCCACAGTATTTTTGATGAATGGAAAGGTCAAAAGAAAAAACATTAATTTAAAATATAAATATTTTGTTATATTTTAGAAGTTTTACTGCCACTTTTAATTAATTTAATTCATACTTCATAAAATTTAAATTTTTTAAAAAATCATACTGACCCCCATTTTAAAGTAGTCAGCATGATCAAGACAGAAAGTGTCAAAGAGAGAGGACAAAAGATGAGGTGGACTTAATATGTGAAATGCTAAAATAATCAATCACAACAAGGAAGGAAACAACACAAGAGGTGATGGAAATTAAGAGATTGTATATTTTTGTGTTTCTAATGAGTTAAAGAGAGAATGAAGTTGTTTGGGAAGTCAGGAAAGGGCTGGTTCTGGATTGTGTCTCTGGAGTGGTGCTGTCCTCCATGAAGTGTATGAGATGATGTCTGTCTATGTGTGTGTGTGTGTGTGTGTGTGTGTGTGTGTGTGTGTGTGTGGCAGGTCTATGAGTCTCGGTGGGGTTAATCCACCCTCAGAAATCCTCCTAATGAAGCAGATCACACCCCAGCATCACGGCACACTCAACTCAGTCTATCTGCATACAGCAGAACAAAGTCATAACACCAACATAAATATTTCAGTCTGCTTTTTATCTCAGTGCTAACTTGATAACACCACTCTGTGGTTTGGGTCAGGCGTGAAGAATAAAGGGGGAGAGAGAAGAAAAGAAAAAGAAAATCTGAAGTAAGATTACAATAGTTTATTTGATCTAGAAGATAAAATGAATGACCAAAGTTCACCTTCAATCACTCACCTAGATGAGCAAGAAAAGGTAAAGAATGACGAAAAGCACCTCAAGATCTTTTTTTAATTGAATTATCACACTTTTTCCCCCTCTGAGCATCCTAACAAACGAGAGCGAGGCCGTCCATAAGGAAGAACAGGAAGAGAGACACTTAGTGATGCCTATTACAATCCCAGACGTTTAATGCATTTAATATCTCATTTGAGATGAAATGTGTTTTTTTTAAAACCTCCCAGTGGGATTGGCGTAATCACCTCACATGTAACGTGCACATTACAGTAATTAAACTATTACAAAGGGGCAGTTTCTGATCAGGCGAAACACAGGAGGGCCCTGGACACAATAGCAGGGGCCTCCCTTAACATGCCGGCTCTCGGACGGACATTAATTGATTCTTTGTAGAAGGAAATGAGGAGAGGAGAGTTACCTGCATCCCACACACACCAGATTAAACCCTGTGATGGGGTCGTCAATGTGATGGTGTGTGTTTGCATTTGATGTGCCTAAAGGAGTTTAAAAGGCGCGTGAGTGTGTGTTTGTGGTGAAGAGGTGTGTGTGTGTGAGGGCACTGGTCTGTGAAGAACCACAGAGAGGGAAAACGCAGTGCATCCTTTATTTATTTGTGTGTGAAATATTTATCTGTCACAGTGACGTGGAAGAATGGGGCTGTCAGTCTCCTCTGCGCAGTCAAGAGTGTCGACAAGCTGGCGGCGGAGCCTGGACCAATCTCCTGTGAATAATTGCTGGAATTTCACTTTTGGGAACACCGACTCCCCTTTCGATGCCACACTTTTTCTCTGTGTGTGTGTGTGTATGTGTGTGTGAGTTGCAATGTGTCTCTTTTGCTTTAAGAAAAAAATAAATCCTTCAGGACATCTACCTTCAAAAAACGGACAGATATGTAAGACCTCCAATAAATTATTCATATCGTTACTAAACAATGAAAAGCCAATCAAGCTGAAAACCAAATCAAGCATTAAATATGTGCACACAAACACACACTGTTGCGTGTGTGGGCACTCCTGAGTTCTATAGTGTGTGTGTGTGTGTGTGTGTGTGTGTGTGTGTGTGTGTGTGTGTGTGTGTGTGTGTGTGTGTGTGTGTGGTCTTGGATCAGAGGAGGGAGATGTAATTCGGAGTGAGCAGCGTTTAATTGTTTTAGCACTCCTGTCTCTTCAGGGAACTCTCCGAGTCCTCTCATGCAGATAAACACACCGCGTAAACAATAACAGGCCTAACGTGTTGGCTTACAGCACTCTGGGAAATTCAGCGTTGATGCGGGTGTCAGGGAGGGAGTTATTCTTAAATTGCATTAAGCATTTGTTCTTTATTTTAATGTATCAGGTTCAAAGCACAATTACTGTAGGATTCCCTGAGTGTCTGCTTTTACTGCCTGCAGTCATGGGGTCATATGTTATCTAAAAAAATGCACCATTGTGGGCTCTACATGCAAATGGAAGTGCGTGTACACAACACACACACTCAAGTGTACAAATACACACAATGAAATGCAAGGTTTGTGGTCTGTGCATGCATAATTAAGGTGTACCTTGCTTTAGGAGAGTGGCTGTCATCTCTGGATGCTCATGCCACATTCCAGCAGAAAGCATCTTTGAATAATGAAGAGCAGAAACACACATGCAAAATGCAGAAGGAAAAGAATTGCAGGGAAAAGTGAGAGTGGTATAGTGAAGCTTTGCCATTTAAACGGCACAGCTTAAACATTTATTTAAAGTATCTCAAACATATATTTTATTATCACCATAATTATTATTTTATATAAAGACATTAACTTTATACATTTATACAAATAAATTTATTCACATGAAGTTATATTATTTTTAATATAAAAAAATAATAATATACTATAATATTGTTTAATAATGTATTTAAAAATATTGTTAGGATGTTGTGGTTTTATATTAGATGGTTAAATTAAATTGAAAATAATACTTTTTATTAACATTTATTAAAATTCTCAAAAACACAGTACCTTACACTAACAAAAAAATAATTTGCACAATCTTCCAGAGGTTCTAACAGGGGCCAATTTCGCTTAAATTTCGATAAATACAACATCTTGAGCTCTTTGTTGATTTATATTTATTATTTTTTTTACATTTTGCTGTCTTGTGGTTTATTGTGTTTTTATTTTTTTTTCCCCTTTACAAATGCCGTTATGTTTGGACCCCTGTGGCCTAATGTAATTGCAACAACATTTTGTCTGCTCATTTCTATATGATTTATTCTGAAATTCTTAAACCTTGAAATGGTTAGTTAGTTTGCATTTAATTATTTCAATGGACTGAAGGCAGTTACCTGTGTAGTATGACCTGTATGACCTCGACTAGTTGGCATATTCTTAAAAAAAAAGTCCTGATTTGAATTTACATGCACAGGCCATGATTTATATTGCTCTAAACCTACTCTATAAGCTATCAGTGTATGTTTTTATTTATTTATTTTGGTAAGCACAGTAATCATAAAGTAACTATTAACCATACATATAGATGGTGTTTTCGATATTAGTGATTTACTCCTCAGATATTCACCAATAAGCACGAGTCCATAGCTTCCTGTGTTTCAGGTGCATTTTGTGTTACTTCCCTCTCTTCAGTGAAGTCAAATCAATGTGTATCGTCAAAGATAAAACAAGCTGAAAACGAAAGGCTAGTTTTCATGTTTTCTTTTTTGGCCATCTCATTCCCTCACTTTAAAGGACCACTGGCCATACAAAAGATTAAATAAAAATTAGAGGGTGGTCATAGAGCACGCCGGTCAGAGTGGGATTCACAGCCAGACTCACTGAGGAATCAATTATTTAGAGACAGGGCTGAGATTAAACAAACGCTCTAGCCATGAGACAAACTCCTCCACGCTAGGGCCCGGGAATCATGCGTGTTTGTGTGTGTAACAGAGTGTATTTGGTGAGTGTGTGTGTGTGTGTACCACGAGCAATTCTAAAGGGAAGGGAAGGCAAGGGAGCGGGCTCATAGCTGAGGGAGCCGTCGCCATGAATTAGTAAAGTGCAAAAGTAGCTAACCGTGTTCAGAGGCCAACTTTCAGAGATAACAGTATGTACCTGGATGTTTAGTGTGTGTGTGTGTGTGTGTGTGTGTGTGTGTGTGTGTGTGTGTGCGATTTTGTGTACTGTAGACAATAACCCTTGTGTGCTTTGTGTGCACTGATAGAGAGTTCATCCTGGTAGAAGTTTTTTTTTCAGTGTGATCTTTCACCTTCATGTCTTTCAAAACATTTCTGCTTTTTTTGCCTATACAGTAAAAGTTAATGGGGTCCAATTTTGCTCTGGATTTAAACACCCAATTGATTTTTATTGTTTAGACAAAAACAGCTGATAGATTGTTCAAAGATTGTTTAGAACATGAGTAAATGATGACAGAATTTGTATTTACGGGGGAACTCTCCTTTTATTAGATTTTTGCACATCGTACCTTACTTTCGGGTTGCTTAAATGCAGAGCTACGAATAAAGCTACGAATTATTTAAATTAGAAGCAGAATACAAGTGGGACTAATTTCATGCATTTAATAATAAACTTGAGCATCAAAGTCAGTGTCAACAGTGGCTTTATCCTTAGCATTTTGAAGCTGAGGAGGGCCCTGGTGGGGAAGACAGTTGTAAAATTGTATGTGTGGCATCATGTCTTGCTGGTTTAAACTCGTGTCAGTGTTGCTGGGACACGTAAATGACAGTGTGACTGTGGTCTCAGCTGTGGGTGAGATTTTTTAACTCACGGGGGAATGGCAGTGTAAAATGTGCCATTTGATTTCATTTTACACGGGTGCTGAGTGTCCATGAAGGGGGGAAATGCTACTCTCCCCAGGTCCCCTGCCCAGCACGGCCCAATATCGTTCCTAATTAAGTTTAGAGCAGTGTTTTCATTTGTTAATCACTTAAGTGCTTCCAGGATAACCTGATCTTCAAAGGTCTGGTCCCAGTAGCCCCCAATGTCAAAATGCAATTATATGCATGATTAGCTTGACCTGTTTCCAGACCCCCACCCTGTCCCACTCCTTCTCTCTCTGTCTCTGTCTGTCTCGACTCTCTTTCTCTTATTCTCTCCTCCTCTCCCTCTCTCTCTGCTGATTTGCATGTTGAGAATAGTTGTGTAGGTGAGTGAGTGACCTTGTGTGCGTGTGAGTGTGCGTGTGTGTGTGCATCTCAATATATACGTGCAGCAGGGCACCCCCGTCTGGTGGCAACAGGAAATGATGCGGTGTGTGTGTGAGTGTGGGTCTGGGTCTGCCGGCAGATCACATGTTGGCAGAAAGTTGTTAGGAGACAATCAGATAAAGGTGAGGCAATCTTGAAAATCAGCTTCAGAGAGTTAAAAGAGAAAATAAATACATAAGAATAAAACAATTTATGCTGCTTAAAGGATAATACGATCAGGAATATTAATCAAATCATCTTGATCCTTGCTGCGTGTGCGCTGCAGTGCTTAGCAACGCTTCAATCCCTCTCTAATCTGATTGTGTGTAGATAAGGCGGCTTTAGTGACGCCATTGTGCCTTTCAACTATGCACATATGTACACACATACTGATCAGTGTCTTTGAGAGTTAAGAAACACACACATAGTCATCAAACATAAAGGTGTTCATGGATGACGCTATGGTATTTGTCGCTATTTCTTTAAATCTATAATAATGAATCTATCATTTTTTGAATTTTTCACACCATATGTCAACTAATGAAAGTCATTAAAATGGTGAAACTGTTAATCATTATTATTCATTTATAATTAATATTATATTTAATTATAATTATTATAAACAAAAAACATTGAAATGTATATGAATATATAAAGAAAAGTTGCATATTTAGATATTTTATTTATTAAAAAAAAGTCTCTGTGTTTTTTGTCCATACAATGAAAGTCACCGAGGTCCAATATCGTTTTGGATCTGACTTTCATTATATGGACAAAACATATGAAATATTCTTCACAATATCATATTTTGTGTTCTGCTGAAGAAAGAAAGTAATACAGATTTGGAATGACATGATGGGAAATTTTATTTCGGTATCTCTTTAAATGACAAGTCATAGTAGTATCTAAAATATACACGTTCCTTATAGCATATTCAAGCAAGCACACTGTTCACATGCTTCTTTCACTTTTTCATTCTCTGTTCCATCCTCACGTTGTGTCGAAGGCCTGTGTCAGTGTGTAATTGGTGAGACCGAGGGGGAGGAGTTAATTACATTTAAAGGAATATGTGAATAGGAGGTCTCATGTGCTGTCTGACATGCAGTCACCCTCATACACACAATGTGCGTCTCTCAGGAGGGACACTCCGGTCCCTAGGTGCTCCATTAGACAGATTCACAATGAGAGAAGTTGAAAAAGGAGGGGTGAGGGTGACGGTTGGCAAAGAGAGGATGTATACAAGTCCTATAATATTCACTGATTCCTATGTGTGTGTGTATTTGTGTGTGTGATTCGCAATACAAATGCACACATATGCACATTCAAACTCATTAAAACAAAACAAAACCAAATGAAAACAATGGCTGTGTTGCAGCTACCGACTTTTCCCATTGTTTTCTGTCTATTGTGAATTTTAGATGCTCTGTTTGGTAGAGCACTCACACAGAACGCTAATAAAACATCTTTATTTCTGTCATTCTCAGTGTTTTGCTCTCTTTCTTTCACATAAACACGCACTCAGAACTTGCTGTTCCCAAAAATGTAGGTTGTTTCAGGTTTCACTATCCTTGTACATTTGGACTACATACCGGTAATAGGCAAAACTTAATCCATACATTCAGAAACAGTATGCATAAATCAAAAACATTTCCAACTATGTATCCAGAGTCAGATGTCTCTGACTTGTTATGGCAAATCATTCTCTGTGACATCACTCTATAACCTCTAACTGTCCATCTCTGCGGCATGACAAACTGTAATAGCGCAGACACGATTTTTCATCAGTGCTATATCAACTGTTGGTTTGATGCGTTCTGCTGTAGTGTGGTTTTGGAAAAAAGTCTTTGTACTGAATTCAGTAGAAAAATGTTTTATTAATTGCCATATGTTTATTGACTTCTCTTTCATGTCTGTTCTTTTGTTCTTTCTTTGTAGTGGCAAAAGATCCCTGTGCATCATAGTTTGGGAGCGATCTGAAATGTCAAAGGTGTCCTTTTGATGTCAAGTATGGGCCTCATGCAAGGCAGCACCTGTGTGGGACGCCGTGTGTGTGTGTGTGTGTGTGTGTGTGTGTGTGTGTGTGTGTGTGTGTGTGTGTGTGTGTGTGTGTGTGTGTGTGTGTGTGTGTGTGTGTGTCATATTCACATCCAAACTGTCAGGCTGCTCCTGTGGGAGCAAGGGATAGTACAGAGACGAAAAGAAACTGGTTGTGAAATCACCTGCTTTCTCGCTCTCTCTCAATCTCTCTCTCATTTGCTCTCTCTTTCATTTAGTTAGCGGAGTGATTGTAATAGTTTAATGAGTGAGTATTGAATGTTTAAGATGTAGATCTCTTTGATCCTGATATGGTACAATCTGACTTACACTGAAACCCTTCCCACAGTGTGCGGCAATGCATGTTTCACTATCAGTTCAGCCAAGTCCTCTCTACTAAATGAATGAATATGTGTGTGTGTGTGTGTGTGTGTGTGTGTGTGTGTGTGTGTGTGTGTGTGTGTGTGTGTGTGTGTGTGTGTGTGTGGTGTGTGTGTTGTGGTGTGTGGTGTGTGTGTGTGTGTGTGTGTGTGTGTGTGTTGTGTGTGTGTGTGTGTGTGTGTGTGTGTGTGTGTGTGTGTGTGTGTGTGTGTGTGTGTGTGTGTGTGTGTGTGTGTGTGTGTGTGTGTGTGTGTGTGTGTGTGTGTGTGTGTGGTGTTGTGTGTGTGGTGTGTGTGTGTTTCAGCTGCCTAAGATGTTGCAAATCTGAATCTGAACTTATATCCACTCCATCTGCTGGTCAATAAGATGAACACACAGCATAAAACTTAAACTGCTACAGTCTCACTGAATAATCTGTAAAAAATTTTTTTAACAAAGCTAGCTTGTTTGTATGAAACTATGGTACAAACAAGCAAAATGCAAATTGGAAATACAAAATAAAACATACAAACGAGCTTTTAATAATACCATCGGTTTTACTTTCTCATAAGCCAGTCCAACAAACAAGAGAAAAATACCTGAAGGAATTGTATTAATGTTCCTAATGAAAACAACCAGCAGCAAAACAAACATGTTGTTAATTCTCTTGGTCTTCGTTGTGTTTTATAACAGTTCTACCACTAGTACATGCGTTTCCACACAGTGTCTGTGGAGAGTTCTATAAAAAGTTGAATGAGTGGGGAATGAGGAGAAGAGAGTGATACACAGTTGTGTGTGGCACTTAAAGTGACAGATATTTTCTATTTTACCTTTTTGCTGACTTTTATTAAAATAATATAAATATGTTCCTTTAATTAGTCATTAAGCCTTCACCTGGTAATGTTAAAGTTTGAGTTAAATACACCTTGCTTGTCACTTCTGTTTTTCGTAGCAAGAATGCAAAGCTTGGGCAAATTGTCTGAATAACATGTATATGGGTACACCAGCTTTGATCCTATTATCTAGGCCTGTTAAGGTATGGTCAAATTTACAGTTGTTTGGCAAAATTTCTTGTGCAAAATCCAGGGATTTCAATAAGGATCCAAATGTTTGGGAATTCCGCTTACATATTTCCCCACACAAATGGAGAAACGCTGTGTTGACCAACAGAAATCTGCTTGGTTTGAAAATGACTGCATCGCTAAAATATTGACAATAGACAATTGACATTTTTCCCCAAAAAGCTTCGGCAAAAACCACATCTTTTCTCCAACTTTGCAATAATGGAACTTGTACATATTCAGACTGAAGCAGTTTGAAGTCAAAGTATTATTTTGTCCTTGTTTATTCAGACTGAAATCTAACTTTCAAATCTGCAAGTAAATGTACTAACTGAAAGAGAGATGGCAGTGGGACACACTAGTATATACTTTGCTAATTGATAGCATCAGGATTAATTAACTGTGAGGAAATCACTGACTCCTAACAAATGTTTGCGTCTTGGGAGAAATCAAACGAGAGACAGATGAAATTAAGGGATCTCTCTCTCTCTCTCTCTCTCTCTCTCTCTCTCTCTCTCTCATCTCTCTCCTCTCTCTCTCTCTCTCTCTCCTCTCTCTCTCTCCTCTCTCTCTCTCTCTCTCTCTCTCTCTCTCTCTCTCTCTCTCTTATAGCAAAAATCAGTTTGCTGGTGGCAGTTTGCTGACATCTTTGTTAATAGATCCCTCTAGATGAGAGGGATTGTTCTGTGTTTTACTCTGAGATGGCATCACTCAGTAATGGGAATATGGATAATTACTTTTTCATTTATCCCTCTTGTTCCAACATGTAAACCCTCCTGATGATTAAATGCCGTACAGATCTGTGTGCTGCTGCATACTTGCTTTGTTTGGCCCATTTTTCCTTTTTGTACCTGTGTCTTAAAGCACTGGTGTCTAACCAACACCCCTCCCTCTTGTTGTTTCCTTTGATTATTTCCTGCGTTTACATGTTAGTCATTTGTTTTTTATTAAAAGTAGTGCCAAAATTATTTGGACTCAGTTTGTGGACACACACAAATGCACTCAATCACTCTGCTTGTTCTTTTCCTAAACGTCAGCAGGCAAAACACATTAAAGCTAAATCTAAGGTTGTGTACACGCTGTATAGTGTGAGAGAGTGCTGTTAGATTAGGATGGATAACCAGAGGTTAGGGGTCAAAGAGAGGGGCTGTTTGAACCTTTGTATCTTTATAGTAGTCAGCGCTGAAGGTCAGAATAAGCTTTGCTCTGAGAGACACGTACGACTGCTGTGTGTTAGAGTGCAGGAGGAATAAACAGAAACTGACACTGTATTTGGTTAACCTGACTCAACCCAGACAGGTCACACAGGTCATTAATTGTATCTAAGAAATGTATCTGATTGACTTTATGCTTTTCAATCATATCAATCATATCTGTTATATTTGAGTTTCTCTGTGTGGATATTTGTGTCACTTAGCATCACTCTTTCTGATTACTGAGGATTTATTAAACAAAACAGAGACAGTGAATGATTTAGCAAGTGATTTGTGACTGCATCAATTATTAAACAGCACGTTGTATGTATGGAATTGGGATAACATGCGTTTCATGTCTCTGTCATTTGGATCCTGAAGCTGAGAAGCTGCAGCTGTGTCTTAATTCATCAATATTTCATAGTTAATTATTTTCTCAAGATTCTGAGATTCATTACTTTTGGAGGAATGGGAATGACTTTTGCTCTTCTTTTTCCTTTTTTTTTCTTGATTTTTCTGCTTTGTGTGTGCAGATATGTAGAAAAAATTGCACATTCACATGTCTTATTGTATGTAACGAATAATTGATAATGGGCCATTGAATTATTGGAAATAATGCACAACCAAGCAGCCACAACATGAAGCGAAGCAGGTGTGCATTATTTTCTAATGATTCAACTGATCGGAGTTAATGATTCCGCTTATACTACAGTTACAAGACATTAGTAACTTTGTTACTAATAACTAATAACTGTAACTTTATTTGCTTCAAGAACAGTGCCTTTATTACCACGCTAATAAGAAATTTCATATAACGTTTAAGTTGCTTAATTTTTTTACTGATGTAATCTGTTTTTGTGCAAGTGTGTGTGTGTGTGTGTGTGTGTGTGTGTGTGTGTGTGTGTGTGTGTGTTGTGTGTGTGTGTGTGTGTAAGTATGGGCCTCATGCAAGGCAGCACCTGTGTGGGACGCTGTCTGTGTGTGTGTGTGTGTGTGTGTGTGTGTGTGTGTGTGTGTGTGTGTGTGTGTGTGTGTGTGTGTGTGTGTGGTGTGTGTGTGTGTGTGTGTGTGTGTGTTTATCTGTATATTGGTATATTTAAGATGTGATTCAACACATATGCAAAGTTTTAGCTTTTTTTTATTACATTAGATTTACATTATCCTCAATTGCAGTACTCCTAATATTTATTTATCCATTACACACTAACAATTTTGTTTAGGCTACATTTTCTTTTACAGTTACTTTTACATTTTCAAATGTGCTTTCATTTGTTGCAACATACAACATTTCAATATTATGCCCTAGAAAAGCCTTGTAAGTTTCAATATTATGCCAAAACTTTGACCTGTTAAAAAAACTGTTATTTGAATAAAAACACCACAGCTGTGTTTTTCAAAGAGCCTTTTAAACGTCCCCATCAATGGCATGAGTGTGTTAATTGACTGACAGATACAATCTGAACAATAATCTATCACTAGCAGACTATATTGCTTTTTGGGAGGAGCTGATGGTGCTTGTCACTAATGGCCATAATCGGAGCGATGACAAAACAGCCCGAGTGTGTGTTGTGTTTTGCATGGTGTTAATAGCCTGATTGTGTGTGGGCGGTGGGGTTAATAAGATGATGAAGGTGTTGGGGAGTTCAGGGGGTCAGGAGGGAGCCAGCTGCAGGCCTGAAGGCCCCAGTTGCCGCCCCAGACAAGGACTAGTGACCAAAGAAAGCCTGAGGCCTCCAGTGTCACTTTAGGACCCTGCCTGCCCCTGCTAGAGGAGTGATGGATACTCAGCCCAGAGGGGTAATGACCCCAAATCAGCCAGCTATGAAAACACTGGGACACAATATTGCATGTTTGAACTCTGTTCCATCTTTGTTGTAGTTTTGGATGAATAGAGGGCAGTCTGGATGGATGGGTCATTGACACTCGTGATGAATCGCTGAGCATGCAGAGATCATCTGAAGCCTCTTCTAATGCCTATGTTCAGTCCACTATTGTAAGTGTCTTCTTAACAAAGGAAATCATCAGGATGCCTAAGGCCACTTTCGTTCCTTCCCGCTGCTCCCTCATCTGTGCTATCCGTCTATTAAACTAACACTAATTAAAATTGTGCCTGAAAGATAAACTCAGACCTCCAGCGCTGTAAACATTGTTTAACCCTCGTGTTCTGTTTGGGCTCCGAGAGACCCCAAGGACATTTTAATAGCTAAAAAAATACTTCAATAGAAAAATACTTAAATCTTAAGTACAAGGTTTATTCTTCATGATTGTTAATGATATTATAACATGATAACATGCTTAAACTGTCCTCCATGAATAATGTAACATTACTTATGTTTGGGGTCTAAGAGACCCCAGATATAAAATTCAATGAATAAATGCAATGAATTTCACATGATAAAGAATAGTCTTTTTTCTTTCAGTGTTCACCACTGTTCAAAACGTTGAGATCTATAATTATATATATATTTTTGAAATAAATGTTTTTTTATTTTATTTTAAGGTGTCCCTATTACAGTGTAATTATATATTTAAGTTCTGAGTAATATGTGACCCTGGACCATGAAATTAGGACCCTAGGACTAATTATTTTTGGCATAAAAGAAAAATCGATAATTTTGACCCGTACAATTGTATTGTTGGCTATTGCGACAAAATACCCATGCATATTATGATCCATTTACTGCTATTACAACAGTTATATAGTTATTACTACTGCTAAGTACATGTACAGTTATGTGTACAAAGACACTGTAAAATTAGATGTTTTTTACAATTTAAAATAACCACTCAGAGTGTCCTACACTGCCCAGCAACCACCCAGAACACCCTAGCAACTGCCTAGTAACACCCTAGCAACCACCCAGAACACCCCAAATAACTGCATAGCAACACTATCTAAAATTCTATACTAAACTAAAATGTAAATCTATTTCAAACTTATAACCTTTAAACTTAAAACGTTCAAGCTTAAAGCTTTTAAAACTTCTTCAAAATGTATGTCTATGCTTTCTCAAGCATAAACAAATTGTCTACAAACTTTACTATTTATAGTTTAAAATGTTATTTACTATATGTGGTAAAGCTGAATTTTCAGCTTCAGTGTCACATGATCCTTCAGAAATCATTCTATTATGCTGAGAAACATTTCTTATCATTATCAACATCCTTGCTACATAATATATTATTTTTATATTTAAACCATTGGAGTCTCTGGAAAAAACATTAAAATCAACGAGTCAATCTTAACAGAACATGAGGGGTTAAGGGAGAAAAAAAATCTGCAGGGCATGTCCATGACAGAAGGAGGAAGCACTGCTCTTCTCTAATATATAATCACATACATTATCATACCAGCAGTGTAATTATACTCTCTTTAATATCAATATTCGTTTGCCTTAAAGCCTTTAACACTGGGAGGTATGTCTGCTCATTGGAACGTCTGCGCTGTAAATGCTTTTAACATACCCGGTAATTATGCCATCGTGTTGCAGTGAAGATTTGCATTATTACAGATGTCGAAGAAAGGGGGCGAGGGTGGGGGTGAAGCGCTATTATCATTATTTAACCTCAGTGTGTTGCCCAATGCATAACTGTATCATAATCATTACAATTTAATCATCCATGCAATCACCTCCATTGTTGTTGTGTGTGTGTGTGTGTGTGTGTGTGTGTGTGTGTGTGTGTGTGTGTGTGTGTGTGTGTGTGTGTGTGTGTGTGTGTGTGTGTGTGTGTGTGTGTGTGTGTTGTGTGTGTGTGTGTGTGTGTGTGTGTGTGTGTGTGTGTGTGTGTGTGTGTGTGTGTGTGTGTGTGTGTGTGTGTGTGTGTGTGTGTGTGTTGTGTGTGTGTGTGTGTGTGTGTGCGTGTGTGCGTGTGTGCGTGTGTGCGTGTGTGCGTGTGTGCGTGTGTGCGTGTGTGCGTGTGTGTGTGTGTGTGTGTGTGTGTGTGTGTGTGTGTGTGTGTGTGCGCGTGTAAGTACATGGTTTCACAAGCCTGCTGAGCTCCCTTTAGTTGTCTGGCCCTCTTAATCATAGACATGTTTGAAAGAGACAACTCTAAAGACTGTGTGCCATACTTGATTACATTCTCCTTTACTAATGAAAGAATGTGATAGAGGCAGACTGTGATCCAGAGAGGCAGCGGGGGGAAAGAGATGAATCACATGACCACCGAGGACTGAGTGTGAGGAGACGTAGAGAAGACACCTTCAGACTCTCAATCTCAAGTTCACTTTGAGATATTTTTGTAGAAGTAGAAGTCACACAAAACAAAATTTAGATTCCGCAGACATAAACATCCAGCCTCTATTACAAACTGTTTAGCGTTGGATTTGTTTCAGGATGGTTTTGCTGTGGCTTCTGTCTCTCTCGTGTTCCTAACCCCCGTCATGTGTTCCCAGAACACAAACAGCACCACGCCGCCGAGCAAAAGGGAGAAATGAATCTAACACTTGCTAAAGGAAGTGTAGCATGAGGAACGTCAGGTGAGCTTTCAAAAGTGACAGCAAAATTTCAAAGCGGGGGGCGAGGAGGGAGCAGCGACAGTCAAAAAGGCAAACCTGTGCTGGGACATTTTCTTCTACAAAGGTGTACAGATGAACAAATTAAAGACTAGAGAATGACAATGCGACTACAGATGTTTGCTCTCCCCGCATCTCTTTTTGCATAATCCCAGATAAGGAGAAGGTAGAGACCGAGTGCGATAAAAAGTCCAGGTTTTCAGAGAACAGTGGGTTGCTTATTAGAGAAGCTTTGATCGTGGATCCTTTGATATTTCAGTGCTCATCAAGAATTCACTTTCAGCCATAAATATAGGTAGCTCAGAGAAGCGTTATGACACACACACTTACTCTCTCACAGCCACTTTAAGTTATCAAAAACATCGCAAAATATGAAGGGAACTATGAGGGAGGGTCTAAAAGAGAATGAGGGAAAGAGAAAGACAGAGAGTTGGGTGGCAGGATATTTTTTATTATTTTATTTTTATTATTCAGAGCCAATAACTAATATATACAAACTGCTCACATACACCATTAAATTATATTATCTATAAATATATATTGAATTATTCAATGGTGTATGTGAACTGTTTGTGCATTTTAATCCATATGCAGACATTACATGAGTTCAAGAAAATAAGAAACACCTTTGATACCAAAAAAATAAGTAAAAATCAAGTATGTAGAAGCCTGGGGCAGTTTGAATGTGAATGATGGGACAAAGTCTATATATGACGCATGGAGTGACTTTTGATCTGACCCTGACCATTGGTGTGTTTATGTAGCTAGGTCATGACTAGAAGAATATATGCCCATATGCGCACTGTTATCTGCACACATAAAGTAACAAAATCAAGCACAAAGATGGATTTTTTGTGTGAGTGTTTTATTTTAATGCCCTCACATCTAATAGTGAACATCTGCTCTCTAGCTTTTCTCACAGAAGCCCCCCACACACACAACACACAACACACAACACACAGACACAAAAGCTACATTTCATACACATCCACATGTTTAGTAGAATTTTGTCCTCAAGATAAAAACAACAAACAGACCTCAACACAACAAGAAAAGACAGATATTCTCAGCTGAAGTAAAAGTTTCCTTAATTGGCCTTGTAATCCTATCGGTGTCAAAAACATAGCGATACCAAAAAACCCCTGTCCTCATTAAAAAGTACAACCCTGCTTTTGAGAGCTCACACACAGAATTGATTAGAAAGGTAACGCTGGGTGTGATATTCATTTCTTTCATTGTTCTGCCAGCTCAATGAGACAGGATTTTTCTCCCTGCATCCCAATTACAGCATTGTAGATCAAGCAAGGTGCAAGATTAACTAGAGAAACTTGACTAACACAAAGAGAATTCCTAACTTAACAAGGTGTCATTCCTCATTGATAGAACCCCACGCCGTCTGTCCCAGAGTAATTATTAGAGCTGCATTTGAATGTAAATACGTGCACACGGACATCTAAAAACAGCAGTGCTTTTCTCGCTAGTCTGGAAGCTGTGGATTTCCCCCAATAAACCCAGTTACATATTGTGGGTATGTCATTATTCTTCTCAGAAATATAACTTTTCAGAGGTTTTATTGAGAGCGTATTGAAGTTTTAAAGTTTAAACACAATTTGAAATTATAGCACTCACTTTGATGAAAGGAATCAGGAATCAGGAGTCTGATCAGAGGGAGTGTGTCAGGATCTCAAAGTTCGTCCGCTGAATACTTAAACGGAGCATTTCTGGGAGGAGGGAAATGCACGGCAACGTCCATGGCAGCCATACATCCTCACCCATTATCTATATTCACCTTTTAAGCTATATAAGGAGTAATTTTTAATATGTTTCAGTGCTAAACACACAAACTTCTTTTTTGATATACTCTACCGCAGCCTATAGCTGAAACGACAAACATTTTTTAGCAAATCTTCCAAGTGCAAGGAAATGCAACAGCATGTGAATAAATAGTTGATAGCTCTCTGAATATCTTCCATTGTTTTTTATCTTCAGTTCTTCATCTTTCATCTCCAAATTCATATCAAAGACGACTTTTTTTGGATGTGAGTATGAATATCTTCATCCACCTCCCTTTAGTCTCTAATGCTCATGCTTTTCATCATTGCTGGATATTTTATGCAATTAATCCCTGAAGCTATATTTGTGTAGAGAACACAGAGTTGACACAGAGTAATAACACACACACACACACACACACACACACACACACACACACACACACACACACACACACACACACACACACACACACACACACACACACACACACACACACACACACACACACACACACACACACACACACACACACACACACACACACACACACACACACACACACACACACACACACACACACACAAGTCAAGTCAAGTCAAGTCAAGTCAAGTCAAGTCAAATATATTTATATAGCGCTTTTCACAATACAGATTGTATCAAAGCTGCTTTACAGTATCAATCAAAACAACTCAACAATGTTTGTTTATTACTGGACATCCAAAAAGGACATCCAAGTTTGGTAGGGCTGATCAATGGTATGATTGTTTAATTAATTTGAATATCCCCAACTGAGCAAGCCAAAGGCAACAGTGGCAAGGAACCGAAAAACTCCATCAAGTGACCCAATGGTGTCCTAAAACTCCATCAGATCACCCAATGGAGAAAAAAAAAAACCTTGGGAGAACCCAGGCTCAGTCGGGGCCAGTTCTCCTCTGGCGTTTATGAACTAGAGGCCGAATTTACAGTAACTGTAAGATAAAAATTTATATGAATGCCTGGCTAAATAGATGCGTCTTTAGTCTAGTTTTAAACTGGGAGAGCAAGTCTGAGCAACGAACATTATCAGGAAGGCTATTCCAGAGCTTCGGAGCTAGATGTGAAAATGCTCTCCCTCCTTTGGTGGATCTGGATATCCTAGGAATGACCAGAAGCCTCGAATTTAGTGATCTTAAAGAGCGCGATGGATTGTAAGGCGATAGAAGATCCGTTAAATAGACTGGAGCTAAACCATTTAGAGCTTTATAGGTCAAAAGCAATACCTTGTAATTAATACGGAACTTTATAGGTAACCAATGAAGTGATGATAAAATCAGTGTTATATGATCATATTTTCTTGATCTAGTAAGAACTCTAGCGGCTGCATTTTGGACTAACTGTAGCTTGTTTATTGAGGATGCAGGACAACCAGCTAATAAACCACACACACACACACACACACACACACACACACACACACACACACACACACACACACACACACACACACACACACACACACACACACACACACACACACACACACACACACACACACACACACACACACACACACACACACACACACATGTTGGTGCAACAGCATTATGAGGACTCTCCATAGGCGTACTGGTTTTTATACCATACAAACTATATATTCTATCCCCCTACACTGCCCCTATCCCTAAACCTACCCATCACAGAGACATGCTGCATTTTAAAATGTTTAAAACAACATTGTTTTTTATGTTTTTTAAGCCATTTGATTTATGAGGACTTTTGAAGTGTCCTCATAAACCACCCATAAATTGTAATACCAGTGTAATACACATGTCATTATACAAATTTGTGTCCTCATAAATCACATAAACCAACCCCCCCCCCCCCCCCCCCCACACACACACACACACACACACACACACACACACACACACACACACACACACACACACACACACACACACACACACACACACACACACACACACACACACACACACACACACACACACACACACACACACACACTGTGGGAGAAGATTCATCTTTCTGTTTCTATATTCAGAAGCAGCTCATAAACTATTTAGACTTTTCAGCCCTAATGGAGATTCTGGAGGCACAGTGGGGCATCTTTTATACATCAATAAGACCAATTATCTGTTTAACTGAGAGAGGCTATGTTGCCAGATTTGCCCTTCCCAACTGTTTACACTCATTCTTTTCTTCCTCAACACCAGAGGGCAGCCCTGGCACACTGCACCCCCCCCCCATACCCCAAGTGGGGTGGTGGGATGAGGGGCTGAGTCTTCATACCCTAACCCCTCTGCTTGTGTGCCCTGGCAAGACTGGCATGGCAACACTGCATAGCACAGCTGGCAGTATAAGACTAAGTCTGGGTGAGAATGCATCACATGCACACAACAACAGTCAACTCTAAAGTGTCTCTGAAATATGGATTTAAGAGAGAAACGAAGATGATTAACATGTAATTTATATTTTTTTTGTATAAATGTATAAAATATATAATTTATATATAAAATATATAATATATATATATTAGGGAATGCACTATATACTGTTATAGTTATTGGTTGATATTTGTGATAGTTTAGTTTTAGATTACCCTCATCTAGAGGTCACTTAAAGTTAATCTTTAAAAAAAACACTAATAACACTGCTAAATGTAATCTTTAACAGATGTCATAATGAATATCCATTTGTAATACTGTTTGACATTTGTGATGTCAAAAATTCACGTTTAGCATAACGTTTTTTATGTTTTACTTTTATTACTTTTTCATCAGCATGAAAATAATTATCAAGTATTGGTCAGAACTTTATATTGGTGCATCCCTATCCCTAAGTTTTACATAGGTAGCATTAGTATTATCTAATATTTTAGATAATAAATTCAACAAACTCTTTGAAGGTTCTGAGTAATGATTCTAGAGAAACTAGCAAGACACTGCAGAATGTCAAACATTGGCTGACCTACTCGTATGCTTCTCTTACAGACAGGGGCTTGTCATGGCCCTTTTATCCATTGTAGCCATTCCAAGGATTGCATTGCCTGTCCTGGTCTCCCTCATCCCAAAAGCCAAAGCACAGCCATCTAGCTGAAGCTTTGCCCTGTCTCTTCTTTATTCCAGAATCCTGCCTCATCGCTTCACGGTTGACATGCCAACCTTCACCATCCCTGGCCATGCTCAAACTCTGTCTTCATGTGCTCTGTGTTCTAATCAGGTTCCAGAAGCACAGGCAGGTTTTTGAGCACATCAGGAGCTGTGTGTCTGTCCTGGCCCAAGCCTTTAGCCTTACATTCCCACAGTCCAAAGAATTGCTTCACAAAATGGAGTATTCATACAGCCCAGGCTTTATGTTTGTAACCCACACCAGCGTGACCACGGCTGGTCCATCAGCAGGCCTCATTAGCTCTATACCCAGAGAATGTGCAGCCTGCCTGGCTCCAGATGGGTCCAAGCCAAGCTTTTGCTGCCAACAATGGCTGCCAAGCAGTTGTTCTGACAGTAGAAGATGGGAGGAAAAGAGGTTTGCCGGATTTGTATATTTCTAGCTGGTGTGACTTCAGTGTTATATGAACTGTGTGTTTTATGAAGAGGGGCACAGATGGATAGCAATATGGTGTTTATATAGTCAATGACCATCCAACTGCCAATATATGAGCCACTCAAAGGCATGTTTGGCTTGGGTTTAACATATTCAAAAATTTCAAACAACATTTCTTGACTGGAATGCACCATAAGAGTGGTATAGGAATTCAAACAATGTGATAATTAAGAAAAACATGGTGTCTCAATCCTCAGTGGCAGTGTATAATTACTGTGCAGAAAGTCTGTGTTGATAGATTCAACCTCACCACTTGCCACAACAACTTGACAATGCTGATTTCCTCATGTTGCTCCATGTTCAGGACAGATTAAATGCGGCTAAACATCAACTGTCGGACTCTTGAGAACCCTGTCTTTGTGTATATGTGTGTAGCTTGGCATCCGAACTAGGAAAAGAGCGGGAAAGTAGGCTACACTCTTCATTGCCAGTTCAAACTTAGACTAAACCGGCACAGCCACTTGGGGTTTTGGGTCAACCAGTGATGGTTTTCTCTGCGGTGTTCTCCATAGGGGTGAATTAATGTGAGTTTTTTTTTCTTTTTCTAAATAACATGCGGCCGCAAGTAGGTATCACTCATGGCTGTCCTCTGGTTAGCAGCCCGAGAAAGCCACAAGCTGGCTGAAGCTGGCGGGGTGGATCAGTAGCCCGCTCTGACTGCATAGAGAGAGAATAACTGCTGCTGACATTTGCCGCTCCTGCTGGACAGATGATGTCATTTTATGGCCCCTTAAACATATGATCCTAAATGCTTTTTAAAGCCGGGGATGATCTCAGAGGCATTGTACATGCTTAACCTTTGAGTTATTCCTAATGTGTTTTATTATTTAACTGGGGCTCTAAAGTATTTTTGCTTTGGCCAATGAAAAGTCCTTCACATGGGGAACGTGGAGCTGTGGTGAATTAAGCTTACGATGGGACATGTGTGGGTAAAGTCTGAAGGCCATAAAAACAGAATGATTAGACAGGCACTCACTCAGCACCTGCTCTTTATACTGGACAGTTACGGCATCATTGTACAGAGCACACATGTCACAATGACACCTGTGGACCCATTTTGCTTATTAACACATGAAACATGAGCAGAATGAATTTCTGCGTAAATCGTTCATAAATCCATTCACACATATATTTTCCCTGTTGAATTGAAAGCTTCATTTTATGTAAGCATGGCTTTTAAGCACGATTTACACAGAAATTTGTTATGCTCATGTTTTATGGATAAGGTCCATAGATTCTATCAACCATGACCGTAATTATTATACTCTTACATACAAAGAGATTTTGATAGAGTTTGGATGGGAATATTTATTGTGTGTAGGGAAGCATGAATGGCTTTGTGTCCTCCGACCTAGTTTGGGTCTCTCCCAGCCTTTGTGGCTCCTCCAAACTTTGGCCAGAGAGTCAGCCGAAGCCCAGGACTCTCACAGCCAGCAGCAGTGAGGCTGAGATTTGAGACTGAGTGAATGAGATCAGGTTACAGCAGAGATAATCCTCCCAAAGCTGTTTTCCTCTATCACTATAGCACAGAATATTACTCTGGCAATAAGTGATTTTAATTGGTTGTCTCACATGACATTCAGACAGGCGCGTGCCTTTGAGTAATTCCGCTCTCTGTATTGCCCACTTTGTCTGCCTCACTGTTCAAATTAGAATGACTGTGCAGTAATGATTTTGTAAGGGTGCCGGTTGGTAAATTGACGACCGGGGACTTAGGGCTGCTGATTACAGTTACATGCAGAGTCACCGTCTGGCCTTTTGTTTAATTTGCCTCCTCATTGTCTGGCCATCCACTAATTAAAAAGATTTTTTGGAATTTTGGTTGAATTCTACTGCCACCACAAGTAGTTATTTCATAAAATCTTTGTCGGAAGTTTTGGCAACAGAAGTTATTTCATTAATGTCAGGAAACTCCATATTAGCACAATTCTTTTAATCATAATCTTTAATGTCGGAGTATATAAAGATTCTTTAGTGTTCGTTGTGTGTGTGTGTGTGTGTGTGTGTGTGTGTTGATTTATAAACACACACAACACATATACATATATATATATATTATATATATATATATATATAATATATATGTATTATGTATGTTGTCTCCTTTATCTGGTACACTAAAGTTTGTTTAGTTTTTTAATCGATTTATTTTCCTGAGGTTAAAGGTGCAATAGGTGATCTGGGAAATACTAACTTTAGCCTGCTAGCATTGAAAGAAAACGATCCCACCCTGCAAATCGCCGTCCAAAGCCACGCCTCCTCCAAAACACATGTACGCGCACAGACCAGAAGTGAGACAACGTTATTGGAGAAAACTTTACAGTACAGTGAGTAACAGTACTAGTGTGCAAAAAAGCAAATAAATTTAATAATACAAATTATAAATACATTTATAAAGGAATGACTGTCCCTTTTTTTACTGAAAAATTACTGAAGAAAAAAAAGTTGATGTTGAAACCATCTCAATAATTTATTTCTATATAAACTGTTCACTTGTCTTAATGTCACTAACTTTGCAACCCTTTCTTTTTTTGAGATAAAATAATAACAAAAAATTGAAAGTAAAATTTTCCTTTATGATTAATACAAATATCAAGATTGTAAACATGCATAAATAACTTACTATCAGCTTTTTGGGAGAAAAAGAGTGAACTGAACTGAATTGGGAATGCTCATCAACTAGTTGCATCAGAATGTTTTATTTGCACATATTCTGTGTTCCTTAAAAGGAAACCAAAACCAAGAATGCGAGCAGAAGTAGGACAGCTCACACAGTTTGGTGAGGACTGGTAAAAAGAGAGAGAAAAAAATACAATAAAAATGCAGATTTTGTTGTTTCTCCACAACAAATGTCCTCAGAGCATTGGTTTGACATGATTTCACCTGATGCTTAGAGAGCCAGTTTAAGTGCTGGAATTCACTCGGGGGCTCATTACCAAAGCAATAGGCCTTAAATTATTTTTGCAACATTTGCATGACTTGGGTGAAGAAGCTAACAGGAACGGAAGAGAAAGGCGCATGCACGGGTCTCTCATTCCATCGGGGACTGTGGAGTTCTGGAGGCAGGGAGGAGCCGCACCATTCTCTCTCCCCAGGGGCACGCCTCCTAATATGGGTTCTCCTCCCCCTTAGTCACCCTTTGGCCCTGAGGGCCCAGTGGAGCCTGGACTAACTCTGGCACTTTTACAGCCTCATCATTACTGAGATCATAGACTGACACAACCACTAACGAGACGCTGTAATACTGCCGTAGAGAGATCCAGACACTCTGCCACTGTAGGCAGTCAGGACTGAGGGTGGAGAGCAGGCCTGCTATCAAGAGCAGTTTCCTTTTTAAATGATGACAGATAAACTCTGTGTTCAACTTAATTGAGGTGAGATGTACAAAAATGTACTTTAAAATCTTCCTGTATCCTTTGGTTTTGCGTAACAAAAGGTGACACAGTTAAATGTACTCTCTGAGTCAACAGCGGCAACAGAAAAACACATTTTTACAATATTAATTCAACATGTCTTGAGGGTGGAGTTCGTTGGCTGCGCCAAGTTACATAGGGAACAATTGAAGATATGGAAGTAGTTTGGGATAAAAGTCTCATGAACAGCTGCTCGAGCAATGGAGATATAACAGCATGTGATATGCAGTCTCCTGACTTCCTCTGTGATTTCTGCAGATGCCAGTTCTCAGATTTCAAAGGGAATACCCAAATGGTGATATCACGTTAAATCAAGACAAAGCTAAGGCGTGACTTTTATATGTCGAATGCCACTTTCATCCACGTTTGAGATATTTTGATCTTGACTAAAATCAAGAATGTAAAGAACTGGGGAATACATGTCATCGTACAGAAAATGATAGCACAGACAGATGGCGTTCATTAGGCCTCTGTTGAAGGGAAAGAATAGCTTTAAATGAGATCATCTTCCATCTTGAGTCCATCCTTTGTCATTTTATGCTAAAGGCTTTTATTTTCGATTGCAAGCTAAAATAATGGAGAGATCACAGAATATGACTGAAATGTGACATCATATCCCCTTCTTTCACAGACATCACTCAAAGCCTTGACAAGATGATTGGTATAATTAGCATAAGTAGCTATAGTAGTACAAGTCCAACAATATGGTGAGTTTGTTCTTTCCTTTTTGTGCACTCATGTTTTACATTTTGACCTATCCATGTGTATGCAGTTGTCGAGTCTTTCACATTCCTTCAAATCAATGGCTGTTGTCACTGTATTAAAGCCAAAGCAAATTATTAAAATATTGTCTGAAAATAAATGTTTTACAACTGCTCATGTTTAATACAAACTTTTTCATTCAAATTTAACACAAATATATTGTGTTAATCACTTAATTGATATTTAACTTAAAGGGTTAGTTCACCCAAAAATGAAAATTCTATCGTAGTTTACTTACCCTCAAGTTGTTCCAAACCTCTATGCGTTTATTTGTTCTGCTGAACACAAAGGAAGATATTTGGAAGAAAACATATCTCATTCCCCATTGACTACCATAGTATGTATTTTTTCCTACTATGGTAGTCAATGGGGAATGAGATCTGTTTTCTTCCAAATATCTTCCTTTGTGTTCAGCAGAACAAATAAACGCATAGAGGTTTGGAACAACTTGAGGGTAAGTAATGATAAATTGATAGATAGAATGATAGATGATAGAATTTTCATTTTTGGGTGAACTAACCCTTTAACACAACACAATGGTATAGAATTTTTTTCACTCACCTTTTCCGCAAACTACCTAGTACAGTACCCCGATAGGATTTATAGTGAAAATGCAGAAAAGCATAAAATATAAATTATAGCAAGTGCCCTTTTTATAGTTAAATCTTATAAATCTGGTATAATTAGTGATGTAGCCTGGGGTCATTGGGTGGTTTGATCCAGCATCACACACCCTTACTCAAGTGACCCACTAAGTCAGTTTCCAAGAAGCTTTTTCAAAGAATGATTTAATTCTGATTCAAAGCCTTATAAATCCTCATTCAACAGGCTCTGTTGTAACGCTGATTGTCTTTTCATTCCCCTTTTGCTTCCCAATAGGTTGTAGTCCATGTGGAAAAGACCTGAACAACCACTTCTCTGCAGTCTATACTTCGGTGGTGCACACTGTCCAGTTTCCCCTAGGCTACAGCAGTCCGTTTTTTGGCTCCTCATAGCATTGGATCAATGGATCTTTTCATCTGCTATCAATGTTAATGCTTCCGACAGCAAGACTGGTCAGTGCAGTGATGTCTGAGGATCATATCATCCTTCTCTGACCTAGGCCTTAACTTCACCCCAACAGTGATGATTTTTTTTCCCCAGATGTTTTGGGTCATGTTGGGTCAAAGTCACATCTTAGGTTCTATATAATATTATTAATTTTCTTTTTTTGCCATATTTTTCATGGATTATTTTATGCATTTTTCCAGGTTCATGTGAACGATTCTTGTTTTTCCCTAAATATTATGCACCGTCCTTCATTATGACTCACACAAATATAATGTAGCAGAAGTTCCGTTCTTATCAGGAGTAATAACTCTGAAACCTAATAGATAAAAAGTGAGAGGAAAAGAGAAAGAAAATGCAGCAAAAAAGAAGGGACAGCAAGCAAGACAGAGATATGGGTAGGGTGGTATCAGATAAAGGGAAGCTGCAGAGGAAGTGCGAGATCTTCAGTACTTTGGCTTGTCTTCCTTTATCGCATGAGGATCTGAGTGGTGGAAAAGATGGGAGGAAGAATCACTGCGCCACAGACAGAATAAATAAGAGGCTTCTCTTGAAAGCTCTCACTTGATCTCATCGCTGTGTTAGTTCACTGGCCGCCGATGTGCTGAGGAGAGAGAGAGAGAGAGAGAGGTCTTTGAAGGGGAATGTGGGTGTGAGTATGGGCTCCAGCATTGTTCCAGACCCTCCCAGGGATGCCTACCACCCTAACCCCCGCTGTCACTGCTCGATAAGGGGAAAGGAGGGGGAAGGGAGGTCTAGTACCCGGCAATCTGTCAAACAGAGGGTTTTCATAAAGGTGAGCGTGAAGGCAGGGAGGGGAGGATGAGAGAGAGAGAGATCGAATGAAACTGTGACAGGGAGATGAAGATGAGACTTGACAGTTCTCTCTGGGTTTCTGTGATTAATTGGGATCAGGTCACCTCTCCAGTGTCTGGACAGTAATCATATGCAGTTTCATATGGCGATTTACATAGACACCCTCTGTCTCCCTCACTGGGGGGAATCTTGTGAAACACACAATGCTCTGTAGCTCGCTTGTCACCTTATTTATATTAGCGCTATGAATGTGACGAACGCAACCCGAAATAAAAACGCCAGATTCTCCGTGCTTAATTTGTATGTTGTGTTGTTGTGGAATTTTTATTTAAGGCCGTATTTGGATAGTAATCTTAAATAATACATCCGCTTTATTTATTTATTTATTTATTTATTTATCTTTCCCAGACTCGGCTTGGATGTGCAAGGTAGTGCAGGATATCTTTTGCAAGTACTGCTGCTTAGAAGGTGGTTGTCATCGCTGCTCTAACTTTCCTTTTCACAAACTCTGTCTCAAAGCAAAAGGCCTTTCAGAAGCCTAGATGGGTACCTAGACAATGGAGGTGCAGGTAGTGAGAAAAGACACAGGATGGTGAATAATTTATGGCAGAGAAAATCTAAAGGAAAGCATGTGAAGCAAGAGAGTGTAGACAGTGGTGACATATCAAGCAACAATAAAGACATAGACAGAGAAGAGGAGAGAAGACACCGGCGAAAAAAAAAAAACACTTCAGAGTTTGTTGCTGTCGAAAGGCATGGCCACTTTTTAAAGTTGTGATTCTGTAAGTTGTTTACGAGACGCCGCACAGCCCTAACAGGTAGAAGTTCTGCTATGAATCAACTTTTCTTTTTTTCTTTTTTGATACCAGGCTTTGGCTTGTACAGACACATGTATAGCCGTGCAGAGCAAGACTTGACATTGCTGTATTTTAAAGGAGAGAAGATGGAGCTGCATTAAGCATGCATTGGCTCCAGATCCTGTCTCCTCACTTAAAAAAAAAAAAAAAAAAAAAAAAAACTCTTGTTTATACACAAAACTTTTCAAATGATGAAGTTCCTGATGCAGTACGCTCAATCCCAAGAGAAATATGTTCTCAGGGAGCAGTGTCGGATTAAACTTTTTCAGAATGATTTTTCCCCATTTTAATTATTTTAATACACACATCATAAAAAAAATCACATTTACACATTCACATTCACAGTTTTAAAAATGTAAATGAAGTCAATTTTAAATGATAAGAAATTTAAATTTACAAGTTAAGCTCAAACGACCACTCTTGTGACAATGTTAATTTTTGCAACAAATTACTCGTACCTCCTTTTCTTAAAAAAGGAAGCAAAATCCTGGGTTACAGTGAGGCACTTACAAATTAAATGATTGGGTCTAAAACCATAAACGTTAAAATACTCACTGTTTCAATAGTAGAGCTGCAACACGTAAACCACATGTGTGCTAACATGATTTTAGAGTGTAAAAATCACTCTTCTGTGTATAATTATATCCAATTTTATTACTTTGTTGCCATGGCACCATTACATGACAACAGAAAAATATCAAAAAAACAAAAATAACAAAAAAAAAATGTTTTATTAGATCATAAGCTTCACATTTCTGCTTTTAAATTCCCCAGATATTGGCCTATTATTTACTTCCATTGCAAGTGCCTCACCATAACCTTGATTTTTGCATTTTGTTAAGAAAGGAGGGAAAGTATATACAGTATAACAGTATATAAAGATCTATATAATTTTTTTTTTTGTAATCAATATTATTCCACAAATGCTCTCAATTGAGCTCAACTTGTCTCAAACCTGGACAATCCTTTTAAGAAAACAGCCATACTATGTAGGAAAACAGCTGAGTGTGACTTTTCATTTGAAATGACCAGGTGTCACCCGTGCTGCAGAAGCCAAAGTGTTCATGTTGGTGCTCAGATCAGTAACAGCATGTCATTACGGGGGTTGCACAGCGGGCAGAACAGGTGAACCAGACGTACGTCTGACACTCAGGCCCCAGAGATCCCGTCCCACAGACAGCTGCCCAGACGGCCGGCGAGTCCCCGACCTGCCAGTCCGGTTCCATCGCCGATTCTAGTGGTGACGGCTGTGACACGCGAGAAAACTGTCCGTGCCGAAATCCGTCACTTCCTTGCTACTTTCATCCCCCGCGCACTTCAAAACGTGACATGTGTCATCTGTAAGAAGCTTAGAGATGCTGAAATCCCCCCCCCCATCTGACGCTTTGATGGTGATTCTGCCCAAGGCGTTTGTCATACATAACTTAGCCTGTAACAATGAGGAACTGAGTCTGGTTGAAGGATGGGGATAGAAAAAGTGTGTAAGAATGCATATATTGTAAAATCCCTACTATCACCATGGGGCAGAAAATCAAAGTATGCAGTGCGAGAGTGGAAGTGTGTATCACAGGCTTGTCATCGTTCCTCTTGTTCGCCAGTGATTTCTGTGGCTGCCTCTGGTCTTACGGTAGAACGTGGCTGTCAAAGACTCCGTAGAGAATGTCGGGGCATCTGTGTCCCAATTTTACTGCAGCAAATCTTTCAATCCCATTGATACCTGATGCACTACACAGCAGGCAACCACTGTGTCTGCTCATGGATGGATGAAATGCTATTACATTGACTGATGTAATGATGGATTAGAGTAACTATGCCAATTCATGTCTTAGACCATTAGATGTTAAATTAACAGTAAGACGTTACAAATTATGACTATAACCTAAATATGGAACACAGGCCTGTGGCAGAAGAGCAAATATGACTATGTTCTTGGCAGAAGATGCCTATGTTTGTGGTTCAGCTAATGTGTCCCTCTTTGGTTTGGATGCCTGCACTTCACCCATTTTCAATCTCTCTGTGTGTGTTTTGTGCTTTAACTGTTAACCTTTGGCTAAACCAGTCCACGAGCTAACATCTGTGTGATTGGGATGGCTGAATTCCGGAGAGCTGAGGACAGAGCTGCTCCTGTCTCTCCATATTAAGACTGCCTCTATGAATGTATCAATTAAAGGGCCTTTTAAGTTTGCTTCCACAAATATGCATGTATCCAATTAATACTGGTAGCCCACATGACCTCATCTGCAAACGATTTGTCTTCACAGTTTTCTATATTGAGTCACTTACTTAAAATGTCTCTATCCAGTTCTGTAATGAGTGAATTTGAAATCACATTGGAACACACTGGTCCAGCTGAGTATTTTTAAATTTCTAATATTCATTTGTGCAGTGACGTTGTGGCATAGGTGCAACACATTACTATGCTGAGTGTGAAGTATATGTATAAATAGCCTAATATTTTATCAAAGAACAAAGAACCATTTTGGGTTCCCCAAAGAACCTTTGACCATTACTAAAAGAACTATATTTCTGTCATCTGAAGAACTTTTTTCCGACTATTTTGTGCAATGTAAATGGAACCAAAGATCCGAATTTGTCTAAGTACAGTAGCATCATTGTCAATAATTTGCAAATATTTTACAAAGCTTAAAAAACAATCAGAGAGAGAGAGAGAGAGAGAGAGAGAGAGAGAGAGAGAGAGAGAGAGAGAGAGAGAGAGAGAGAGAGAGAGAGAGAGAGAGAGAGAGAGAGAGAGAGAGAGAGAGAGAGAGAGAGAGAGAGAGAGAGAGAGAGAGAGAGAGAGAGAGAGAGAGAGAGAGAGAGAGAGAGAGAGAGAGAGGATGCATCATGCAAAATAAGATAAACACTGAGGGATAGAAAAAAAGAAATTTCATTCGCATGATTAATATTTGAACAGTGTTTTATGGATGTTTGTAACCCAAACAAAGTGCATATCATAGATAAAACCGTTTTGTACTTCAGAGTATACTTTTCTAAAATGATTTTTAAAGGCAACCATGACCAACATTAAAGTTTTTTTCTGTTGGTACATCTTTAGGAGATCCAAGTTTCATTCTTAGTGCTGTCACATTTTCAAATTCACATTTGATCAAGTGGTGTATAAACAAAAACAGCTCTCTAATTCAAAGATTTTCTGGTAACTGTCAAACAGTTTCACTCACGCAGATGACAGGGAATTCCAAATGGAAATGGAAACAAGGGTTTGTATTATCGGAGTGTTATCCAATAGAGGAATTCAGGCACACTTGAATGACAGCTCTCCCACTGAGTTCACTCTCTCCATGTTGAGCTGCTCAGTCCAAACGTCACTTTCCCAAACAGCTAATCAAGTTCACGGGGAGTCCAGGAGAAGGCTCAGAAAACCTCACTTCAAACCCACAGGCCAGCTCACTGATGAAAGAAAAGACATCCACAGCACACACTCTAATTTGAGTTGCAGGAATGATGACAGATCCATCAGTCAAACACATCCTCTACAAATAAAGAGAGAGAGAGAGATGGAAAGAAAGCATAAAAAGAATGATATACTGAATTAGAGGAAATGTGCAACTTTTTGAAATCTTGAAAAAAGCACCTCATGTAAATGCACGTGCAGAGTTCACTATTCTAAATTAACAAATTAAATCCCATGAAGAACAGGCTCTCATATTTGATATCATATTATATAGGGGTAACGGAACAACTAAGGACATTGCATATTTCTCAATAGGGTTTGAGTCAAAAGTCTACAAATGTTTGGTTTCTCTAACAGTGTTTGTTTGTTTCAAATTCGAACAGTGTTCACCAAACCAACAAAATATCATCATGTTTTTGCCAAAGCTGTTGGGTGAATGAATAAAAACACCAAAACCACACTAGCAATAATTCAGATAGCTTTATAGTAAAGGTACATTTTTAAATCATTTTTTTATTTTTGTTTTTTAATATCCAACATTTTGTTAATTAGTTGTTATTTTTAAACAACAAACCACTTTTATAGAAATCAAACATTTCGACATGATCTCGAGAAAAATATTAAAACATGGCCAATGTGGGCTTCCGTATACCATTATTTTGAAATCTGGTCTGGTACCACTTTGAACTTTAGTCGCCGTGATACTTGGATGCGGTTCTTGCTCGCAAATGAATCAGATCTGCATATTTCCACACGGATTTCTTGCAGTTTCAGCTCTATACGCGGTTGTACTCCAGTTGAAACGTTGTACATTCGTTAACCTCTGATTCAACAAATCTTAGGCATATTTATGAATCTGATTTATGCACGGGACTGGAGCAGTTGGTGAGACTGTTACAGATGACCCAACACAGAATATAGGCTATAGCTTATACAACAGTAAACAAAAATGCCATAAATATTAAACATGACTTTTTTACTATAGCCTAACCACGCAGGCTCAAAAATGTGCAATTATAAACATGACATAGAAGTTAAAAAGAACAATTGTATTGCCTTCGTGTCAGTTTGGCGTAGTCTTTGGTAGCCATATTTATTTTTGCATAGTTCCTTGCACAATACTTCGACCTCCGAGCACGTTTACCAGCGTGGTTCATTTTGACGTTTGCTGTAGGCCTACCTCCATGTATGGCTTTTTTATGAAGTAACATTTTATTTTGAATTTGTATTTTTGACCTAACTGTGGATTTTTTAGAACAGAACAGAAAATGCACAATATAATCTTGCTTTGCTTTCAGTTTAGTAAGGCTTGTATTTTGTGATATTGTTTTTCAGTTTATGCTTAATTTCAGTTTTCTTAGCCTTAATTACCAGCTGATGTGGGATAATAGGATTTATTTTAAAACTATTAGTCAACTATTAGTCACAACAACACAGTATAGAATTTAACACCATTCGGAAAAAAAATTGACAAAGGGAGTAATCAAATGTCATATTTAATGACCTTTAGAGCAAAAAGGCTGCTGCTATTTTGAATTTATATATAAACGGAGGCATTGAAGATACATTTTTTATAGAGATAGTTTTATTACTTGTTTTCAGCTCATAAACTAGAGTGGATGCATGGAGCTTGTTGCCATCACGCTAGAACAAGTCAACAACACTGATTGTTTCTTGTTTCTCTGCTCGCGTAGACGATGTCTGGATTCTTTTTGAAGTGGGTCTATTGTGTCCAGTTCCTGGGCTTTTGTTCCAGATGAAAGAGATTCTGTATGGCGAGGTTGGGTCTGTGTTCTCCATGGAGGAACATGTTTTCATACATGACTCACTATAGCACAGACATGCAAGCTGCTCTCTTTTGCTTTTGCTCAGAAATTTCAAACTTAATTTTAGAGAAGTATGTCCAGGCAAAAAGCGCTCACCCCCATAGGCCTCAGACTGCAGTCGGATGCTTCAAAAGGCATGTTGGCGAGTTTTTTCATTCTTTGCTTCTTTCCAGTAGATTGAAAATAATAGACTGGACATGTGTGAGTTTCTGCTTATGACAACTGTCATATTTAGAATGAGCTACTATATTTCTACTGAAAGTAAAAGCTAATTCTCTTGTGAGATGTTCGGTCTTACTTCAAGTTTGTTTTACCAGAAATGCAAACATATGTTCTCTGAGGTAGAGCCTTTACTCTGTGGTGTGGATCCTCTAAGGGTACAGCAGGCCTAGGGGTAGTGTTCCTGACACACACACACCACACACACACACACACACACACACACACACACACACACACACACACACACACACACACACACACACACACACACACACACACACACACACACACACACACACCACACACACACAACACACACACACACAACACACACACACACACACACACACACACACACACTGGGCGCTGCATATCATTTCTCACACTCTCTGTGTCCCAGATCTTCAGATTCTAGCAAGCCTAATGCTGAGACAGCAAACACACACACTCTCTCAGAGAGCAAGGGCCCAAGTCCTTGGATTCTCTCCCCTCAGAAGAGTTTGGATCTGTGTCTGTGCAGTAGACAGGCAGAATGTTCAGAGCTCCTCCAGCTCGTTTCTCTTCCGGGAATACTTGTCCAGAATTTTTAAGAGATTCCTTCTCCTCTTCCTTTGCTCCTCTTCCAGATGTGAGCCTAATTCAAAGTCATGCATGTCTTTATCCACACACTGGGCACGGAATAGCTCAGTGAGCGAACGCTGGAATATGTGGCAAGTCTTCTGTGGTTTTCGAGGAAGTTATCAGACAAGTTTGGTGTAGCATAGTGTATGTGCATGTGTATTTTTTTGTCTGCACTGTAATTTTTACAGTGTTGTTGGCTAATGAAGTATTAAGGCATTGGGAAGTGTTGCACCAAGCTTTATTAGAAGCACACTTCTTACTGAATCTGATAAAGCTCTGATAATGAGCGGGGAGAACAAACAGGACCTGCTGCACCCTTGAGATTGCTTGCTGCATATAAAACAGTAAAAGCATCCTAATATGAAGCCTCTTCATTTTTCAGTGGACCTGATGAAGTGAATTCTTGACTGATGTTTTCTGAAAGTGGCAACACATGTCCCCTATTTACACCCCCAGCGCCCTCCACCAGCCCCCCTCTCCCCTTACGCCGCTCCGACTCGAATCGGGTAGATGTGTCGCTTGATGTTCCTGTCAAATGGCACCGAACCGCTTAATAAAATATCACTCCCCTCTATCAGCTTGCTTTAATTGAGTCCCTTGTCAGTTTTATGAAACTGTGTGTTATCATCACTTTTTTCCTCTTCCTCTGTTTCTTCTTTCTCTTTACCAGCCCCTCTCTCTCCCTCTTTCTCTCTTACGGAATAGACTAGCAGACGGAGCCTTAGTAACTTTGTTTAACGGAGCGAGAGGAGTGATCCTCAAAGGCAGGCTTGTCATTGGATCCATAATTCAGACCCAGTGATTTTCATTTCCCTCTGTTCTTTCAAAGGAAAGTTGGGTTTTTGGAGGCAGGCTGATCATTAGCAGGCGAACAGCATAGTGGATTAGCAGAGGTGTAGCACCATGTGCCAGAATGACAACATCAGCATGAGAAAAAGCCGCTTGCTCCCTCAAACGGACACAGAAAAAATGGCGCACACGCATCTGATCGTTGTTTACAAATGGAAAAAGTAGATGCGTTTTTACACGGGTTTCGAAACAGGCTTGGAATGTGATGCTACATAATAGGGTGCTCGCAAATATTTTTTTTCCCGTTTGCTCGCTCACTCTCACCCATACACATTCTTCATGAATAACTTATGTGTCACTGGTAGACAGCAGCATAAAGCAGCATGGTCTGATCAGACTGTTCTTACTCCTTAAATCTCCAAGCTGAGTCTGACATTTTCCTGTCCCAACCTCGCTGGTCCCAGCGTTGGCAATTCTGGTAGTACTAGTTGTACTGGTGTGACTGGAAACTTCAAACAGACTGTCGCCAGGTCCCCAGTGAGGCCGTGCTCTGATTGGCTGTGCAGTCGAGAGTTCTTCTGCTTGTGCCACTGTCCCCATGGAGAGACTCAAGTCCCGCCTCTTCCTTTGAAGTCACAGGAAACTCCACTCACAGCAGTGGGATGTTTTGATGTTAGTCGTATTTCTTCTTTTCTTCTCTTTTTTCTCTCTCTCTCTCTCTCTCTCTCTCTCTCTCTCTCTCTCTCTCTCTCTCTCTCTCTCTCTCCTCTCTCTCTCTCTCTCTCTCTCTTCTCTTCTCTCCTCTCTCTCTCTCTCTCTCTCTCTCTCTCTCTCTCTCTCTCTCTCTCTCTCTCTCTCTCTCTCTCTCTCTCTCTCTCTCTCTCAAGCTGAGGGTCTAGTGGTTACAGGATTCTGCCGCACCACTGTACATTTCAACATTGCATTTGATCTTTAATTTATCACAGTTCCAGCAGTTTGTTTGACAGGTGCAAGAGCTTTCATCTGGAAGCTACATGGCTAGTGCATACTCCTCTCACTCTCTCTCTGTGTTTGTCTCTTTGCGACCTCTATGGGATGTATTGATTCTTTTTTTCCTTTTTTTTAAACTTTTACTCTGGTGTACATTGAATAATATGGTTACATGCTGCATTTTTGGCCCCCTATATGTTGTTGTCCGAGATGCTGATTAGAATGACTGGTGACTGCTGGAATTTGGAACTGTTGTTGTTGATCCAAATATTAGTAACACCGATCAATCACAATATTTTTAGTTTTATGTTTTTACTACTACATAGTCTTACTATTTAATTTGTCCACTAACAATGTTGAGCATATACATCCAGACTTTTCAATTTCATAAAATTCTTAATTTGTGGTAGAAATGATGCCACCACAGAGGCACCACAATGGACAGCTGCACTCGTTCATGATAAATCCTTAACAGAATGTATTTTTATTTTATTTATTTTTTTTACTTTTTGTTTAGATAAGCAAGCAAGCATAGTTTTAAACGTGTTATAATTCATATTGGTATGATTTTACTTTTACTTTGAGATTGAATGTAATGTGTCTCTAACAAAAGTAGCAAAATAAAATGTAAACATAAAGGCATTTGAAAAGTTTCAGATATGGTTAAAGTTTCAGTTGATTTAGTCCTCTTCATAAAAACCAAAAGAAACATTTGAAATGTTTTAAAAGGGTGGTATAATGCCCTTTTCACAAGATGTAAAATAAGTATCTGATGGCCCCAGAGTGTGTATGTGAAGTTTTAACTCAAAATACCCCACAGATATTTTTTATAGCATGTTAAAATTGTCACTTTTTGAGGGTGAGCAAAAATGCACCTTTTTTGTGTCTGTCCCTTGAAATGCAAATGAGCTGCTGCTCCTGGCAAAGGGGGCGGAGCTTCAAGAGCTTGTGTCCTTTTACATCAGACAGACATGCACTGAAAATTTCAAACACTTTTAGCGTTTTATGTCCAAACAATGATGGAGAGACAACATGTAGAATGCAACAGGACATTTCTGAATGGTTAGTCGATGAATTTATGTAGCTTATGTGTAGTTATCTTCTAGTCATTGATTAGCATATTCTGTCATGATAATCTGTAAATCGCGTTCCCGGGGGCAGGGTTTATGTAAATTCTAGGGTCAGTTCAGTTCAGTTCAGTTCAGTCTTTATTGTCCCACCAGGGGAAATTTGATTTGCAATAGGGTTAAAAAGCAAACATACATACATAAACAAAGACAACAAAACAAGCAAAAGCAACTGAAATGGTGGCCTCAACAATCTATTGAATATAAGCAGCAGCTCAAGGTCAGTACAAATTTAGGGCATTAATTGCCGTGGGTGCAAAGGAAAATTTGTATCTGTTAGTTTTTATTTTGGGGAATCTGTATCTTCTCCCAGAGGGGAGAAGAACAAATTCCTCCAACAGAGGGTGGTTAGGGCTGGCTGTGATAGTCTGAGCCTTACGTATGACTTGTCTTTTATAGAGGTCTGCCAAGGACAGTTGATTAGTTCCAATTATTTTGCTGGCTACCTTAACAATGGTAGACAGTTTATTTTTGCTTTGCACCGTAAGGTTCCCGTACCAAGCTATGCAACAAAAGGTTAAAATTGATTCAATAAAAGATTTGTAAAATAGAGTCATCAAAGTTTTGTCCACATTAAAATTATTCAGTCTGCGCAGAAAATAAAGCCTCTGAAGACCCTTCTTGTAGACAACAGAAGTGTTAGAGTCAAAAATCAAGTTTTTGTTAATGACTGTTCCTAGGTACTTGTAACACTCAACTGTCTCAATAAGTGAGCCCTTAATTATTGTTGAAGAGGTAGAGTGGAGAGTTTTTCTGAAGTCTATGACCATGTTTTTGGTTTTAAGAACATTTAACTTCAAGAAGTGATGGTCACACCAATCAACAAAGTCGTTCAAAACAGGCCCATGGTCGACCTCTCCATCCTGGAGCAGACTGACTAGAACTGTATCGTCCGCAAACTTCAGAAGAAACCTGTTATTGTGGTGACTCCTACAATCATTTGTATATAGTAGATATAATAGTGGGGACAGGACACACCCCTGGGGTGAGCCTGTAGATGACAATCGCTTCTGAGATAGAACACCATTAACGCTGACTGACTGGGGCCTAAATGTTAAAAAATCTAGTACCCATTTTGCTATACCTGTATCAAGGTTAAAAGTGGACACAAGTTTCCTTACTAAAAGGTGTGTTTGAATTGTGTTAAATGCTGATGAAAAATCAACAAATAAAAGCCTTGCATGGGTTTTTTTTCCCTCAAGATGCTTATACAGAAGATCAGTGATGCCGGTAACGCGTTACTTAGTAACGCGTTACTTAGTAACGCGTTACTCTAATTTGACCACTTTTTTCAGTAACGAGTAATCTAACGCGTTACTATTTCAAAACCAGTAATCAGATTAAAGTTACTTATCCAAGTCACTGTGCGTTACTATTTTTGTCATTTTCCTTAGTAAAAATTAGGGCTGACTTCTAATAGTCGAGGATTCGACGATTCGATTCGGAGAGGTCTGATTCGACTATGAACCTCATAGTCGAATAGTAGGGGGTCTGTTCACATATCGCGTCTTTTGCGCGCTCAAGTTCGTTATTTCAAAATAGGCGCGCGGTATGCAGCCAATGAGCAGCAGCACACTAACTTACATGCCTGTAACGTCCGGACCACATTTGTTAGCATTTACGGATTTATTGACTCACAATGGCTTCTAAAAAATCATCAAAACTGTAGGAGTATTTCGAGAAGGTTAAAGATGACCCAAAGAAAGTTAATTGCAAGTTGTGCCAGCAGCTTCTTTCATATCACACGACGACAACCAACATGGCTCATTTGAAACGGGTAAGGCTTGTTAATTTTACAAACAAAAAACAAACAAACAGTTCTACCACTCTTTTGTCAATACAGACATAAACCCTATATTATTATTATTATAATTTTGGAGGAAGACGCGTGCGTATTAATGAGTAGCCTACTCTAGCACACACACGCAAGGTCTCTCGCGCTCTCTGTCCTGCGCGCGTGTAATTAATGCGGACTCGTCTCTAGCACACACACGCAAGGTCTCTCGCGCTCTCTGTCCTGCGCGCGTGTAATTAATGCGGACTCGTCTCTAGCACACACACGCAAGGTCTCTCGCTCTCTCTCCCTCCCTCTGTCTTGCGCGTATTCAACGAAACCTAATATATAAAAATACATATATGTTAACGATGAAATACTGGACAAATCATGATTTTTTTCATAATAGCCTAAGTCAGGACACTAAAATTAGAGTTGAAATATGTCCCGGGAAAAACGGGACGTCTGGTGACCCTACCTATGTGTGATATGTTTTGTTCATCTGGCTTTAAATGAATAAAAGGTATTTGTTAAACACCATGTTTTTCTTTGAATTTTATTAGCTCTTTTGTTTGAAATGGAAAAAATCTAGCTGCTATCTAAAAAAAAAAAAAAAAAGGTTCGACTATCAGTCGACTATGGCAAAATCTAACGAATCAGATTCGACTATGAAAATCCTTAGTCGAAAACAGCCCTAGTAAAAATATATATTTATTTCTTCTTGCATCTCGGGGAGTGTGCGCGACAAGTCACGTTTTCAGCATGAGGTTCACGTCACGTGTACGTACCACGCAGCGACACAAACGTAAACAACAATGGAGGGAGGAGAGAGATGCGCTTTTTCTAGCTGGAAATACAGTCACTATTTTGAGTTTGTGTCTGTCAGCTAAAGATGGCAACATTAAGGTCCGTTGTAACTCTGTGCTGGTGGCGACAAAGTGTTATCTACCTACAGAAACACTTCGTCGAATTTGAAAAAAAACATATGGAGTCGCAGCACCGCACAGTCAAACCTACGCCCGTTTCACACATACTTGTCTCCGTCTGCAGTGCGTATGCGGTGCATATTTTTTCCCGTACCCATGTTAACAGGTTAGAGCTTTCACACTGCACGCGGGTGCGGTCCGTCGATCCGTTCCAGGTGCGTGAGTATAGACTATACAGCAGGGCAGAGATCGTTTCCGCACCTAGTCTATTTTTGCTGTGCTGCACCGTGCTGAATTAAAGTGTCAGCGCATTGTTCACATTAAAATAGACATAGATTGACAAGAAACTGTATTAATTTCATCATATACGCAAAATTACAGTTAACGTGTTCTACAGTTACTAAATTACAGGGTCAAGAAAAACAAAAAAAAAAACAATATATATTTTATAAAAACAAGTATTTATATTAAGTGAAGCCAAGAAAGACTGTTTTTTCAGGAAATAGTTTTTAAGTTCAACTTTAAATGTCAGGAGATAGATTGTTGATATTACTGTTAAAAATACACTTCCAATAAAGTGAGTGTTGGCAAAACCGGTTGTCATTTTTATGTTGAGGTGGCGGGGGTGTTGTCGGCAACTGCTGAATGTAACTAATAAAAGTAACTTGTAAAGTAACTTAGTTACTTTTAAAATCAAGTAACTTGTAAAGTAACTTAGTTACTTTTAAAATCAAGTAACTTGTAAAGTAACTTAGTTACTTTTTCAAAGTAACTGTGGCAACACTGCAGAAGATGAAGTAAAGTTGTAGTAGCATCATCTACTCCTCTATTAACCTGATAGGGTTGGTGATGTCACTAACCTGGAAGGAATGTTGTGTATTCCCTACCAGCCGTTTGTTGTAGTCCTTAAAAAGCAATTTCTTGAAAAGAAAATATCTTAGAAAATGCTTTGAACTTTGAGCATTGTAACTTTGCAGATGTTGTTTATGCTCAAACAGCAACATTACACACTAACTAAAGTTAGAAAGTGAAATCATCATCAACCACCCCTGTAATAAAAATCAATTGCTAGGACGCAAATGTGGCTAAAGTTTTTATAGTTTTATTTTGTTTATTGATATGCCATTGGTATATTTTATCATATGAAAAGTAATTTAGCCTCTTGTAATCTTTGGTAACTGATTTCTAGTGGACAGATATCTCTATTTCTATTTCTTGTCTGCCAAAATCATTGGACAGCATAGTTAGTTCTTTATACTGAGTTCTATAAGTTCCTCATCCTTGGCCACATGGGTTTCAATAAAACTAATTTTATCTTCTCTCTTCACATCTCTCTCTATGTCTATCTCTCTTTCACTCTTTTCTTATTTCCCTCTCAGGGATCAAGACTCACCAAGGCACCTCTTAAAACAGGAACTTCCACGACTATTTTGCCATCAAAGCTTGGAATGAGGGGCTAACCTTCTGAGGCAAACTTGTGAGGAAAGAAGTCTGAGGAGGAGAGGGGAAAGAGGAGGAGAGCAGGTCTGTGTGTGTGCTTTAAGTCTATAGGGGGGCAGTTGAGAGGGAGTGAGGGCTGTTCTAAAGGGAAGGAGGCTCTCTCTGGGCTCTTGGAATCAAATCCTCCCCTGGTGCCTCAACCAGAATGGAAATGTGCAGCTTCAGATGATTTGCTGCAGCTAATAACAAGGCATAGTTCTACAGTTTTTGTGCCCCTATTATGGTTTTTCGAATATTCCCTTTCATGCAGTGTGTAATATAAATGTTTGTGAAGGTAAACATTCTTCAAAGTTGTAATGTTGAAAGTGCACAATAAATACAGTTATTGTCTCCCAAAAGAAAGAATCGACTCTGAACCGCCTACACGAGTCGTCTGAAATTCGAATCCCACTACGTTATGGTTCCACGCCACTAGATAAGACATTTGCATAATGCCCGCCTACGTTGTCTGCCCGCGAACAACTTGACCTGCCCTCAAACACGTAATTTTACTGACGACTGCTCGGAGTTCAACTGACTGGGTCAGTACCCAGTTTATTTGGACCAGCTTGCTCCTCAGACTCCCAACCTGTAAGTATGAATATAATTATTGATGTATATATTTTCTACCGGGTGTTCAAAATATGTAGTTTTGTGTTTTATGTTGTGTACCTTTTTTGGCTAACCGGCTAACTCGCGTAATTACCGTCTAACTGAAACAGTTCTGCAAATCAGCTGTGGGCCCTATTACCTAAAACTGTGTCTATTAATGGAAATAGTCTGTCGTTCTTACTACATTGAGTAAAGATACAAGATTTAGCAAGATTTGTTTTGCAAACTTTGTTACATCACTCATTCTTGTTAGTGCTCGTCTAACGTATGCACGGTTATTGATACAGTTCCCGCATGTGCACCGCAATAAATTAGAAACATAGGTTTGTTGATGGACATACTCTTGTTAATGCTGATGGTGAGGAATTAGTTGCAACATCTCATAATGCATCTCAAAATGAGTGGCCTATCACTGAGAAACGTCCTGCTCAAGTCATCCTTGCGATAGAGGTTCGGATTGAATAATTAGTTCTGCCAATGTTTCATCATCGGACTCTCACTCGGATTGATATGGTAAAATCGAACACCATTGTTAATTGTTACTGTCTTTACAGTGTGTATAATCGCTGAGCTTTAGGAAGCCTCCTGAGCTGACATTCAGTTATGGTAATGGGCGTTAAGCTTTCAACTAGCACTGTAAGCTGTTGACCAATCATAACAGACTGGGCTATCTGGCCAATCAGAGCAGAATAGGTTCGAGAAAGGAGGGATTTAGAAAGACTGATGCATCAGATGAGCCGTTTGAGAATCATTGAAAAATGTGTTGATGTGCAATGTATGAGAAATGTATGTATGAGAAAATGAAAGTTTCTTTTTTTGCCTTTCCATGTAAGCCTGTTGTAGGAGACCTCCAAAACAAAATTAGGAGCCTTTAAGGCTGAAGCTTCTGTCTGACTGAGACAAACTTTGGGGGATGATGGCGCTGATGTGTTTGTCTATACTTGTTTAGTTATAGATTCGGATTGATGATTCAGTGGAGGGTTCATTGTGTTGGACTAAACATCTAATAATTCATCTGTATTAGGGCTGCACAATTAATTGCAATTTACATGAAATCGCACTTAAATCAAGTTGGCTTATCGTGATTATTATCGCAAAGGCTGCAATTATTTATTTTTTTAATGCGCAGCTTGTAATTGATGTACGGCTCGTAAACGCTGCTCCATTTGAAAGCACTGTAAGTTTTAGTCACTTATAATGTGCATTTGAAAAAGCAACACTCGTCAAACATCTTTCCAACATGAGAACCATATATGAACCTCTTGTCCAACAAAAGACAACATTTAATCATGTTTTTACTAGTGCTGTCAGACGATTAAAATATTAAATCGCGATTAATCACATTAATGTCATAGTTAACTCGCGATTAATCACAATTAATCGCACATTGTTATCTATTCAGTCTACTAAAGGAGGGAGGGCGTTCTCACATTTATCTCCTAAACTCTGGAATAGCCTTCCTGATATTGTTCGAGACTCAGACTCGCTGTCCCAGTTTAAAACTAGATTAAAGATGCATCTCTTTACCAAGCATTCACTTAATGCTTACCTTTTATACTACTTCTGAATCAGTTCGAATGCATTAATATTATGAACATCAGCTATGCTAATTATTTCCCATCTGTCTTTCTGCTGTTATCTCGGGACGCTAGTCCCGAGGTAAATAGCGTTCGTCAGCTCCAGTTGTAACCAGCCTCTCACGAAGACTTCAGATGCCCCAACACCTGTGATGAGACGACTAAACGCCTGTGGAGAGACGACTCGACGCCTGTGAAGAGACGACTCGACGCCTGTGAAGAGACGACTAAACACCGGCGATATGTTATGCCTAAATTTATACATGATTAACTAACTGTATTTTTCTTTGTCCATTTCTGAAATGCACTTTCTGTAAAGCTGCTTTGAGACAATGTGTATTGTGAAAAGAGCTATACAAATAAACTTGAATTGAATTGAATCTATTCTAAATGTCTCTTGATTTCGGCGTCTCGCTCGTCATCCACTCAAAACGTAACGTTAACCTATTTGGCCGCCTCGCAAGCCCAAACGGCGTGTGGAGTCTCCGGGTCGGATTTACCGCAAAATCCAACGAATATGACGTGCATACACGCTCCCGAGCCTCTCTACTTATATACAGTCTATTGTAGACGGTCAGGGAGTTACGTCCGGTTAAAGGCGCACGTTTTTCGGCTTATATCGCGGTCAATCTTTGATCAATATTCCCAAGACTCTAATCATTCGTAGTGCTGGACGGGGCCTTTCGAACAAGCCCACCCCCGAGGTCCAATTCACCCGGCTCCCCGAGTTATAGCCGCTCGAAATCGGGGGTCCCAGCGAACGGCGATCTGGTAGGGGGCATCCCCGAGGCCCGCCACTCTAGCGTTCGGGCAAGGATCCCCCTGGGACCTCCTCCCCCGAATTTGAGCTCTCTGGGTCTTTGCGTTCCAGAGATACGAGCGATTTCTGAGATTGTGATGTCACCGGCGTCCGCAATTTTGCAGCACGCCCAATGGTTTTCTGCTAATATCTCCGCGAAAACACCACCAAAAACTATGGAACTTATATGGTTCTTTTCAGCTCGACTAGATGGTCCCAACGAGCTCAGTGCTCGCGAATCCGTCTAGTATTCGCCGAGATATTTGCGTAATAGACGGTATTGTCTATGAGTTCGAGCACGAGCGCTCTTGTAATAATTGGTTGCAATCTGAAACCTCACCACTAGAGGCCGCTAAAAGTTACATAGAGCACCTTTAATTTAGGTCTTAGGTCTTTTTGCAGTGATATAAATGTTTCATTAAATATTGTTTATCTTTCTGTCTTATATGAAGTTTTATAAATCAGGTTGTTTTATTAGTTGCATTTTATTTTATTTTTAAAATATATATATTTTATTTTATTTACTTTAATTTTAATTTTAATTTATTTTATTTAATTTTAATACATTTTTATTTTATTTTAAGTGAAAGAAACTTGCAATAAGACATTGTCATGCATGTGAGACATCCCAAGTTTTTCCAGAGAGACTTACTGATCTCCGCAGCTTTGAAAAAACCTACAGCAAGTATAGCAAATTAAAACAAAAGTTATGAGTCAGCCAAGAATATATTGAAGTTATCTACGCTTGAGATCTAAAGTGATCTAAGCGTGTATGTAGTCATAAAGACAGATTTCTCAACGTGACTGGTGTTGATTAAAAGTTGACATTTCAACACTTGGCAGCCATAATGAAATAGAACCTTGAGATCAAACACACACAGTGATAATCGCCCACTGGCTCCTGTCTGCAAACACCTAAAAAACACATGAACGTTTAACTGAGCATGAGAGTGATACGGCTCACCACAAAATGTCGTCAACACAAAAATGCAGCTGTTCATTTCATCTGCTGCCAACTCCTTTAAGTTATTCATCTGGGAAAAAAAATGCATTCATCATTATATTTTTAATCACAGAGACGAGATAGAGAAAAGAAATGCCTTCGGGAGGGTGGGGGGTGTACATTATTCCCAGAACTGTTCCGGCATTGTTGCCCGCTTCACCAAACATTCTGCAAATTGACTTTGAATGAATTTATTTTTAATGTGATGTTGATGCTGCTTCTGCAGAAAGTGCAAGATTGCGTATATGTAGAAGAGAAATTGAGAGCGAAATTCAATGAGATCTAAAAGTCAAGAAAACATGTCCTGTAGTTTGCTGTAGTGACCTTTGAGTTGATATAGTGTATAGAATAATGTGCGTTTAGTGGTCTACATTCACGTTTACCCTGATATGTTTGTTGTTCATATACGATATGCATGCATATTCATGTGTGTTCAATTTTCTGAACTATGATGCATATATAATTGGCCAATAAGAAATGGACAATTCGCTGTCCTTCCAGATTTCTGCTTTCCTCTGTGTCTTTGTTCTTTTCATCTCTGTCGCTGTCAGTCCAGCCCATACAAAGCAGCTCTCTCATCACAACATCCTGCTCCAATTGTAATTATTAATAAATTAATTATCAGCCCTTCTCTGTTCCAGACTAATTGAGTCCCATTGCAGGTCTTAAGTAGGACACGCTCCTATCAGACAAATGGAATGATATCCAGGGCTCACTCCTCAGGGTATGAGTCTTGGCCCACAGAACGCACAGTGCTTTGTATTTCAAATGCCATGCAAGAAGAGTGAGATGTAAACAAAAATGACTTTGTTATAGAAAGTGTTGGGGATGGTTGTGTCCGGGGGGTCATGTTATTGATGTTTACCATGCTAAGAATGGTTTAAATTCATGTCCTGTCCTGATTAGCTTCATGCCAGTTTGTCATTAAGATAAAATATCAGACAGATTAATGTTTGATCAAACATAAATTAATTCATTCATTAATTAATTCATATTTGTTACCACCAGTCAGTTTTTAGTTAATTTTTAATAAAAGCTCTCTCTTGACTGTAATGTATGGTTTGTTGCTAGACCGCATGGGTGGTTGTAGAAATTACGATGGAGAGAAACATGTATCAAAATGTATGAAGGAGTAAAGATGCATACAGGTACCTCTGTTCCTGAGGTTTATCTAGCATCACACCACAGACAAGCTGTCAGTGTCCAAAAGAGTGCAGAGGGATGCGGAAAACTCATATTTTGGCAAGTTAAGTGAGTGGTTGGTCCTCCTTTGTTGTCTGAGATCCAGCACGACGCATTAGTGTTTACACTGCAAAAGCAATGTAGCAATTTGACAACCACCGAAAATAGTTTAATTGAGTCACGCACCAGACCCATCTTTTAAACTTGCCTTTATTGCTGTCTATGATTGGGTCGCCTGAGATGGATGTTAATATCAGTTGTAAACAGGCTGCTTACACTTTGTCCTGGGGCATCCGACTCCATGGGGTGCACACCCAGCTGAAGAGCAGAAACAGTTCTTTGGAAATGTTTTGAGGTGTAGCCTTTTGAAGGGAACGACTTCTGAAAACCATGTTGTGTGTAACACAGTCTCATCCCAAGAAGTCATATATTGACGTATTGGGACGTCTTTTGACCATACGTCAATATCCGCCTTTTTAGGGTACCCTTAAACGTCGGTAAATGACGATCCTGGGACGTCATACAACTGACGCTTTACCTTTAACGTCAGTAGGTGACGGGGTAGGTTTAGGGGTAGGTTTAGGTCTGGGATAGAGTTAGGATCCGATAACGTCATCTAACCGACGTTTAAGGGTACCCTAAAAAGGCGGATATTGACGTATGGTCAAAAGACGTCCCAAGACGTCAGTATATGACTTCTTGGGATGAGACTGCGCTGTTGTGTATCATGATGCACTAGACTAGGCCCTGGATGGGATTTGGCTGCTGCTCTATGAGGTTCATACTACGGGTGGGAATCACAGGATACCTCAAGATACGATACGATACACTATACATGGCTCATGATAATTAACGATATCATCACAATACACAATTTTATGATTAATCAATATATTGATAGACACTCCTATAATTATATATCACTATATCTGCCTCTGAAAAGGTTAAGTGCAGGTTTTCTCTTTTTATTCAAGTCCAAACTGTTAGAAAACAGCCCAAAAAGCTTTTCAGTCCATAAATTAAATGGAATATTTTAAGTAAATTAAACATTTTCAATGAGATTCAGGGTGATGGCGTTGCAATTGGCTTTGCATGATTGTGGTATTACCCATGCATTTTACTTTTAACAGGCTGTTCTTGTCGTGTACTCTTTGTGGATTTTGTTTGTCAATTGCATCAAAGCCGAAGTGGGTTTATCATGAATTTACAGCACTACAAATGGTAAAAAAAAATGTAACAGTGTAGACTTTGGACTTCTATTGGGTCATCTATTATTTTACTCGCACTGCTGTCTGCCATCCCGCTAAAAACCTCTTTTTCTTAGGCTAGTTAACTTATGTTCACGTTTCCCTCATTCATGTGTTGAGCCCCAAATGTAGTAATGCTGGGAGCAGGGAAATCTAAATATTTGATATTTGGCACCAGTGTATCGATTCTCCTATCGCCGGAGATGGACAACAATGTATTGCCATATCGATATTTTGTCCTACCCCTATATCTACATACACAAAGGGTACCTGATGCTCCAGAGAAGTGGAAGGTAGAATCTCTGGATAATCATTACCTATGAAGAGCATGTCTAAGAAGAAAAAGATTTGGTTGTAATCTAATATTTTCTCCACTATTGTGAGACAAATGAGGTGTAGACAAACAATTGTGACATTGCTATAGAAGGGCTTTATTATTCACTGTAATGAATATGGTGTTGAAAAAGTGATTTGCTGGCTTGGTTTTTAAAGGGTGGTGCAATTCGGGGTGTGGAGTGAGTTTAGAGATAGGGAAGAGGGATATGAGAGAAAATTGGATTGGAAGAAATTAAATGTGGAATAAAAAGGGTGGGTTGATTTGTCCCACTCATGAAGGTAGACGTGGTTGAGCAGGGGAAGGTGGAGGAAGGGAGCATATAGCCTAATGCAATCACATTAAATTTTAAATAATATTATGCAGATAAGAAATGACAGAAGATGATCTCTTTGGGATGCTGAAAGAAAATCTGTCAATTATAATTCTAATACTCTACAAACTAGCCCTTTTGCATTTGTGTGTAAACTTGGCAAAGCTAAAGAAAACATAAAAATAAAAAAAATAAAATGGGTTGGTTTGAAGGTGTTGAGATAGAGATGATTTCTAAATTAGAATCATTCAGCGGTTAAATTACATAACGCTTTTCCAATATGTCATGATAAAATAATAATAATAATAATAATAATAATAAAAATGAAAAAATTAAGGTTCAGAGGACTCATGTGTTCTCTCTGGCATAAGTAATGAAATACATTTAAAGAAATGCCATTACAACCTTTCTCAAACCTCCTGCTTAGGAGGAATTTTAATTTGGTGGCCATTTGCAGACAACATTGATTTTCCCTTGTGGCAAAGTGTTAATGAAATGGGAAAACTCCCACACTTATGAGCTTTTCAATTAATGCTCTTCATTCTTCCGTTGCCCAGAAGTGAGAGAGTGTGCTGAGCCGGTTTCCTTCAATTTTACCGTGGGCAAGACTCAGGCATTGAGTGCAAAGGTGCCAACTTCCATATTTAGTTAGTGAAGAGGCCATCCATTATTGAGCAAACAGAGAGCTGTCTGTCTCACTGCTTTGGGCCAACAATTAAATATATCAGGCACCATGGTGGAGGTGGGGTGTGGATGGGTGGAGGAGAGAGGCTCAGAAGAACAGGGCAGATGCAATATTGATGTCTTTAATTGAGGCTTTAAGTTGTACATGATCAGTATTTCTATGCGTGTCTTTTTGTCTGGGGTGGTTTGGAAAGGTTGTGTAAATTACATGTTCTACATTGGTAAATGTGTGTAATTGGGCATGTTGTGGCTGGATTTAGAGAGATGCATAGCCAGGCACAAAGGAAGTTCAGTTAGCGATAGAGAGGAATATACAGAATACATTATTGAAAACCCTGGGTCTAGATACAGTCTGTAATGTATTTCAGGTTTCACCTCCATTCTCTTGGTAATTTTGTTGGGTAATATCTTGTTTTCTGTCTACAATGATCATACATGTAGTATTGTGTCAAAATGCAAAAAAGAAACCGTTATTAAATGGGTAAAAAAAAAAGCTCTCTGCATTAGGTGGGTTTAATTTGCAACATGACATCATGACTTTTGCGTAAACATACACGCCACTTTCAAGTCAAGTGGCGTGTTATCTATACGCATTTTGAGCTATCCGCGTGTATGTCTACGCCGTTAAATGTCAGAGTGATTCCGCGTGTATGTACACGCCGTTAAATGTTCGAGCAAAACGAAGAAAAACCTAGATCTACATCTGGCGAGCGATATTTTTTGTCCTAGGATGGTAGGGGAACACTTATTAATGGTATTAACCCCAGTGACGGGTAGGTTTAGGGACGGGGTTGGGGTAGGTCATATATTTATATATACAGTAATGTAACGTTAAGTCAACGGCGTTCATAAACACGCTGAAAAGAGATTATGCGTGTTGATAGCACGCCAAAAATGGAAATACGAATTGGCGTGTTATACATACGCTATTTCATGAGATCAGTCTGAATTTGGTGAGAGAAAAACAAGTTTGAAAATATTGATTTCAAAAGTCCGCCTCTGCCTTTAAATGCAGCCGCATGGCTTCCTGCAACCTTCAATTGAGGCTGAGCATGTAGGTGTGGGTGTTCTCATTCAGGCTCCGTGTTCACACAAAATTATACATTAAAGGCTGTGTTTTACTTCAGTCAGACTGAGAGAAAATAAACTAACACAAGCAATGTCTGTTCACACGTACACAGGCACACAAGTCAGACAGAAAGGCCTAATTTATCTGATCATTATATACGTGTTTTCTTTCCTTGAACACTTTACTGTTTTGACTGCTTGAGGATGTGTGACAACAGCTTATTTAGGGAGGGGAAAATGCAGAATTGAATAATTGAATCGCTTTCACTTCATTACTTTAACTTTGCCATATCCCACAGGAAGTTTAATTGGAATCATGAAAAGTGGAGCCTGGCCTACAAAAGTCTGTTTGATTTTCTTTCTTTAAAGAAGTTCACCAAGGCTACATTTATTTGTTCAAACATATAGTAATATTGTCAAATATTATTACAATTTAAAATAAATGTTTTTTTTTTGTGAATATATATTTATAATGTCATTTATTCCTGTGATGGCAAAATTGAACTTTCAGCTTCAGACATTACGCCAGTCTTCAGTGTTACATGGTCCTTCAGAAGTCATTCTAGTTAATTTGATGCTCAATAAACATTTCTTATTATCAATGTTGAAACTCATTAATGTAATGTATTCTTGCTGAATAAGTATTCATTTCTTTCAAAAAGAAAAACAATTCTAAACTTTTAAACAGTGTATAAAGTAAACTCAAGTCTGTTAATGCCATTTTTTTATATAGGCTAAATATATATTTGATTTAATCAACAGGTATTTGTCATGCTTACATTCGGAAGCATAGAGATTTAAAAAATGTTTTTGCAATGTTGACATCTTTAGTTTTATTCATAGCCACTTAAGTACATTTGTTTAAACTCTGTCTAAACATCTGAATCTTTTCCTCTTACAGACCCATTACCAGAGCCGATCCGCCCTATACGCTCACTACGCAAGCTGCGTAGGGCCCCGCAGTTTACTCAAGGCCCCGCCTCCCCCTCGTGTCATAGCGCGTCAATTAATGTTTACAACATCAATGACAAAATTAAGCGAAACTATCCTTCTGGTCACAAAAAGAGAGAGAGAAAAAAAGAGAGTGAATTGCGGGAACAACAATCAGGTAAACTTGTGTTCTAAACTTGTGTTCACAAGTTTGATGTCAGCAAAGTAAAGTTAAGTTTATGTGCATTTCTATTGTGTTTTTTAAAGTGCAACGGCTCGGAAAAGATAACCGCGTCGCGTGTGTTATCATGCGTTCATATGCGCGTGCACGAAATGAAACGCGCATTTTTCAAGCAGAAATATATGTGGAGACCAGACATACTGTACAATATATGGGCGTGAATGATGGCACTCCTCATCAAAGTACACATTATACACACTTTTAAAACAAGACACTGATTATAGTCTCAGTTAATGTGTAGTAAAAACTCTAAACAACTGCACTAATTATGCAAGATGAAAAGCAATGTATTGACAATTTGACATTGATTGACTTTGATTTATGGGCTATATTGAATTTAAAATGTTGATTAGCTGGACATACTGGTCAATATGGATGCACATCCCTCAGTAAATAATAACCATAAATCAAGAATTGCTTCAACATGCATAATAAAAAAAACTTTAACATGCTATGGCAAGCCATTTTAGCTTTTATTCATTCACAGTTTATGCATTTTTGATATCAATAATACATTTTTTTTTTTTTTACTATTTGCAATGTGAATTCTTGATTATTTTTACTAGTAGGGCCCCTTAGTTACATTTTATCTACCAATGTCTATTTTTGATATCAGGAATTACATGTTCACTTGTACAAAAGGTAATTCTTGATATCATTCACTCACAGGGATTATTGATATCTGCATCACAATATTCACTTGTTATCTTAATATTCTATAGAAAATACTCTTTTCAGTAAATATCATTCTGTTCTATATTGTTGTACTCATTCTTTGACTGTTTTGTTTAAAGGAGGGAGGATTGTATTGGGAGCACTGAAGTGTCAGGTGTGACTGTGGCAATGGCAAATGGTTTACATATCTCACGGCGTCACGGGTCAGGTAGAGGGCCCCTTAGCAGAATTTTGCTTAGGGCCCCAGGGAGGTCAGGATCGGCACTGCCCATTACACCTCTTTAATATCTTCATCTCAGTTTTTCCTGGCTTTGCCGTCTCTTTTCACTCAGGAACAAGCTAACCGCAGGTCGTGTGTATACATATCCCACAAATCTCTTGCTGCACTGGCTCTGATCTGTGGATTACGCTCAGAATACTCCTCACTGAGAGGATGGCACATGTAGCGTTGACACACACACACACACACACACACACACACACACACACACACACACACACACACACACACACACACACACACACACACACACACACACACACACACACACACACACACACACACACACACACACACACACACACACACACACACACACACACACACACACACACACACACACACACACACTTTTAGACAATCATTCTCACAAAAACACAGAGCATATGTGCCCTACCATCCCTGTAGCATTAAGAAGACAAGTCTCTAATGCAGACATTACTAAACCCCTGCCATCATAGCCACAGAATGACACCACAGGATGATGAGCGCTAACGCCTACAAAGTGCTTAAATATCTTAACATATTTAATGCATAATGAAAGAAGTTTCTGCACTTTGGGTGAAGTATTCCCAGGCAGTTTTTATGCACTATCTATCTGGTGGGAAACCTCACTCTTATACAGTGTATAAAACAAGGCAACGTTGGAATCGAGGGGTTTGGAGAGACAGATAGAAAGCTTTCTGCTGCACGTCCAATGTGTGTTTAAGAAAACACAATGACAGTCTCATGTTTGAGAAACATATTATGTTCCTGTTGAAGTTGGTGGTTTGAGTGTTTGTTTTTAGGAAATGTCAGTGGGCTGAAGAGCGCCTCTAGTGGTGAGCAGAGTTTTGCATCAATGCTTTTTTTTTAAATGCCTCAATTAAAGCTGATGCACAAATAAGATTGATGATATACTGTTCTACAAAATTTAATTCCATAATTTGATTTATTTCTGGGGGTTTTGTGTGAAAGGAAATCACCTTAATACAGCAGTAATGCGAAATATAATAACCATAAATAAATAAATAAATATCAAGCTGTGAATGACATGCGTTAAAGTGCTCTGGCTTACTCTGGAATTCCATCTGTGCCAGCCTCAGGATCTATCATGTGTAATCCATCTGATTGAGATGTTCAAGTCTCCTTGGAGTTGCGTTTGTTGTTGCACTCACTCACAGGTCTGGAATGAAGCAGTGGAAAAGATCAGGGAAGAGCACCCAACATCGAATAGATTCTTTGTTCCACAAGGTGATTTTTTGACTGTTCTTTTCATAAATGGAGGGAACCAGAGGGAAGCACAAGAAATATCAATGCACCTTTTAATTTATGTAGGTATGCACCAATATTGAAATTCACTACAACAGTAACAAAAAAAACATTAAAGCTGCAAGCAGCATTTATCAGTGTTCAAGCAGTTAAGACCGTTAAAGGATTAGTTCACTTTTAAAAAAACTTTTGCTGATAATTTACTCACCCCCATGTCATCCAAGATGTCCATGTCTTTCTTTCTTCAGTCGAAAAGAAATTAATGTTTTTGATGAAAACATTCCAGGATTTTTCTCCATATAATGGACTTCAACGGCAACCAAACAGTTCAAGGTCCAAATGACAGTTTCAGTGCAGCTTCAAAGGGCTTTAAACGATACCAGACGATGAATAAGGGTCTTATCTAGCGAAACCATCGGTCATTTAAAAAATAAATAAAAAGGTTTACGTTTTATTAGCACAAATGCTCGCCTTGCTCTGTTCTGTGATGTACGTTCGTGACTCTCCTGTTCGAACTCGTTCATCAAAATGAACAAATCTTTTTTTCTGACATCATAGATGAAATAGACGATTTGCTAATACTTGCAATTTACCATAGGAAATTCAAGGTTTTTAAGCTTTTTAACAGTTATAGCACCACCTATGGTCCAATCTCCATAAAACTGTGCATGCTTGTTAATGATTTTATGTCACATATGGTCACCAATTTGTGTGAAGTTCTGAGTTTTTATTTATGATTAATAGGCGTTTGAGTGTATTTTGATGGTTATAGCGCCACCTTTTGATTCTAAGTCAAACGGTCTAGGAGTTATGAGCAATTTAGTACTTTTGGTTGCTGTAGCGCCACCTATGGGCCAAACGGGGTCATACTCTGATAGCTTGTCCCCATATTGGAGGCCTACCATCTGGCCGAGTTTCAAGTCTCTAGGCCTTACGGTTTGGGCTGCACGATGCATTTAGGGCTTTTTTTTTTTTTTTTTTTTTTTAAATCCTAACAATTACAATAGGTTTTCAGCACTAAAGTGCTTGAACACCTAAAAACTAAAAATATGCTACAAGATAGGGTATTGTGACATTATACAATATTTAAAATGGATATCCATTATGAGATTTGCTAAAGCTTACATTCGAAGGGAAAGTTTTCCTAAAACTGAAAATTGTCGCCATCTACTCACACTCATGTTGTTCCAAACCTGTATGTCTGTCTATCTTCTGTGCAACATACATGTCGGGGTTTTTTTTTTTTTTTTTTTTTTTGACCATTAAATGAAAGACAATGGTTTGTTTACCAATATTCTTTTTAAATATCATAGATATTTGAGAAAGTCATACAGGTTTGGAACGATATGGAGGAACTGATGTCAAAATTATCATTTATAGATGCCCTATCACTTTAATAGTGATATGTTATTTGTATTTTCTAGTGAGTGTTAGATGACAGCAGAGGTAATCTAAATGTAAAAAAAAAAAAAAAAAATTACCATGCACAAAAATCGACAAATAGCCAATATGTTATGCCAATATGTTGTGCATCCCTAATTTTCAGAATGAATTTTGGAAATGTTATTTCATAAATGTCTAAAGTGCATCCCATGGCATCATCTGCTGATTTGTTGTGCGTCCCTAATTTTCAGAATGAATTTTGGAAATGTAATCTCATTAATGTCTAAAGTGCATCCCATGGCATCATCTGCTGATTTTCTGCATGTGCTTGTTTTAAGCCTGTGTTTATGGGCCACAGAGGCCTCTCTTTTTTCGCTCCTCACTGGAAGTAATTTTTCTCCCATAGCGTAGCTGATGATAAGGCCATGATTCTTGCTTATCTGTCCCCCTTTAATTTCTCCTGATCTTTAAGTGTTCTTAAAAGGGGCCTCTGAGGGTGGTGATGAGCTCGCTCTAAATTGATTACCTGTTTCAGTGAACGCGCTGTTGCCTGCAGATTCTATCAGCTCTGCTGTCAGGACCCTCGCTATTTCAATTTGATCGGATTTAATGAGGGGGAGGATGGGAGCTGTGTGTCTCTACGTGTGTTTACATTTAAGTGTGTGTATATGCGCGCTACTGCCTCGATACAATCGGATTTGTCAGCATGATCCTTTTTAAGTGCATTTCAATTAGAGAACGATTCACTTGATTCTATTACTCCCTACTCTCGTTGCCCTAATGTGTGCCACTGCTAGAACAAGCCACGTCTAATGTACACTATTTAATTTCCTTAATTGAGCTAACGTGCTTTTCATATCCTAATTCCTCGAATAATCTTTGATTTGTGCACCACACATGCTGGGATGTAATGAAAGGGGGCAGTCGAAAACATCTGTTAGAGCTCTGATTGAATCAGCTCAGTAACATCTGCAGTTATGAGGGCGTTAGCAGCCAGCCTGGCCCTTTTATCTACTTACGCCAATTATGCTCAATGCCGGCTGACTGAACCGATATTAATATGGATGTATTTGAGGATCCGGTTTCCTGAGCCACTGTCTAGCATTGTATAATGAGGTGGATGTTCGTTACGTTCTTTAATTATGTTCTTTTCTAAGATATAGAGGAGAGTGTTGCTTGTAAATCCTGAATAATTTCCACCAATCAGTATTATTTAATTGATTACTCGTGCAGTGACGTACCCATAATTGCAGAACATGCACATTTTCCCTCTTTGTCAATGGGCCAGACCTACCCAACAAACAAAATTGAAGCAATTAGTCCATCAGCATTCTGTTGGTCTAGACCAGGAGTGTCCAAACTCGGACGGCCACTGATTATTTCCAACACGCCATAACAGACCTGCCTAGAAGTTTCTAGTATACTTAGTAAGATGTTGGTTAGCTGGTCCATGTGTGTTTAATTGGGGTTGGAGCTGAACTCTGCAAGACAGTGGCCCTCCAGAAGCGGGATTGGACACCCCTGGTCTAGACTTTCAAACTAGTCTAGAGCATCAAGCCTAGTCTCTCTAATTTGGCCTTCAGATAATCTTTTTCTATTGTTCAATCGTTATCTCTATGACCTTAACTTCAGGTTTCTCCTCGAATATTGCCTGCTGGCATTGGCTGCTGTCATCACTGCCCTCTTGCCCGGGTCAAGTTGCACAGACTGTGTACTTCTACAAGTAGTGCTGTATGTCTTTCTACTGTCTAGAATTATTCAGCAAATGTGGGACATATTAACCAATTATTTTGTAAATAGAATATGCCATAGAAATCACTTTGCACATTAGTAAAGTAATCGAAACACATTGGCAAAGAACTCTGAGAAAAACTCACCACCAAAGGAAAAAAGTCATTCCCTCTCTATTGTGGGATGTCCACTCTGTTTGTCTTCAAGTTCGCAAGTTCACGTTGGAAATAGAAGCGGTGGAACAGAGGACACACCACCACTGTTTATTTTATTGTAGCTCACAAATGTCTTTCATTATACTGGTGTGGGAAGCAGCCCTGGTGCTCTTCTCCATGTACCCCAGCTTTGGCTAATCACTTCTCTATTCCCATCATCTGTAAATCCACACTTGCGGGTGCACTGCTAAGCAGCCGAAGAATAAAACTCATATGTGGCTACTCTGGCAGAGTGCTTTATGTGGCAAAAATTTGATTCTGTTTATGAGACATAATTGTGTTTTTCTCTCTGATTCTTTACTGTGCCTGTCTCTCTCTTTAAGTTTTCCTTTCTACATGGCGAGTTATGCTGATTCAAGTGTGTGTGTGGTGGAACCATGAAGGTTTGCATTTCCATTCATCTCAGTGGCTTGATCTGCTGCTGGCATGGGCCTTCCCGGATGTACATAATTTGAAATCTACCATCTTTGCTCATGGAAAGGTAGCAAACAGGGAAAAGACCATTCACAATTTTGATTTATGTATGTAAAATATTTAATATATATTTGTAAAATTGTATTTAAAATATGTATAAAAATATGAATGTAACTAATGTATCTACTAAAATATATTTGCAACTTTTAATGATTTTAAAAAGTCAGAAAAAACTATGAAATGTAATGCCATCAATAGAAAAAGCTTATGTTTGGAGGTTGAAAGCCCCAAATTCCCCAATACGCTAAAACAGTAAAAAGTTTGTTTAAAGTTGTGAGTTTATGATTCAAAAAGGCTTGCCCATCGTGAACTTTCTGGAAAACCACTTTAATTTGCTGTTGGGTCCTAGTCGATTGCAAAATAGGTGATTGTGCTCTTTGGTGCTCTACCTACTTTGATGTGAAAATCTTTTTAGGGTAATTTCTCCACCTAGGTCAGACACGAGCCAAATTTGCACTGCTGGTGCGAATATATACATCTCCACAATGAACCCATTTTCCCTTTTTGTCGATAGGCCAGACCCAACAAACAAACATAAAGCAATTAGTCCATCAGCATTCTTTTGGTCTAGACCAGGAGTGTCCAAACTCGATCCTGGACAGCCACTGTTTATTTCCAACTCGCCTCAACACACCCGGGTAGATGTTTGTATGCTTAGAAATACCTTTATTAGCTGGTTCATGTGTGTTTAATTGGGGTTGGAGCTGAACTCTGCAGGACAGTGGCCCTCCAGAAGCAGGATTGGACACCCCTGGTCTAGACTTTTAATCTAGTCTAGAGCAATAAGCCTATTCTCTCTCTTTGGTTTTGAATTAATTTGGCCTTCAGAGAATCTTTCTCTCCATAGATCAGTCTATATGACCTAATCTTCAGGTTTCTTCACTAATATTGGCTGCTTAGATCAGATGTCGTCTTAACTGCTCTTTTAGCATTGCTGTAATTTATGTTGTGTGTTTGTTGCGTTATTGATCACACTGCGACCAGCTGAGTGAGGATGTAGGAATTGTTCCAAAACAGTATCCACTAATCAGACATTTAAAATTTAATTTTACCCTGAGTGAAGAATGAAAAATAAACTTTGCTGTGAGTATATCAGAGCCTTAATGGGGCAGTGCTAACTATACCATGACCCCTAAGGTGAGAATTATTCTATTTAGACATGGTGGGATTGGGCATATGTAATGTTCTATTCAAAGAATAAAGGAATGGATATTAGAGTTTCTGTGCCACATTTTCTGTATCAGTATATGCTGAAGCAATACATACAGCAGTACATGAAGGTCTTGTCCTACGTCGGATATTATTGAGTCTGTGCTACTTGATCTGGGCAAGAGGCAGTGAAAACAGCGGGTGATGCCAGTAAATGATATTCGAGGATAAAGCCAAAGCCACATGGCATCTGCTCTGCAGATATCTATAGATTTAAAATAACTGCAAAGTACTTAGCCCACCCCTTGCATGATTATTAAACAGTGTGGCTAAACTTGGTTTTCAGCTAGCAATTACAGCTGTATTTAACTCATTTTACTTTGTTTAAATTGAACAATTTGACAGATTTCCCCCTGTAGAAGATGATCAAATCTCTCTCTCTCTAAAAAAAATAAATTCTGGACTTGAAAAAATGTGCCTTATGTACATCACTTGCTTGAATCCAATCCAAAAATATAAACAAGTTGAATTTAGCTCCCTCTTCTGTTTAATACCCCCACCAAACTTCTTTGATCCACTCAAAGGGAATTATTTTTCCCTCTTCATCTCTATGTATGTTTCTCCCAGTGAAAAAGAGAAAGGCAGAGACTTAATTCATTTAGGGAGTCTCTAGAGGCAGAGCTGGTGTCTAGACAGGCCTTTACTTTAATGTGTAAAATGGTCTTTCTCTCTTCCTCGAGCTCTCTGTGACACCTGTGCAAAGTTCCCACCCCCATCCCCTCTCTCTCTCTCTCTCTCTCTCTCTCTCTCTCTCTCTCTCTCTCTCTCTCTCTCTCTCTCTCTCTCTCTCTCTCTCTCTCTCTCTCTCTCTTTTTACTCTGGACACGGCTCTTTCTTCACTCAGAGGACAGGAGCGTGGGCTGAATCCTTGACCCTGCATTGAGCTGTCCTCTCTGGGCAATCTGGGCAGCGCTCTACCCTGCCTGACATGCCCGAGTCCTTTCTGTTGTGCTATTATCAGCTGAGTGTTATTACCCCTCTTTGCACAGGAAAATCTGCCCTGATTTTCATTGACCCGTCCTGAATCAATGCTTTTAAAAATCTTAGACACCTTTTACTTAAGAGCAAAAGCATGCATTTTATGTTTTGACATGGTAGTATTGATCCGACAGGCGGCAGAGGAAAGAGGGGGTGGGGGCTGGGCTAGTATGACAGCGCTCTCCTTCCTCTGTCTTTCTGTCTACGTTCTCTTCCTCTGGCTTTTCTGTTTGTCTTTCCTTTACTTTTTGCCCCAACCCCCCCCACTCACCCACCCCACCCCCTCCTCATCTTCTTCCTCCTCCTCCTCTCCGTGTCTGGTAACGCTGCCATCCTTAATGGCTTTCTCATGCTGGCTCTTCTGGTGTCCCCAGTGTTCTTCTAGACTTCTTATCTCTGATCAATACCTCCCCCCCATTTGCCCTCTGATAAATTATGGATGTAGCTCTCACATCACATATAAAATTTCTATTGTGTTTGTCAATGGCTGATCGATATTCCACCTCCGCTCATCCTCAAAGCTCCTTTTTTCCCCACCTCTAGCTCTCCGTCTTTCATCTCTTTTGCCATCCAGGTTTGTTAGCGTGCCTGTGTATGTTTGTTTATGATTTCTGTCTTTTTTCTAATCTGAGGTCTCCTGGGCTAAAGGCAGAGATGCAATATGTAGCAGACAACAGAGACCGTAATGTTCAAATACGAGTATCCACCTTCTCGCTCCCTCTGCGCATTCTTTCACCCTCCATCCTTTCTTTGCAGCCTTTCTTCTCCCTGAAACGTCGTTAACATGTGTAGACATCAGTTTCAGACAAAATACTGAGGTTTGGAAATGCACACGGCTTTTCTCTAAGTGTGTGGATGAGGGGTCCCATTTGACATGAACCACAGCTCTCTCTCATCCCTGCAGGCAGCGCTCCGGCTCAGCCCACCACCAGGAGAGACTGCTGCCCCAAATAAACAGCTACAGGAGAGATGAAATAAAAGAGTGGATTACAGCGAAGGGAAAACAGGTAAACTTGCTCAGAGCTGTCGTTTGTGGGATAGGCCACAGTTTGATTCTTTTAGATCTAACATCTTTTTAAAGAAAGGGAGAAGGAGAGATAACGAGAATGTCAAAAGACAGTGTATGGCTAATTTACTTTAGGTCATACATGCAGCATATCTGTGCGTTGTGGCATACACAACATTTTTTGGGAGGAAAATGGCCCCAGAAGTTTACATAATCCGACGAAACCTCATATTGACATGTCCTCAATTTGCCAAACATGCCACAATTTTTGGGTTTAAGTTACGGTGAGACTATAGTTATTATAATTAGCTTTATTTGAAAATAATAGAGGTGATCCCATCTACCTTCTATGTTTTTTGTCTTTTAATGATCACTCAACCCCTCTTATATATGTGAGACTGGGATCAACACTATATTTTTATTCACTGGACATCAAGGACGATAACATGGTTTTTATGTTTAATGATAGTTAAAAAAACGATAGACAGTTTTAATGATAGTTCTAATTCTATGAGAATAGATAAGGCCACCCCATAGTTATAATGATACTGACACATACGAACAATATAACTGAAATTACTTTCAGAATAAATTTTACAGCTGATAAAATAATTGAGAGCCATCAAGAGAAGAGCTCAAGCATTTAAAGCACAGGTGTGGACATAAATATAAATGTTTGTTGTTCTTGGTATGAACAAGCATGTAAAGGGCATTTTCTTTAAGAGATAGTACAGCCAGAAATGAAAATTGTCATAATTCACTCACTTAAGTCGTTCCAAATCTATATGACTTTCTTTATTTTGATAAACACAAAAGATGTTTTAAAGAATGTTTCAGCTTTTTGTCCATATTAATGTCAACATCAAACTTGACATTTGACAACACATTTGACATTTTTGTCACCATATTTGATGTAGTCTATGTGTGTTTTGGTTGGTAATTTAATTTGAGAGTGAATACATAATTACATTTCTATTTGTTAATCTCACAAAGGGATTGTTTTAATTTAGAATACTTTGAATATATCACTGTAAAACAAAGTAGCTGCCTTTAAGTAATCAACTTTGATGTTTAAGTCATTTCAACTTAAATTACATTAAACTGACTTGTAAATGTAAATATTCCCATAAAAAAATAAAAAATTAATAAACAAACAAACAAATATTTTTTTTTAGGTGAACTATCCTTTTAAACCCCAGTTAGACCATTTGCATGTAATGCTTTTACAGTTTTATGTGTACTTTTAGGCATCTGGCAGGCATTTGGAAGAGTGAATGGTAGGATTATGATTTGTATCCTAAATTGTGTCTTTCATACAGACAGTTTATGCTGCTGTTTTGTCCATGTAGAAGGTTACAAATCTTTTTAGGTTTCAGCCACGAGACTCTTTAAGTGTATGGTACTGATTGTGTTTGGATGCTTTTTCAGAGTGTTCGAGGACGCAAGCCAAGGGTACAGAGGGATGTGATGAGCTAAAGAGACTGACTGACACTCTGCTCTCCAAGTGCTGGTGAGGTGAGAGGTCATCCTCACACTGATGTGAAGCACAGAAGAGAAGACAGACAAAACACACACACACACACACACACACACACACACACACACACACACACACACACACACACACACACACACACACACACACACACACACACACACACACACACACACACACACACACACACACACACACACACACACACACACACACACACACACACACACACACACACACACACACACACACACACACACACACACTCACATGTTGGTGCAACAGCATTATGAGGACTCTCCATAGGCGTAATGATTTTTATACTGTACAACCTGTATATTCTATCCCCCTACACTGCCCCTGTCCCTAAACCTACCCATCACAGGAGACATTCTGCATTTTTATTTTTTTAATAAAACATTGTTTTTTTTTATGTTTTTTAAGCTATTTGATTTATGAGGACTTTTGAAATGTCCTTATAAACCACCCATAAGTTGTAATACCAGTGTAATACACATGTCATTATACAAATTTGTGTAACAACACACACCACACACACACACACACACACACACACACACACACACACACACACACACACACACACACACACACACACACACACACACACACACACACACACACACACACACACACCACACACACACACACACACACACACACACACTTCATCTTCTCTTTCACTCTTCTAGTTTAAGATTCCATGATGGCAGTCCTTTGTAATGTGACTATTGTTTTATTGAATCATGAAATTTCCATGACATTCTGTGCGACTGTTTGTTTGTCATTCGCAGTCTGTTTCTGTTCGCATTGTTGTGTAGTCGAGAGCCTAATTTCAGAGGGAAACATAAATGCAGTTAAATCCTTAGTGTTGCCCTGCTGTCCTGCTTCGTAGCCATGATGAATAATTCAGAGAGAGATCCTCTCCGCTGGAGGAGAGGGACAGTTACACACATTCCTGCTGGCAGAAAATCCATACTCTCTGACATCTTGCTTCAAACTGCAATTAATACAGACTGAAGCCGGATCTGTTTGAGCCGGTAATTGTTTTTAAGGTGAAGTGTTAAATGTGTAATTGTGGTTGAAGGTTAATTTCTGAAGAAGCAGAATGAAAAACGGAACAAAAAGGATGAGTGTGGTGTGGTACGTAAAAAGTGAAGGTGAATTTTTCAGGACAAAGGAGAAGGTTTTTATACTTCTCTCTCTGTCCATTAGCCGGCCAAACACATAGAACGGTTTAAAAATGGACTTCATTCATACATGATATTTGTTTTGTCAGCTCCTTTAGCAGAGCATGTGTGTCTTTTTGGGGGATGCACAATATATTGGTAACTTATTGGTTATCTGCCAATATTATGGATTTGTTTCCTTTCATTTATTAGTATCGTCAATATTGCACATTAAATTGTGCAAGCCCATTTCCTCTATTTTTACATTTTAGAATACCTTTGCCATCATTTAATGCTCACTTAAAATTAATATTTAAAAATACTAATCATTTAATAAAACTGTTAAATTTAATGTATTTAGCCAATCTTAAAATGAATATATGTTTTTCATATTGTATAATGTAGTGATGCCTAAATGCACTTGGAGGATTTGAAACCATTGGTTTATTTTTTTACTTTTCATTTATTTAGACAAAATAGTATAACATTAAAATAACACTTTTTTTAATCAGATATAACACCAAAATAATTATTGGCATATTGTTATGGGACAGTTTTAATATTGGTGCGTCCTGTTTTTTAGGGACTGTAATCCGTTCTCTCCTAACCGCAATTTTCATTTATGTTGTTAGTCGTTTATTTATACATAATAGTATAACATTTTAATATAGGCTAACTTCATGTTCTGTAACTGCATGTATCAGCCAAAAGGCAAAAACCTGTTACAGTATGAGAGTGAGAAAATACAGATTAAAAATGTCTTGCGTTATTGATTGTGCCATTGGTGTTTGACCCTTGTCTCCAAGGCAATGTTGTCCGCCCTTCCGAGGATCATGTGTGCCACACCTCACTGTCGTGCCAACACATTAGCAAGCTCAGCACTGAATTCTCCTTCTCAGACACAAACACATAGACGCCGATTCCTCTACATACTAAAACCCGACACTGTTCCACGTCTCATCCGTAACTCTGAGAAACGAGATCTGATGTGTCATAATCACATCACGCAGACCTGTTTGCCAGACGAGAGGAGCCAGTGAGGATCTATACGCTGACACTATGTATTAAGTAAAAACCGCAGACACATTGAGACATTTGAATACATAATGACTCACACAAACATGGACATGAGCACTAAATGGAGACTTTTGCTTAAGTCACTATGCTTAAAGGGCCCTAGTAATCTCACCTCTAGAGTTTCAGAAGAGATCTCTCACACTGCCGTCTAATGATGTGGGAGTGACAAGACCAGCACTGTCAGTTTCAGATGTAGGATGAGAGGGTCATGTAAGCCCTCCTAAGCTATGGAACTCTAAATTTGTTTGTCTGGATGGACTTGGGCTTAATAGGTGTATGGATATCCGAGGTTATACGCATAAACACTTGTGCAGCATATTTTTCCCAGTTCAGGAGCCTTCTTTAGCACACTATGGCTAATGATATAGCCTACAGTATGTTACCATTTGGAGACATTAGATACATGCGACTTATAACGCACATACACAGTCACACGCATACAGATGCATGTGAGGTTGCCCTCATTTTCACTCTGCTATGGGAAGATTGGTTTACTTTCTGAATGGTTTATGTCAGTTGGCGCACTTGATGTATAATGAATTTTCACTTGTGTGTGTTTTCTTTTAAAAATATTTTATGGCTGTTTAATATTGAGCATTCAGAGTTCGTCTTTATGACAGAATGAAAGTGGTACAGCAATGATCAAACACTCACTCTTGTTCCAGGTCAGAGTAGAGATGAGTCTGTGGTAGTGCGACTCCTGAGAGAGATCGAACGAGAGAGAGAGAAAGATCAGAACACAGTAGGCCTGAGGGACTCGCATAAACAGTCCAGCCTTTTCAGTTTTTGTCACTAATTGTTCACAACATGTCAAAAACTTTTTGCTTTCTAAAATGTAGAACGACTTGCCTTTGATGCGCAAATGTGCTTTTGAAACAGCAAGATACTTGTATTACTTCCTTGATCATTTCACAATAGCTTTTTTTTTTTACTCTCTATCACCTCAGAAAAGCAAAAAGGTTTTCAAATAGTTTATTTAAAATACATTATATTGTATTGTATTGTATTTTATTTCTATAATATGTATTTATGTGTTATGGGTCTTAAACTCACATTAATCATATGCAATAATAAAACTTTACTAGACAAAAACGATTTTCTGTTCTGTGTAGTCTTACGTTTTTGTTAATTCTTCAAAACTTCCAGATGCTTTATCTGGAGAAAACCGAAATCTGACAGAAAATTCTATATATTCAGTGCCCTCTCTGAAAAAGTGTCAAAGGAAGGAAAACTTTTCTACTTTTCTGTGTGTGACCAACTCAATTTCCTGCTCAGGAAGTGCTGCTATCTCTTCCTGTTGGACTTCCATGGGGCTTAGTCTGCATGTGAGCTTCTGTTCCAGTTCCGGGTGTGATGTATAGACCTGTCGATCCAGCACTCAGTCTAAGACAGACTCACTCCAGGGATCCTATTTCTGTGTCTTTCCCTGAGCTGCACGACCACTGATATGAGTGCTGTCTTAGGGTGCGGGCCTTGATTCTCTTCCTCATACCCCCATTGAGAGGCTCAGAGTGCAAGGCTACTAGAGTGACAGCACAGGTAGAACTGCTGTCTGCTCACACCTGTAATAGGTGGGATCAAGAGTAGTGTATTAGTGTCACCGCTGTCGCCCACAGGATTTGTGCACACACACCTTCACTGAAATTTTACCCACTATTTGAAATCTTTCTGAGAAGCTTGTGGGTAAGGCACGTCAGATATATGAGGGTGATTGTCATCATATGTTGAGTTTAATCTCTGAAACTTCTGTGCTGTGTGGGTGTTTCACCGTATCATTGTGGCTCAGTCTGAGGTGGGCTTGACAGTCACACCTAAAATTACATTACATGGGGGTTTTTACACACAGTAAAAAAACCAAATGTAAACAGTACAACATTTATTGATTTAAATCATAGATGTAAATGTCTTTATATGTATCTATGTATATTGCTGGAAAAAAGGATAAGTTTGTGCATGCATGATACATAATGCGTTAACTGATAAATTATTTCTACAGCTCAGGTTATTAGGTTATTGTGAATTTACACAGTATATTATTGTTTATGAATTAGTGATGTAAGTGTCAATTTATACAACAAAATGTAAAATAATAATAATATAGAAATTAAAATAATCAATAATATTGTTAGTTTGTTAAACTTAGTGAATAATACTTAGTGCATTAACTAATATTAACACATATACATGTCCATATCATAGTAATTTTATTAATGGTAACATACTGTACTGAAATAGTCTATTTTGAGCTCCATTGACAGCTGTATTTGTTTGTCATGTCATGCTTTGCTTTTTTTTTTTTTTGCCATGTTCTCATGCAGGTTATAAAGATGTGGACTTACAGTCTTTACTTAAACGTGAGGATGTTGGTGCCAATCCATAGGCAATTGTCCCTTCTGGGCCTGGATGCTGAGAGTCTTGGAGGAGCCTAAGCTCAAGATCATGGCAAGTGCTAATCTTCTTATACTTAAGGTATCAGGTTCCCCTTTGATGTTTCAAAACATGTTGACTCCTATCTCGCCCAAGAAGGCAACCCAGAAACAGCCTTGAGGATTTTTTTTTCTCTTTTTCTTGCCTGCTTGCTTACCTTTCATGAAGTTGATTAATGTTGCAAAAAATTATGAATGTTAGAAAGAGTGTGCTTTGTTAGTAATTTCTCGTCATCATTGCTTCAATTATACACAGTATGTTATTACATTTTAAAGATTTCACACTCACATTAGAAATATCTAAGGGGCTGTACATCATTGTCTTGGGGACACCATAAACCCAATGAGTTATTCTCTGGACATCCTTTGGAGATGGGCCATAGCCCTCAGGTAAACGTGTAAGATTACTAATCAATCAATTTCAAGAATCAATCACATTGTCATAGGAAGGCGTGTATGGGTGAGATGAAGAAGAAATGTTGGGTGTTGGTTATTCATAAGAGAAAAGCTGAGATAATTGTCAAGCTCATGTTCTCTAAATCCCTGTTGAATATAAACACATTCAGCACAGAATGTGAGTCTACTTCCTGTATAATTACTAAGCATTTGACATGCTCGCTTAAGTCCTCACACACACTAGCAATAGTTCTTCACTCAATGCAATCAAAGCTAGGGATTCCTCTAAAAAGCATCCTGGATGCTTTTGTGTGAGTTTAAGTCATAATTGTTTGGATCTGTAAAAGACTGTCTTTCATTATAGTGACATTGTGTAGAAAAATGTGATGTTTTACTTTAAGACCCACAAACTATTTGAACCTTCATCTTGCCTAGGGATAAGAATGATTCTTTGCTATCCCGATAGATTGAATCCAGCAAAAATTATTGAGTTGTTTGTTGGTATTTGTAGATTGACTTGACAATGTAATTGAGTAACGGTATGATTCACCTTTTTTGGTTCAGCATTTGGTGTCAAAGGTCATATCTTCCCAATCTCAAGCGCAGATGTCCATTCTAAATTTTAACCCATAAAGAGTGATTTGTAAGAGCAATAAAAATGATCAATACAGCATCAGCGTTAGTAATCTTGCATGCATATCAGTGTTCTATAACGGAACTTCTAGAAACTAACATAGAAGTGTGCACCTTTCTGAATTGAATTGAGAAGGCTTGTTAAATGTAATTCCTTAACTTAAAATTATTTTGAAATTAGCTCACAAATAGTGATCATACATAATTGCAATTTGAATATGATTGTAAAGAAGTAGAATCAAAATTAATTTAAATTCTTATAACTGTAATGTTTTAACTAGAAAAGCAAACGTTTTTGAAGTTTTGAAAAAAATAGAAAATTCTAAAAAGCCTTGAATTTTTCAGGCCATACATTGATCAGTGTTTGAAATGCAATATGTAGACATTTGTATGCATTTTATATTTATATTTTTTATATTTAATAAAATCATTTTAGTTCCCAGAGTGCATTAAATGATGAATTTCTTTGAATTGTACTTCAGTAAATTCCAATTCAATTAAATTCAGAATTTTGTAAGTAACAAACCTGAATCCCTCCGAAACTAAATGTTGCTCTTTAGGTAAACCCATACGGAAGTCACATATATTGAAATATATTAGTAATAAATACATTTCCATGTATTTAAATCAATTAATTATAAATAGAAGAAAATATATGTTTTACTTGTATTTAAATACATTTTGAAATATATGTTAAAAATATATTTAAATATTTGATTTTGGCCCCTTTTTAATATTTTTCACATATATTAAGCATATGTAAATATATTTTTATTACAAATATTTAAATATATTTTTTTAATTAATATGTCAATATGTTTAGATATCCATCTATGTAAATACATTAATGTTCAATATATGTGCATATATTAATTTATAATATATGTTAATATATTAGTTATCTGTATATTTAAATATATTAATGTATAATATACGTTAATATATTAGTTATCTGTATATGTAAATATACTAATGTATAATATATGTTAATATATTAGTTATCTGTATATGTAAATATACTAATGTATAATATATGTTAATATATTAGTTATCTGTATATGTAAATATATTTAGAAATGTACTGTTCAAATATTTAAGTAATGCCCCATAGCATGAGTGTCTCCATATGTAAATATTTTCATATTATATAAAATGTTACCCTCCCCTGTAAATCAAACAGTCAAAATGCCATTTTCCAGGAATGCAAAGATGAATGAAAAGATGTGCTAGTTATTGGACAGTGCATTAAGGGGTTACAGAGAACACCTACAACACAAACATAATGGGGAATTTTTATTTATGTTAACAAAAAGTAAAATTACACAGCATATATAAAATTGTCTGCACAATAACAAAATTATTATAAGTATATCAAAAAATAAAATAAATAAATAAAAATATAGACTTTGGCAGGCTACTTTCCTGCTGGGACACGTCCCCTCAGTCGGAGAGGCAAAACATCCTTAAGCATTACTGGCTTTAATAAGGGAAATTGCAAAAACAGGAGTAAAACAAGCTACACAAATTGTTGCAGTTGTAGTCAACACTTATACAAACTTACCAAAAGACTGTGGTCAATGGACATTGACATATGCCCAGGAATCGGGTTAATAAAAACTGACAAGAACTTTACAGTTATCCAGAATATTAGATGGTAAATATATAATTGATGAGTTCCCAATACAATATATGACCCAGGATATGATTTTACCCCTAAATTCAACATACTTTTAACCCATTCACTCCATGTTTTGCTGCCTGGATCACAGCCGTTTCTGCGAATTGCAGCAATCTATTTGCTTCTCTTTTCTGTAACTTTTGGCAGTCTGTAAAAAGATTTTTCTTGTTAAATCTATTTGTACAGTCGAACACACAGCTCTCAAGAGCATACCCTCTTATTCTGGAACCTCAGGTCTGACAAATTATTATTCATGGCCTGGCCCAACTGTACAACAGTTGCCTTCTCATGCCGATTTATGGCAGCATCTGTAAAAGAAAACAAGAAAGAATGTTTGTCAGTGGTTACTTGAGGTGGTTCTGGTTAGATTGCTTCAGACATACTACGTTCCATTGTTTCTGACAACAGCATCAGAAACAAGTGGATGGTTTATTTAAATGGCGTCCCAGATAGCTTTGGAGGATTTTATGTTTGTTCAGAGCATTTTATTTAGTAAACGAGGCACAGTGTAATGGAAAGTTCACAAAGAAACCATTATTAAAAGAAGCAGCGACTGTAGTAAATTAAGAAAATTATATAAGTAATAATATAATAAAAAATAAGTAAATGATTAACATTATAGGTGTTCATGTGACAGGCTATTTCAGGGTACAGAGGGTATTTCTGTAAAGTTTCAGCTGTAAAATGTATATGAAGGACAACTCTAGGAAGAGTGTATGATGGTCTTGAATGAGACATCAGAGGTAAATTGCAGCCTAATGCATTTTTTAAAAGTTTTAATGTAAAAAAACAATAATAGCTTACCGTGAAATTATGTCTTTCCTTCAGAAACGAATCAATTTGTCTAAAACATAAGTTTAACACATTTAATGTATGCATTTAATTACCAACATTGTAACAATATAAAGAGAGTTAAAAATCTGTGACCTTACCCTAAAGGCAATGATTATAGGGTTAGTATTTGGTAGTTTTGTATGTCCATCTAGTGTTGGTGTCATCAGAAGTCTTCACCAGTGAGGCTGAATCCAAACCGGAAGTGGCTTAATATCTAATGACCTTGGGATGGGCATACCAAGATAAAAACAGGAAATCAAAAGAAGAAAGATTAGCATAGCTGGAGAGCTACACAATTAATCATTAAAATATCACGATTTTGCTTACTTAGGTTTATGTGGTATAAAATTACAATCAGATTTTTTTCAAGATCCCTTAGTAAATGTATTATTTGTCCTCATTGCTCAGAGAACAACAGTCAACAGTCTCTTTGGAATAGACTACATATGCTACAGTATCATTTAAGTGAGAAGAACATAAGCCATCATAACATAATAATTTACCACTATAGGGATGGGTATCGTTAAAGGAGTAGTTCACTTTAAAAAAAAAAACGTTTGCTGATAATTTACTCACCCCCATGTCATCCAAGATGTCCATGTCTTTCTTTCTTCAGTCGAAAGAAATGAAGGTTTTTGATGAAAACATTCCAGGATTTTTCTCCATATAATGGACTTCAATGGGACCCAAACGGTTCAAGGTCCAAATGACAGTTTCAGTGCAGCTTCAAATGGCTTTAAACGACACCAGACGATGGATAAGGGTCTTATCTAGCCAAACCATCGCTCATTTCAAAAATAAATAACAAAGTTTAAGTTTTATAAGCTCAAATGGTCGCCTACTTATACTACTTATCGATCCGGTACTATGTATGTATATATATATATATATATATATATATATATATATATGTATATATATATATTATATATATATATATGTATATATATATATATATATATATATATATATATATATATATATATATATATTATATATATATATATATATATATATATATCTGTTCTCTATATTAAACAAAGATAAACAATTAATAAAAGATACATATACAGGTGCTGGTCATATAATTAGAATATCATCGAAAAGTTTATTTATTTCAGTAATTACATTCAAAAAGTGAAACTTGGATATTATTTTAATTATTTAATTATAATTATATAAATTTTAATAAATTTAATTAAAATTTAATTATTAATTAATGATGATTATAACTGACAACTAATGAAAACCCCAAAATCAGTATCTCCGAAAAGTTTCAATATTGAAGACACCTGGTGACACACTCTAATAAGCAAATTAACTCAAAACACCTGAGCAGACTGATCGACTCAGGCCACGCCGCATTGCTGCAATAATTCAGGGAAAAACTAAGTATTGAGTGCTGTACATGCTCATACTTTTCATGTTCATACTTTTCAGTTGGCCAACCTTTCTAAAAATCCTTTTTTTTGTGTTTGTCTTTTTTTCGGAGATACTGAATTTGGGATTTTCATTAGTTGTCAGTTTTAATCATCACAATTAAATTAAATAAACATTTGAAATATATCAATCTGTGTGTACTGAATGAATCCAAGTTTCACTTTTTGAATGGAATTACTGAAATAAATAAACTTTTTGATGATATTCTAATTATATGACCAGCACCTGTATATAGGCCAACAGAGTGCTTTAATTTCAGGAAGGTTTACTAACATTACTGTTCAGGTATGGTCTAAAAATATATCTAACAAAGTAATCAAATGTAAAATAACACTGCATAATTTATCATAGATAGATTAATGTTTATTAAAGCTGAAGTTATTCATTCAATAGCTGTGAGTGATTTTTTCTTTGCCTTTTGTTGTTTGATTCGCAGTAATGGCTCAATCGTCAGCATGTTTATTAGACTGCTTCCTCTTTAAAGGGACACTCCACCGTTTTTTCATATTAAACTATGTTATTCCCTTTAACTAAGACGAGTTGATACAATATCTCTCTCGTCTCTCGCTGGCGTGCGAGACACTTTGATAGCACTTAAATAAAATGGATAACTATCTATTCTAACTATTCTTCTTTAGCGGGCTTTAAACGATACCAGACGATGAATAAGGGTCTTATCCAGCGAAACGATCCGTCATTTCGAAAATAAATAAAACAGTTTAAGTTTTATAAGCACAAATGCTCGCCTTGCTCTGTCCTGAGATGCACGTTCGTGAATCTCCTGTTCGAACTCGTTCATCAAAATGAACAAATCTTTTTTCGAGTCATTTTATTCAATCAACGAACGAAATGACTCGAAAAAGGATTTATTCATTTTGATGAACATGTTCGAACAGGAGAACAGAGCAAGGCGAGCATTTGTGCTTATAATACTTAAACGGTTTTATTTATTTTCGAAATGGCGCATCGTTTCGCTTGATAAGACCCTTATTCATCGCCTGGTGTCGTTTTAAAGCCCTTTGAAGCTGCACTGAAACTGTCATTTGGACCTTGAACCGTTTTGGCTACTATTGAAGTCCATTATATGGAGAAAAATCCTGGAATGTTTTCATCAAAAACCTTAATTTCTTTTCGACTGAAGAAAGAAAGACATGGACATCTTGGATGACATGGGGGTAAGTAAATTATCAGCAAAAGTTTTTTAAAAAGTGAACTAATCCTTTAATACCGTGTTTCGGTACCCATCCCTAACCATAATAAAAGTTAGGGGTCAGTAAGATTTTTCCTCTTTGAAAGAAATCTCTAATGTGCACTAAAGAAGACTGCATTTATTTGATCAAAAATAAAGTAAAAAACACTAATATTGTGAAATATTACACTTTAAAATAACTTTTTTCTATGTGAATATATTGTAAAATGTAATTTATTTCGGTTTTGGTAAAGCTGCTGAACTTTCAGCATCATGGATCAAGCATCAAGTGACACTGAAGACTGGAGTAATGATGCTGAAAATTCAGCTTTGATCACAAGAATGAATTACTTTTTAAAATATATTAAATTAGAAAATACAAAAAAAATATCATTAATTGTACTGTTTTATGGTATTTTTAAATAAATGCAGCTGTGGTGGGCATAAGAGACATCTTTCAAAAATATTTCAAATCTTACCGACACAAAACTTTTGAACGGTTGTGAGGTTTTACTTACTTGTCATATGGTTCTTAGCGCCTTGGAGATGTTCTTCGTCAGGTCTGCTAAACTCTGCTGCACACCATCAGCATGCAAGAAGAATCTAGGAACATGAAAAGTCTGTCACAGAATATTTAGTATGAAATGTCACATTTATTAGAAATAAACAAACTAATAAAAACAGAAAAGAGAAAGAACAATATACAGAATTTACAACAAAACAGAATGTACATTTTTAGGTTTACTTATTTAGTATTGCTAATACAATTTCACTTATATTTGTATGTAAAACCTTCATATATATATATATATATATATATATATATATATATATATATATATATATATATATATATATATATATAATCCATGGTGATATAGGTGAAACATATTGTGAAAATGCATATTAAGTTATTTAAAGAGCTTGCTGCTCAGCTCACCTGTTTCTCCTTGTAAATGTTCTGATGCTCCTGAAATCAAAGAACAGTTTTTTTTATATCATTAACGTTATGTGCTTAACATGAAAGATTAAAACGTGTTTGAAATAACTTAACGTTAGTGTCAGTCCGTTTTCCCGCTCCAACACTAAGGTTACAGTGCATAAAGATGATTAATTAGCTTAGCATGCATCCATTGGCAAATTACCAGCACAACCTTTACAAAACTATATATAAAAAAATTCTCATTTACACATAAGATGTGATTCAAAGCACACACTTCTATTAAAAATGAGCTCAGGTCTATAGCCAACCTCTTACAATTAGCTTGACGGCTAAGATGCTAACGGTCTTTTTCGAAGACACTTAACCATTTCTGTAAACTAAATATTCGCCAGAAGCGTATCAATTACATGTAAGAAAGTGTCAGGAACAGTGTGTGTATTATTTGTGTAACTTTAGGGAATAAACTTACCTGAAAGCCGTGAAAACAACAGTGAGACAGTTTTGCAGCTTGTCGTCAGTTGAGTCCCCGCTCCGTTTGGCGTTTCCGTGGTAACTCCCTCCGCTCCAGTAAAATCAAATGCGACTCGAACGTTCAGCACGCGCGCCCATTAAAACGCGTCGTTAAGTTACCATATTATGCAGATTTTGCATGAATATACATCTAGAATTAACCTCCTGAGACCCGAGCGTTTGCCTGGTGTGCATTTTATAATTGTTCTTGCTATTTGGGATAAGTAGGACCTAATAAATAACTAAAATTTGTTTTTGTACAGGAAGTAGTTTTTTGCAGAAAATGATGTCCTCATGTGAGGACAGTGGGTCTATAATTTACTATATGATGTCCTCATGTGAGGACACAGTACTAGCAATAAAAAAAACTTAAATGGTTGTAATTCAAGAATGCTTTGGAATATAGACGCAGGGCTCCAGACTGCGACCAAATGGTCGCATTTTGCGACCAAAATTTGAGAGTGTGCGACTGAATATTACATCCAGTCGCACATGTGCGACCAGTAAATGTGTCCCTTTTTTTTTTTTTGACACGTTAAACGTGGAAGGGGCTTATCAATGAATCCGGAATGTGTGGCAGGCCAATGAGTGTGAGAAGAATAGGGAATGGCCTAATTTTACTGTAAGTGGCTAATGTGTGGGGGGATAATCGAGCGCGCGTTTAAACGTCGGTGGGAAGGAGACGGAGACAACCAGCTATGTGCGTCTGAGCAAGAGCAAGCAAACTATTGACTCGTTCTTCCGACCTGCGGCTAGTGTGCCAGTTAAATTCACTTGCTGGCTTCCCAAATAATACATTACAAGAGCGATAATCAAAAAAACGTGAACAAAACGATTACTCTTTGTAAACACTGTTCACGTGAGTGACAAATGCTCGAACATACCTGTCATTTACACCGTCATCACCCGGGAGTTGATAGTGCACGAGCGCAGGCGAGACCTGAACTGCAGACGTTACCATCGGTGTTTAAACTAAACTCATTAAGTTTTGCCAATGTAAACATTCAAGAGCAAGACGCGAAAGAGAGAACTCGCGTCTAGAAGATTTGTGCGCGTGTGTGTGTGTATGTGTGTGCGCGCGCGCGCGTGTGTATGTGTAGGCTACTCATCTCAGACAGCGCGCAAATATTGAGTTTTCTTTCAAGTCTTGCACTTGAATGGACAAATTCACACAAAAAGTATGTCAACATGTCCGTCTTGATGAGTATCCAGACAGTCGTTTATGCCTTAAGTGAACTTATATGGTCAAGAAAGACACACTCAGAATCGATGTAAGCCTACTGAATCAGCTCTGAATTGAATAGCTTTTGTAAATTTAATAAGGATTAATCTTTAATTTATATAGTCAAATATGCAATGCTATTTTACATTTGATTATTTTATTAAATTTCTGTACCTGTAAACTAATGTTAGACCTACCTGAAAAGCATTGTTTATTTTATTAGTGTCTTTGCTCTATTGTATTTATTTGTGCTTTTGCTTGTGGTTAGATTATTTGTTCATATTTTCTTTATTTTATTTGACATTAGTCTTTTTTTCCCTGAACATATCACATACCGAATCATACCGAAACCGTGAACCTAAAACCGTGATACAAACTGAACCGTGAGATATTTGAAACGTTGCAGCCCTAGTACAGTGTCACAGGTGGAAGATGATTCAGAGTGAGAGGTTTTTGTGGCGAAAAAGGCCAAACCCACCATTTTCGGGAAGACTGTCTGCGAGAATTCAGCTGGTTGAGGTAGTACTGTAAGGAGACGAATTCCATGAACTGCAAATGTTGCAGTCGCTACCCATAACTGCGGGGAACACGAAGTTTGACGAGAGTGCAGGCACTTCAGTTTAAACACAATACGCTAGTTAAACACAATCTTAGCCTCAAGTATAGAGTGCGGTGACATGTTAATAAATCAAAAAGCAACGCCACTGCCGGTTGCTTTTAGAAGACGAGGTTGTAACGTTAAATCAGAGCGCAAAGGCATTGTAATTTCTGCATCTATTATCAAAGTATTTATTAGTAATACACTGGAAATTACTAGAAATGTGAATATTTGGTTAGTATGTTGATTTACGGTGTGTGCTCCTAAATTTTCTGGTTGTGCCCCTAAAATTTTCAGTTGGGGGCAACTGTGCTCCTAGTGAAAAAAGTTAGTCTGGAGCCCTGTATGGTTGGTCTTGTTTTTAAGAAGACATTTGCCAGATTATTGTAGAAGTGTAGAAGAAATAAATTATGAAAGTGAAACAGAAAAAAAGTTAAATAAGTTTGAGTTTATGAAAATATAGAATGTAAAAATATAATTATTTATATTTTATATAAAATATATATATATATTATAAAATATATTTTACTCTAATATCTCAAATATACTATCAAATAATATCTGATATCTCAAAAAATGAGCTTTCAGTAAGATTTTATCTGGGCGTAGTACCAAACTTTTTCACTAGATGGACAGCCAGCTTCCTTACTGACCATATAATATATGTTTTGAGTGATCTGAACCATGTCTTTCCATAATTTCATACAATTTATTAAGTATACATCCTATTCAGAAATAGTATGGGTGTTTTGGCAGTATTTGATTTGATTTCAACCTCTAATAAACATAAAAAGAGCACATCACAAATGTGCTCTTTTTGCCGCATCACAAATTGAGAATTCATAATATTTTTCTTTATATTCTAAAAATGTTCAGACCTTTTTTTTCTCATTACATTTAATTAGAGTTATCTTTTGAACTCTTGGCATGAAAAAAAACTGAGGTTTCTACCAATCTTTCATGATTTTTTATGTTTTTTTTCTATTTCAAAATAAAGGCCTAATGAATATGAAATATTCTTTTTGCAAATTGATAAATTACTGCTCTTCTGTAATTTATTTTAAAAAAGAGCCACCAAATATAAAAACTAGAGATTGTAAGCTTACTCAATATTGTAGCTTGTCAATATTACTTTAGGTTTTTACTAAGATATTATTGTTCTAAATATATATGGGCAAACGCAGGTGGGACGGTGACAGTTAAGGGGATAACGTAATATAGTCCCAATGTCCTCAAACGAGTACTTCACATTTACTGATGTCCTAGAGTGCTACTATTACTAAAATATGTCAAATTTTAATCCCCATATGATGATAGAGACAGTATTATATACATAAATACATTTGTTTCATTCATATAATCTGAATAGATTTTTTACTGGGTCATTTTTCTTTCGGGAACTGGTGTAGAAGTGTTAGGGTTAGGGTTAGGGTCATTTTCTTCTCACTGACAGTGGTGTAATGTTGTGATATCACAACAAAATAGTGTGGGCACTGCCCCTAAATGTGGCCAACATGTCTAAGATTTACAAATTTGATTATCATTGTGTCAAGAGGCAAAAATGTAATGTCCTCATATGAGGACGCAGGGTCTCAGGAGGTTAAAACATTAAAAATACTGATGGAGTGAATTATAAGAAAAAAAGATAAAATGTCCGGAAACTTATTGTAAGTGGATAATAGGCTTAATGTAAATGGAATGTGAATATGAATACAATAGCCTAAACATGGTGTAGAAACAAAAGTAGGCAACATATTGAAAAACACACTAATTATCACATGATATAAGGCACATGCACAAATATATTTTCACATATATGTACACATATTTAAATGAAGAACATTTTAAGCTTTATGTTATAAGCATTTTAAAAATATATTTTCAAAATATATTTCAATATATTTAACAGTGTACCACATATATGTGAATATATTACATTTCTGTATGGGAACATACGAGATTTTACGATATTTGAACTTCTAGTATTTTAAATTTTCACTTTCTGAGGTTTTTTTAACATTAATATTAGTTCCCATAGCCTGTATTTGGTTAGCCTGGTCCCACCAGACCCTTCATACATTTCATTTGTACATAGAGTCTGGCATCGCTCCATTGAAAAGCGTTAACTTCCTTGTAGGCGGGAACTCTATTGAAGTCTAAAACTATTGGAACTGCCCAGAGTCACTCTGGATCTGCCATAACCAATCGCTAACGTTTGGTCGTGACGTATGCCTAGCGTTCGCCTTAGCCAACTCATTCACCACAAACGGAGCGAGCTGGAAAATCAAACTTTTCCCGAACTCCGTGGGGAGGAGGGCCACAACATCATGGCCACCAACAAAACTAAGCAACGATTGTTCTTGCTCCAGCTTTAACTTCTTGATATTCGGCAGCGTTGCCACAGTGGACCGAATGGCTTCGCATCTTCGCATCTCGCATCTTTCTCTGCTGCCATTACTGAACTACAACTCAAAATAACACATGACATCAACGTCATCGTTCTCAGCCACTCCCTCTGTTCGCTGATTGGCCCGGTAAAAAATTGATCGGAGAAAACCAAAGTCTACAGCACAATCCCAGACCTAGTACTGAAGGGAAATGGAAATTGAGCGGAAGTAAGCGGAGCCAGGCTAGTATTTAGTCCCTTCGTGTCTAAAATTTTCAATCGTTGTAAACCGAGCTTTGGCTATCTTTCTCTTTTCTGCAGCTCAGATGCGCTGATCTTGAATCTCCTCCTTATGACGTCATTAGGAGGAAAGGTTACCTCCCCTTTCTCTGCTTTGCCCGCACAGAGAATTTGGCTCGTCCATGAGAAAATGAGCTAGGAAGTACGAACGCGCGAGCGCGATTTGAGATTTTCCTCGAGAGATATATGGCTTGTAAACGAGCGAAGCATGGCAGTTGATCAGTGTTCGGATGTACAAATGAACACAAAAGTATTTTTTAGTTCCTTCATCCGAGCCTCGGAAGAAACAATGGGTTAATTGACCCTTCGCAAAGACCCGCCCTCCTTAGTTACTGTCGCTATGTTCCGACAAGCTATGCTGCTCTCATGCTCTCACCATGTTCTCACGCAGTGAAAAATACATCGCGGAGCAGAGAGGAGACTGACAACACGCGGACAGACAGGACAGACCAGGTTACTTTTCGGTTACTTTTGATTTTAAACATATTAAACAAAGTCTCAGCTTTCAAATGTGGTCATTTTTTGAAAGAAATTTAAACAATAAATACCGTTTTGGGGCTCTTTAATGTGCCGTGACAGATCGCTGTAGAGCATCCGTTAAAGCTGCTCGTGATCCGATCATCTCTTCCTTCTAGTTCATTTATAGCATCAAATAAACATGAACGAACATAAGAAGTAATGTTGTTTTAACCACGGAAAGGCGTCAGTATATTCATTTTACCAAGTTAAAATCCTCCTAACTCTACTGGCTGCTTTTTCGGACAAAATGGCGGATGGCGAAGTATGATTGGTTAGAACACCTGTCAATCAAGCTCCACGCGAAGGGTCAATTGTATTTTCTCTGGAATGCGCCGATACAACTTCCGAAAGTTTTGGATTTTCCAAATATTTCACCGACGACTGTATCCTCAACTTGGGCCAATACAGAGCTGGCCTCGATGAACGTCTGAAAATAAATCGATCGAGCTACCAAGCAACAATTCAATTTCAAGTTCAGACAGGTAATCTTTCTCTCAAAATCGTACAATACTGTTAATGAATCAGTAAGTCAAGCCAGTGACTAAAATATCAACTTCACATTGTTTCTTTTAGTAGGATGAAAATAATCCTATTTAAATTGTGAACAAATTATATCCAAAAAACGATCAAAGAACAATCTTTCCACACCGCGCGAGTTTATCTGGACAATTCGTTATAAAATCAATGACGTTACACTGCACAAGCTCTTACTGTATGTACATCATCGTGTTCGCATTGGTGAAAGCATTAGAGAGAGTGCAGAAACTGCGTTGCAATGATAAGATCTTCAGTCTTGCGATCAACAGACTGTCATCTGCTTGCTCAATGCTCATCACGGCAACATTTTATGTGATGGGAATAGATCTAAATACTTTAAAAACTGCTTACGATTCGTTAATCTCGATAGCTGTAATAGTAAAAACCTATAATAGCTGTAGTAAAGGTATTCGAGAGACTATCACATGTAATACGTAGCTATTTCATATGCAAGCATGTCAGCCAATCACAGCAGTGGCCGGTTACACTGAATCTCACAGCAGACACGCCCCTTCAAACAGAGCGTTCAAATCAGAGGCTAAAATCAGGCTAGGAAAAAGGCCTTTTATTTCTAAATTATGACTATTTTTGATCTAAAAAACATACTAACATTATAAGGGCAACCCAGGAAACATTATAAAATAATAACATAACCCCATGTCAGGGGACCTTTAAGCCTTCTAAAATAATTTAAGTGGCTAGAATCTTTCTATAAGTTTGGACCCACTAGGGCTTTGCTTTATCTGTAGTGTCTTTCCTAGGGTCACAGCACAACTGGCAGAGTACATCTTTAAAGCCAGACACGTTGAGCACATTAGCATAGCATTAGCTTGGTAATGACAGATTTACCAAGCTGAGTCACCATGTAGCTACATGAGGCTGCTCTCATGTAGAGAGCTGAAGCGCTAGATTATATTCAGAGAAACAAATAGCTCTCCTCCCTGAAGAGCACTTGTCATTATGGAGAGAGGGAAAATAAGTTAGGATAGGAGGCTAATGCCCTGCTGAATTAACTTAAACGGCATAACATAAACCACCAGAAAAGGCCAGTAATGGTTTGAGGCAAGACTTGAGTGCTCCAGGTTTGATGCTATCTAAAACTTGTGAATAGCATTGGGGGAAAAGTCATGAAGTATAAAAGAGACGTTTGTGTGTGAATGTGTATGTGTGTGGTTTTACAACCTAACCACGGTCTCTGTGCAATTGCATTATGTTTCTGTATTTATGTTGCTATCTACAGTGTGTGTGTGTGCACTGCATTTTAGAGCAAATCTTTTAGAGAGCGCTATGCTTTTTAGTGTGTGTTTCTGTGTGTTTGTGTGTGTTTTGAGTGATCTCGCTGAGAGCCCTGTGCTGTTGTGGTGTGTGTGTAAACTCTGTGGTCTGGTCTGTTTTCTTACTCCGGTTTCAGAGCGCAGCCTGAAAACGTTCATATTTTTCATGGCAGCTAAGAGAGAACCATAAATTCACAGCGTGCATTTGTATTTTTATCCATTTTACATAATGAAAGTTCCAGAGTGTGTGTGTGTGAGAGAAAAAAGAATGAGACCGAGAGCAGGGTGGGGTGTGAGTTTAGAGCTTTGTGATAGTGTGAAAGGGTGGAACAAAACTAACTCTTGTGGCAATTTAAATGGTTGTTAAAAATTTGGCTCTTACTTTCACATGAAACACAATCAAGGTTAAGGCCTGAGCGCTCATAACATAAAAAAAAAAAAAAAACCAACCACCACATTGCATGCTCGTGACAGCTCTTATTGTGTAGTGCTCCTTCGAACAAGGCTGAGGTAAACTGTCCCGGCACCGTCACAAAGTCACTGGAGCCAGTCAGTCCAGACACTTTGCTAGTGCCACCTGTTGCCACGTTGCTCTGTAACACACACCTGTTCTGCAGGTAACACACACTTGAAGCAGATACCTGAGAGGCAGGGCAGCAGACCCATATGGCCACAGGGTGGTGGGCAAGTCTAAGGCTCCCATCGCACACACACTTGAGAGCTATTGTGAGTACAGTAGAGGAGAGATTTAAGGGGGGATTATGGTGTTGCCTCTAGCTGTAAGGCTAAACTTTGACTGCCTCAGTAACTGATACTAACTGATCCACCTTTCATCTCACTGAGTCACTGATAGGCTAGCACATCAACTCCTGTTATATAACAGCACAGTCCTTTGTGTGCAAATGAAGATCTTGTTATCTCAACAGCCCATAAATTTGTTTACATGCACCTTCAGTGTTCCATTTCAGTCAGACTATAACAATTAGTTGTAATTTTTAAATGCTTTAGCCCAATTGAAATCATACCAATCTGTTTTATATATGAAGTCAAACTAACAGACCTAGAAACAGTAAAGTGATTGTTTACATTATAATCAGACTATAGTTGACTACTGCTTACTTGTAAACAAATAAATGTTTTTAAAATTTATATCTTTGTAGCTTCACCAAACAAATGTTTTAATTACTTTTTAGTTTTAAGACATCTCCATCTGCCACTTCTAGAGAGTTGCACCCCAATGCTATTGGTTGAGCTAATGAATGCTCAAACAGATTGCAGTTTCATTTTTACACACTTAATTGTTTTTAATTGAAGTTTAGATTTTTGTAAATACACACTAATAGTTAAAATCTTGGGGTAAGTAAGATTTTGTTTTGTTTTCATTTTATTCAGCAAGGATTGATCAATTGATCAAAAGTGAAAGTAAAGACCTTTAAAGACCTAAGAACTTTAAAGACAGTAAAGGACAATGTCTCACACGCACAAAAAATTCAAATAAATGCTGCACTTTTAAACTTTCAATACATCAAATAATCCTGCAAATAAATTATACCAGTTTCCACAAAAATATTAATAAGTTAAATAAAACTACAAATATTAACTGTCAACATTGATAATAATAAGACATTTTTCTTGAGCACAAAGCAGGATATTATTGTCAGGGTTGTGTGCAGGTAGCCGAAGACGAGGACAAGAGATCTGTGATATAGTAGATTTATTTTACAAAATGAAACTTCCAAAACCAAACAGGAACAAAATAACAGACTCCAGGAATTCAGGGGAAACACAACCATACATAGACAACGACCAACAAACACTGAGGGAAAACACAGGGCTTAAATGAACTGAACCAAACGAGATAATTAACTGAAAACAGGTGAATAGAATTGATAATCAGACAGAGAGGGAAAACTAACAGGACTGAACCAAAAAATCACACAAGACAGGGGAAAACAAGATCACAAAACAGAACTAAACACACTGAAACGTGACAGTACCTCCCCCCTCCCCGAAGGCGTCGTCCTCGCGCCGTATAACATCCAAAGGGGTGGGAGGGTGGGCGCCCTGGAGGCTGACGAGGGCATGGTGCAGGTCCAGGAAGCCTCCAGGGCGGAGCAGGCTGTGGGCGTGGCCACGGCGGTGCAGGCTGTGGGCGTGTCCAGGGCGGAGCTGTGGGACCCTCGGGCGTCCAGGGCGGAGCTGTGGGACCTCGCTCGGCGAGCTGTGGACCCTCGGGGTCCAGGGCGGAGCTGTGAGACCCTCGGGCGTCCAGGGCGGAGCTGTGGGACCCTCGGGCGTCCATGGCGGTGAGCCCCCTTCGGGTGGCCATGGCGGTGAGACCCCTTTGGGTGGCCATGGCGGTGAGCCCCCTTCGGGTGGCCACGGCGGTGAGACCCCTTCGGTGGCCACGGCGGTGAGACCCCTTCGGGTGGCCACGGCGGTGAGACCCCTTTCGGGTGGCCACGGCGGTGAGACCCCTTCGGGTGGCCACGGCGGTGAGGCCCCTTCGGGTGGCCACGGCGGTGAGACCCCTTCGGTGTGGCCACGGCGGTGAGGCCCCTTCGGGTGGCCGTGGGTCCTTCCGCCCAGCGAGGCCAATGGCCCCCCCCCAAAAAATTAATGGGGAGAGTGACTGGATGAGGGACAGGCTCTGGGACAGGCTGGGCAGACGTGACGTGACTGACGTGGACCAGTGGTGAGGGCTCGGCAGGGCTGGACGGGACCAGCGGTGAGGGCTCGGCAGGGCTGGACGGGACCAGCGGTGAGGGCTCGGCAGGGCTGGACGGGACCAGCGGTGAGGGCTCGGCAGGGCTGGACGGGACCAGCGGTGAGAGCTCGGCAGGGCTGGACGGGACCAGCAGGGAAGAAGTCTCTGGCAGGACGGTCTCTGGCAGGACGGTCTCTGGCAGGACGGTCTCTGGCAGGACGGTCTCTGGCAGGACGGTCTCTGGCAGGACGGTCCTGGCAGGACGGTCTCTGGCAGGACGGTCTCTGGCAGGACGGTCTCTGGCAGGACGGTCTCTGGCAGGACGGTCTCTGGCAGGACGGTCTCTGGCAGGACGGTCTCTGGCTGGACGGTCTCTGGCTGGACGGTCTCTGGCTGGACGGTCTCTGGCTGGACGGTCTCTGGCTGGACGGGACCAGCGGCGAAGACTTGACTGGGCTGGACGGGACCAGCGGCGAAGGCTTGACTGGGCTGGACGGGACCAGCGGCGAAGGCTTGACTGGGCTGGACGGGACCAGCGGAGAAGGCTTGACTGGGCTGGACGGGACCAGCGGTGAAGGCTTGACTGGGCTGGACGGGACCAGCGGTGAAGGCTTGACTGGGCTGGGCGGGACCAGCGGTGAAGGCTTGACTGGGCTGGACGGGACCAGCGGTGAAGGCTTGACTGGGCTCTTGGTTGGCGACAAGGGCTCAGGCAAGACGTGGACATCAAGGTCAAGACTGCCAAGAAGATCCGGCATGGCGTGGTGATCAGGCATGACGTGATGCTCTGGCTGGACGTGGCTGACGTGAAGCTCTGGCTGGACGTGGCTGACGTGAAGCTCTGGCTGGACGTGGCTGACGTGAAGCTCTGGCTCGACGTGGCTGACGTGAAGCAGTGAAGGCTCTGTGCTGGACGGGCTGACGTGGAGTGCTGATGGTGACATGGCGTGCCACGGAATGAAGCTGTCCAGACATCTAGAGAGGGCCTCTCTCCAATCCAGACCAGCGATGTCTGGGAGTTCCCGTGGATCTACCTCCTGGGCCCCAAGCCGGTAACAAGCCTTTATCACCTCGTTGCTCAGAGAGGAAGAAGCAACTAGGGGAACGAACCCCCATGTGTATTGGAATAGATCGTGGCTCTCCATCGCCAAAGCCGTTATCTGTCCAACAAGCTCCCAGCTCATCTTGTTTGTTTGGTTGGTCGTTCTGTCAGGGTTGTGTGCAGGTAGCCGAAGACGAGGACAAGAGATCTGTGATATAGTAGATTTATTTTACAAAATGAAACTTCCAAAACCAAACAGGAACAAAATAACAGACTCCAGGAATTCAGGGGAAACACAACCATACATAGACAACGACCAACAAACACTGAGGGAAAACACAGGGCTTAAATGAACTGAACCAAACAAGATAATTAACTGAAAACAGGTGAATAGAATTGATAATCAGACAGAGAGGGAAAACTAACAGGACTGAACCAAAAATCACACAAGACAGGGGAAAACAAGATCACAAAACAGAACTAAACACACTGAAACGTGACAATTATAATGATATCTGAATGATCATGTGACACAGAAGACTGGAGTAATGACTGCTGAAAATTCAGCTTTGCCATCAGGAATAATTCACATTTTATTATTTTAAATTAAAATAGTTTTTCAAAATATTATAGTTACCTGTATTTTTGATCAAATTTTTAAATAAAAAAATTGCAGTCTTTGTGAGCATAAAAATTAGTATTATGACAAATATATTTATATACTGATTTAAATGTATTTCATTGCACTCATCCTTAAGAGAGAGAGAGAGAGGAGAGAGAGAGAGAGAGAGAGGAGAGAGAGAGAGAGAGAGAGAGAGAGAGAGAGAGAGAGAGAGAGAGAGAGAGAGAGAGAAGGAAAGAAGCTCCTGTGTAGAAGGATTTCTGTGGTGGAGGAAAGTGGAACCAAGCCTCTTAAAACATGAAAACATTCCGCCTCAAACCACCATGACTTAAGCGATTAGGCTGCATCCATAGCAAAACACTCCTATTTCCCGAAGATATTTGGGGCGTTTAATTCTTAAACAATATTGCTTGGTGTGCGGTGTCTCTCCTTTTTTGCAAGTGCTTTTTATTGCTATTCTCATTCTAGTCACTTGAGTAAAGCAAATGAGTGGTGTAGTGAGGTCCCGACTGAATAGATTTACAATAGCCTCCATTTAATTATTTCCACAGCCGTTTCAGTTATGTCAACACACATTAAAGGCAGGAAATAGGGAGAAGGAGGGCAGTAACATGGATGCTACTCCTTGCGAGTGTGGCACGCATGTGCGGCGGTGACAGATAGTGACATAGGATGGTATGCATATTTCATACACTGCATGCATTTTTTAATGGGTGGATTCTATGAGTGCTGTGGCTTTGTACAGTGTCTGCCACCATGGCTTTGGGTGTGAACTAAACTCTGCCGTGTACAATTTCACTTCAATATATGCTAGGAAAGTGTTTGTATTATGTACCGCTCTGTGGTGGCTAGTCAGGCGAATAAGCGATAACGAGGTCGCCAATTGAAAAATTGTCTTATGGTTTCTTTAAGTCCGTGGTGAACACATACATGGAAAGCCACCATTTGACAGACAGTAAGTCTGTTGTTAAACTATATTTTGGAGTATTAGGCCAATGACAGCAGCTTAATACCTGGGAATATTTTCCCATAGTGCCGCCTAAATGCTAATATTGTTGATGGATTGGTACCACACACACAATTTACAAACACAGACACTATTTTAAAATATAATTTATGATGTGTAATTTAGCTTGGTATCGGCATCATAGTAGGCCTGTCCTCTCTTCTGATTACTGGTGGCAATTTCCTGTGGTAGTGTTCCCAGACTGCGGTTAGATGTCTTATTATACTGTTCTCTAACTTTTTTTAAATATATGCTTTCACTAAACGACATGAGAACCAGCAGCAATCAAACATGCAAACGATCAGCAGACAGATAGTGTTTGGGTTAATGTAGGGTTTGACAGAGCTGCAGTGTTTCCAGCACAAGCTTGGAGAAAACCACATTCACTGTAATGATTGGCAGCGTCCTTAAGCTGGAATTTAACAGCGGGAGGGTGAAGCAGTGGGCACCAGCCGTGTACTTAGTGTTCGTACAATTGCCCAAATTTGAAAGGTTACACTCCTCCTTTCGTACCACAGACAACATCTCCAGAGCTGCCCAGACTGTATCAGTCTGCTTTAATTGCCTGGTTTGTGTTAGAGCTGGTAAGTCCTACTGTGGTGTAAGGTGTCTCTACGTCTTCAACGTTATGTCGACTGACAAATGGGGTCTCACTTGGGAGCCCCAATCACCTTTTAGAGTTTTAGAAAAACGACCAATGGAATTGGCAAGTGGAATTTGCACTCCCCCGTACATATGGGTATATAAGATGGCGGCACGCATCCACTTATTCAGATTTTTGCTGAGGCAGCGTTTGCGGATGGTTCATGACCTCACTGCGATGAATGGTTCCTGGGTGTGGCGAGCGGGTCCGCCCCAGTGCCTTTCTTCCCGAAAGTGGAAGATGAGGTTCAGAAGTCGTGGAAGGTACCTTTAACTACCCCAAGCCGCTTCACAGTCTCATCCACTCTCACTACCCTTGATGGTTATCTTCAAGGGTTATTTGGAGATTCCCCAGGTGGAGCGTGCAATTGCAGTGCACTTGAGCCCACAAAGTGCCCCATGGCGGAACCTTCCGTGTCTCCCGTCCAAGGCCTGTGAGATGATGGCAGCCCTAGCGGCTAAGGCTTACAGCGCTGCTGGACAGGACTCCTCCATCTTGTATGCGATGTCCATACTGCAAGTGCACCAGGCCAAAGCACTCAAAGAAATGCATGAGGTTAGTTCTGAGCCGGGGTTTATGCAGGAACTGCGTATGATGACTGACCTCACCCTCCGGGCGACGAAAGTCTCTGGTGGTCCACTCTGGTGGTCCAGAGATGATGTTCTCTGACTGAACCTTGTTGAGATTTCGGATGCCGACAAAGTACGCTTGACACCATCATTCAAAGTGGCCTCTTTGGCAACACTGTTGAGGATTATGCCCGGTTGTTCTCCGTCCCAACACCTCTGCCACTAAGCCGCCACGGGCTGTCCTTCAGTCTGCTCGTTGCTGAGGCATCCACCTCTGCAGATCTTGGTTCTGCAAGTTTTAAACCGGGCCCTTCAAAAGCTTCAGTTCAAAATGCTAAAGCAGGAACACTTCTCACATGCGTTGGTTCCCAAAATTGGTTTGCAGCAATCGACCTCAACGACTCGTACTTCCACGTCTCGATTCTGCCTCGACACAGACCATTTCTTCGGTTTGCCTTCCAAGGGTCGGGTGTATCAGTACAAGGTCCTCCCCTTTGGGTTGTCCTCGTCTCCCCATGTCTTTACCGAAGTCGCGGAGGCTGCCCTTGCCCTGATAAGGGAAGTGGGCATCATCATTCTCAACTATATTGATGACGGGCTCATTCTAGCTCACTCTCGAGATCTGTTGTGCGAACACAGGGACCTGTTGCTCAGGAACCTCAGCCATCTCGGGCTTCGGGTCAGCTGGGAAAAGAGCAAATTATCCCGTGTGCAGAGCATCTCTTTACTTGACAAGAAGTTGAACTCGGTCAGTATGATGACGCGTCTCACCAACGAGCATGCTCAGTCAGTGCTGAACTGCAGTTCCACGGAAACTGAATATTCAGAGGCTCCTGGAGCATATGGCATCCGCAGCTGTGGTCAAACTGCTCAGATTGATGTGATGGTTACAGTACTGGCTACTCAGCCCACTCCCGAGATGGGCATAGCGCCACGGCACACTCCATGTGGTCACCACAGCGATCTGTCACCGAACTTTCAGCCCTTGGTCAGATCTTGCCTATGAACCAAGTGACCTTAGAACAAATATTCAGGCAGGTTGTTGTGACAGCAAATGCCTCCAGAACGGGTTGGGGCCCTGTATGCAATGGGCATGCAGCTTCTGGCACCATATGGCACCTAAGTCTGGACCTCCGGAACCTCCATGTGTGGCTTCTGAACGGGATATGGAGGACTTAAGTGGCCACTGGACTAACACATTTACGAGATTCTACAATCTCCGGGTGAAGACTTTTTCTTCCGGGCCCTCGTCTCGGCTACTCAGCATAAACCTGAATGAGTGCAAATTCCACTCGTTAATTCCATTCACCGTTTTTTGTTTCTAACTTAGAGGTGATTGGTGATACCACATTTGTCAGTCGACATAACGTATCTGTTCCCTCCATCAGGAAGTGAGGGTTACATCAATAACCAAGATGTTTTCTGCCTTTGAAAAGTTTACACAAAAACATTGGGACAGTGGAATTCACTCAAACTTTGACCCGCCCTGGAGACAGAAATCATTCTGCTTAATGTTAGGACTGGTGAAACTTGAGATTGTTGACAAGTCGAAACGTGTGTGTGTGTGTGTGCATGAAATAGAGATTGTTTCCTTGTTAAAATCATAAAGAAAAATATGATGTTTCTGTCATTACTGGGTAAAACTGATTCTCAGTTTAATTCAGAGATGTAGTCCGGTTCATGAACAAATTACTCTCAGGTTAGAAGTTACCTTAATGGTACCTCAAGCTTAATGGTTGTGTTTATGATCTACTTAGATTTACATTGCTTTTGAAAAATACATCGCTGAATGGTTAATCAATACATTTAAAGTTATCTTTAATTTAAAGCTCTCTGAAGAGCTTTAGGTGAGACAGTTATAAAGTCTGTTTTGTTCACATGTAAGATAAATTCTCTAATACACCCAAATGACCAAATGTTATAACGTAGCATATTTTCACTCGTTTGATATCACCAACAGGACCCCATAACAGCTTATTTACATGTGCAGGAAAAATGAAAATGATTCCATGTATGCCAGCAGCCATATCACCCTGTAGACTGGTTGCCCACTGAAGCTAAGCAGAGTTGAGCATGGTTAATACCTGGATGGCCAGCAGGGGGTTCTCACCCTGTGGTCTGTGTGGGTGACTAACACTATACTGTCAAAGAGCACCGTCTTTCGGATGAGACGTTCAAGTGAGGTCCTGACTCTCTGTGGTCACAAAAAAAAAATCCAAATCCAATGGCCTCTGTCCATCATGGCCTCCTAGTCATCCCTATATATTAATAAATAAATCCAGGTGGATGCTGCACATTGGTGGTGGTTGAGGAGATTCCCCCTTCTATGTCGATGCCAGCAGTAATAGCACACTGTAGCCCAAGACTGGTTGCCCACTGAAGCTAAGCAGGGTTGAGCCTAATTGGCTTCTAGTCACTCATTAAACTAATTAACTTCATCACTCCTCTCCACCAATAAGCTGGTGGGCGCACTATGGCTGCCGTCGCATCATCCAGGTGGATGCTGCACATTGGTGGTGGTTGAGGAGATTCATAGCCTAGAAATCTAGACGCACCCTAGCAGAGCAAAAATTATTTTGCAGCCAGTGTGGTCTAGCAACTCTCCGTTGGCTTTTCGAGCTGAAAAAAACAAACTCTGGTCAGGCAAATCACATCGTGTATAGAGTTGGTGGGCGGTTCCGCGTGATTTCCATAGGGGATTTTACTTGAAAACAAAGAAGATGCAGCTGGCGAACAGCGGTCTTTCGAATCGGACTTTTGACGACGGGATATGGCAAAAGTTTAATATATCAACTAGCTCCGCTGGTGGAAAAACGCATGGGACTCACTCAGCCACAGCCGTTCGTTGCTCTGGTTGGTTGTATCACTGTCCTATTGCGTGCAGAGGGATTTTGAGAGAAAAACCGTTTATCCCGCCCCTCGGATTGAGGTATGCCAATTGTGAGTTCCCAGACCTAACATCTTGAAGGAGATTCCCCCTTTGTAAATTGATTTGAGTGCAGAGAAAAGTGCTATTTAAATGTAATGAATTATTATTATTATTATTATTATGTAAAGCATTTTGAGTGCCAAGAAAAAGCACTATATAAAATGTAATTAATTATGTTGATGATAAACAATGAAACATTTCTACACATTTAGAAAGCTCATAGTGAAGTGCATTTCTGAATTTAAAAGGGCTGCAATTCTGATCCAGGCAACATAAGAGTGATGTGAATAACCAACAGGTTACACTCAACCTGAATGTGAGTTTACTAATGAAGCTAGTAAGCTGAAACTAATCTCTCTCTCTCTCTCTCTCTCTCTCTCTCTCTCTCTCTCTCTCTCTCTCTCTCTCTCTCTCTCTCTCTCTCTCTCTCTCTCTCTCTCTCTCTCTCTCTCTCTCTCTCTCTCTCTCTCTTTTGAGGAGAGGTTTGGGCGTCTGAGGGTTCCCACGTGGAGAGGGGATTTATTGGGCTTTTTCTGTCTAATACTAGCTTTTTACTTTCTTTTTTTTTTTTCTCCTTTTTTTCGGTTTTTATAATTTATAGTTTTTTTACTTTCAATTTGTGTGAGGTACTTGTGGAGTTTTGTTTGGGATCAGGATGGCGTCTCTCGTCGTAGGGATAGCGCCACCTGTTTCCCTTCGTCATGGCGTCAGGTGTGTTCCTGTAACCGGTGTGACTGTGGAGGATGTGCTAATGGCTGTTGGAGAGGAGATCGGGCATGAGAATATTGCATCAGCTTCACGCATGAATAAAGCCGTGGTCGTTTTCGTGAAGGAAGAGGTTCAAGTTAGTCGCCTGATAACTAACGGAATTGTGGTAAGTGGAGAGTTTGTTGTTGTTTCGCCGCTTGTTGCACCAACTACTAAGGTAACCGTAGCTAACGTGCCTCCGTTCATTCCGAATGATGAAATTGAGCGAGGGCTTTCACGTTACGGAAAATTTGCTAGCGCGATAAAAACGCTTCCACTCGGCTGTAAAAATGAAGCGTTAAAACATGTAATGTCTTTCAGAAGACAGGTGTTCATGTTTTTGAATGAACCAAATTTAGACGTGTCTTTTAGAGTGTTGTACGAAGGAAAGGCATATATGATTTATGCTAACACGGGAAGCATGAAATGCTTTGAGTGTGGGGATGTTGGTCATAAGAGACTAGCGTGCCCGCATAAAGCTGGGAGTAGCGGGACTAGTGTGGCGAGCGCCGGCACTGATGGGGCGAGCCCCGGGACTGGTGTGGCCGATACTGGTGGGGCGAGCCCCGGGACTGGTGTGGCGATCGCCGGCACTAGTGGGGCGAGCCCCGGGACTAGTGTGGCCGATACTGGTGGGACGAGCGCCGGGGTTGGTGTGGCGAGCACCGGGTCGAGTGCTGCGGTGATGGCGAAAGCCTCAGAGGATGTGCTGCCTCGCGTTGTAGAGGAGCGTGATGCTCGAGTTGTTGAACAGGCTGAAAGCGTTACTGATAACGGTCAAAATGAGAAAGTTGTTGCTGAAACAGAATCAAGTGAAAATTGTGAAATGAACGATGATTTGAGTGACCTGATTTATGGTGAAGTGGCCAGTACTAATGCATCAAGGGATGAAGAAAGTTGTAACACAGAGATGAAGGATGATGATACGCTTTCCGAGTTTTCTGATATGGGCTCACAGATAGTAGGAGATGTGTACACTTTACAAGAGATAAACGACTTCCTAGAGTCGACATTTGGTAAGACTGTTGATGTGACAGATTTTTTCCCGGATTCCGAGAAATTTATTGCGACGGTGTTGTTGTTGCAGAGAACGGTTAGCTATGAGTCTTTGGATAAGAAGAAAAGATTTAGACTGAAGAAGATGGTAACAAAATTGCGGAAAGACAAATTGGTTTCTCAAAGACATCAAGATGAATAAATCTCACGTGGTGGTTTCTATACTTTGCTGTTTTTTTCTGTGTCTCCCCACTCTATATTTCCTTTCTTATATGGATAGTTTGAGGGTGGGTTCCATAAATATTAATGGGGGAAGAGACAGGGGTAAATTAGCAGTGGTTTCAGAATTTCTTAAAATTAAAAAGGTTAATGTTTCTTTTTTACAAGAAACACATACGAATAAGGATAATGAAATTGAATGGGGTATGTGGTGGGAAGGCAAGTTTGTTTTGAGCCATGGGACATTTAATAGTGCAGGAGTGGCTATTCTATTTTCTGCAAACATGAATGTTAATATTTTAAATGTGGAACAGATTGTTGAAGGTAGAGTATTGCTAACAGAAATTGAGTATGAAGGAAATAGGTTTGTGTTTGTTAATGTCTATGCCCCCAATAGTGGTCCTGAACGACAAGATATTTTTTTGAAATTAAGAAATGCCATACAGAAGTATGATGATAGTGTGTGTCTTGTAATTGGAGGTGACTGGAATTGCACAACAGATTTTACAGTGGATAGAAATGGGGAAGAGCCTCATAGACAATCAAGTAGTACACTGTTAAAAGTTATGCATGAGTTTCAATTAACAGATGTATGGAGAACAAGAAATATCGGTGTGAAACAGTATACGTGGTTAAAAGTGTGTGACAATAGTTTTTGTGGTGCAAGATTGGATAGGTTTTATATGACAGAAATGTGGAATAATAGAGTAATTGATGCTTGTATTTTTCCAAACGGGTTTTCAGACCACCATATGATCACGTTGGTTTTAAATGTAAAGAAGACATTAAGATCTAATTATTACTGGCATTTGAATGTTAAATTATTACATGATTCTTTTTTCTGTGAGAGTTTTAAAGTGTTTTGGAGTGAATGGAAGTTGAAGAAGCTTTTGTTTGAGAATCTTTGTCAATGGTGGGATGTGGGAAAGGCGAATATAAGATTATTTTGTCAGAATTATGCTTTTCATACATCAACTTTTGTCAAAACAACAGTAAAAACTCTACAAAAGGACATTGAGTTGTTGGAAAAAAATCTTGTAACTAATAATGAAGGTGTACATTGTGATGGTTTGAAAAAGAAAAAACAAGAACTGAATTCTTTTCTACAAGAGCAGGCCAAAGGAGCACTGATACGGGCAAGATTTTGCACTATCAAAGATATGGATGCTCCAAGTGCTTTCTTTTTTAATCTTGAAAAAAAATATACTAATCAAAAACAGATGTGTCATCTTCGCCGTCTAGATGGATCAGTTACTTCAAATCCAGTTGAAATGAGAAGGTTATCAAGAGATTTTTATAAACAATTATACAGTGCTGAGAGCTGTGATACTGAAAGTGTTCATGATTTGCTTAAGGAATTACCTCAGCTCGGGGATGAACAGAAAAAGGCACTGGACAATCTGATTTCTTTTAAAGAACTTACAGAAGCAATGCGTCAGTTGCATATTGGCCGTTCTCCTGGGATTGATGGACTACCTATAGACTTTTATCAACAGTTCTGGGAAATAATTGGACAAGATTTTTATGAAGTGTTGCTGGACTGCATTAGAAGTGAAACCCTTCCCATAAGTTGTCGTAGAGCAGTCTTGTCGCTGCTTCCAAAGAAAGGAGACTTGGGACTTCTCAAAAATTGGAGACCAGTATCTTTATTATGTTCTGATTACAAATTTTTTTCCAAATGTTTATCAAATAGACTTAAACACTGTTTAGACTTGTTGGTCCATAATGATCAAACGTATTGTATAGCTGAAAGATCTATAATGGATAATCTTTTTTTATTACGGGATATAATTAATATCAATCAGTTTTATCATGTTGATCTTGGAATCCTCTCATTAGATCAAGAAAAAGCTTTTGATCGTGTTGATCACCAATATCTTTTTGATGTGTTAAAGTATTTTGGGTTTGGTGATAGATTTATATCCTATATTCGGTTGTTGTATTGTAATGTTTCTGTTATGGTGAAAGCAGGTGGTGGGCTAAGTGAACCAATATCTGTGTCGAGAGGCATTAGACAAGGATGTCCACTTTCCGGGCAATTATACAGTTTGGTCATTGAACCTTTGTTGTGCAGATTGAGGAGGAATCTTGAAGGATTTCTATTTCCTAACTCAAATGATAATTTTAATTTTTTTTTATCTGCGTATGCAGATGACATTAGTGTTTTTATTACAAGTCAAAAAGATATTACAACCTTAAATCAAACTATTGAAATATACGAAAAAGCCTCTTCTGCTAGAGTTAACTGGTCTAAAAGTGAAGGGTATATTGTTGGTAGGTGGGAAGGTATTGGGTTTCCTCAACTCCCGGGTGGGTTACAGTGGAGACAGGACGGATTGAAAACACTAGGAGTTTTTTTGGGGAATGACCAATTTCAAAAGAAAAATTGGGAGGGTCTGCTGGAGAAGGTGTCTGCCAAATTGTCGAAATGGAAATGGCTATTGCCACAATTGTCCTATAGGGGGAGAGCTCTGGTTGTCAATAATCTCGCTGCGTCGATGCTGTGGCACAGGACTATAACTATGGAGCCTCCTGAAGAACTTATTTCTATGATACAAAGGACATTTGTTAATTTTTTCTGGAGTGGACAGCACTGGATCCGTGCAGCTGCACTTTACTTACCAGTTCAAGAGGGCGGTCAAGGCTTGGTGGATGTGAGGAGTCGGATCCGGGCCTTTAGGATTCAAGCTGTGCAGAGACTTCTCTACAAAACGAATGTTGTGTGGGCCAAAACTGCATGTGCGATTTTGAAGCAGGCAGGAGGACTTGGTTTTGATAGACACTTATTTTTAATGAAGCTTGAGGATATAAGCCTGTCAGAGCTTCCACCTTTTTATAAGTCTATGCTGCAGACATGGAGAACTGTTTTTAGAGTGGAGCGAGATATGGGTGACCAAGGACATTGGACTCCAGAGGAACCGTTGTTTTTCAACCCAATGGTCCAGACTCGACTGTTGTCCTCCGTGAGCGTGAGGAGATGTTTGCTGAGGAATGGTGTTCAGAAACTTGGACATCTCCTGGATGAGAGAGGCTGGAAATCCATTGAGGCACTTCAAGAAATGACGGGGTTAAAATCCTTGCGTCTTGTTTCAAAATTGAAAGAAGAAATCTGCAATGCACTTCCAAGCAGCTGCAGGACTTGGATAGGACTGAGACAAACACAGGACATGAGAACTGGTCAAGATTTTCCAGAATTAAAAATTTCACCTGTCATAAATGAAGAAGATGAAGGTGAAGTTGCAGACTCAATTTTATCTTTCAAGACCCCTCAGCTAGGCCATTTTAAAAAGGTGTCTAAGAAAGCAATATACTGCACTACAGTTAAAGTCACACATCGAGATTCATTGAAGAGGCAAAAAGCTTCTAGATGGCCAGAAATGTTACAACCAGACTTTCTCGTGCGGGACAGGTGGCGGACCCTGTATAAACCCCCTGTAGAGAAGCGCACTGCTGATCTGCAGTGGCGGATTATTCACGGGGCCATAGCTACGGACCGACATGTGGCACACCTGAATCCGGCTGTAGTTGGGGAATGTAGATTTTGTGGGGAGCAGGAGGATCTAGAACACTTGTTTTTAAGGTGTAATAGATTACAAGAGCTTTTGGGTTTGCTTAAGACTTGGTTTAGAAGTTTTGGTGAGGATTTTTCCGAAGAAGTGTTTATTGGAGGAATGATGTATAGTTTTTCAATGAGGAGGAAAATATGTTTATTGAATTATTTGATGGGGACAGCTAAACTTGCAATTTGGAAAACAAGAAAGAACAAAGGTCTACAACTTGCTACAATCGATCCTGAAATGATGTTTAGAGGGTTGGTAAAGGGAAGACTGAAAATTGATTTCGCTTATTACAGACTTATAAATAATGTGGTTTTCTTTTGTGACGTATGGTGTTTTAATGTTTTAATTTTTAATTATAAATTAATTTTATTTTATTTTTATTTTTTAATAACTGCCAGTAATGTAACGTGATGTAAGTTTTAACGAATAATAAAGTGCTTGTTAAACCTCTCTCTCTCTCTCTCTCTCTCTCTCTCTCTCTCTCTCTCTCTCTCTCTCTCTCTCTCTCTCTCTCTCTCTCTCTCTCTCTTCTCTCTCTCTCTCTCTCGTGCTCTTTATTGATTACACAGCATTGGCTGCTAATAGGTCCCCCAGCAGCCCTGTCTAACATAGGTACTTTGATAAAACTGACAGAGAGAGAATTAGATGAAGAGTGAGATGCACAAAAAACATTAATACATGCTAATATAACTATGATAACATATTGAAATATCTAAATTTCCACCTGCAACCATTATAAATTATAACTTAGTTGGTTATCTTCAAGTGCTGAGTATAATCTGTGAACATGGCTCAGATATCATGGCCCTTTATTTTCAAAACAGTTTGAGTTGTTGCTCTCTTTTATCCTCTTCTTCATCTGAGTAAGTCTAGTCAGATTGGGAGGGAACACATAGGTGTCATTCCTGTTGTGTCTGTCAAAAACTCACTCAGTGAAACACTCAAAACATGCAGCAGATGTGAAAAGAGAGAGAGAGAGTGTGTGTGTGTGTGTGTGTGTGTGTGTGTGTGTGTGTGTGTGTGTGTGTGTGTGTGTGTGTGTGTGTGTGTGTGTGTGTGTGTGTGTGTGTGTGTGTGAGATGTAAAGGAATTTTCCCGAAGGCTTCCCTGTTCAGGCCTATCACCTCCAAAGCCACATCATCCTGCAGATATTCATGCTGGCTTCATTGAAAATTAATTATTCTGACAACCAAGCTTATTAATCATGCTTTAAGCATTATAGCCTTAGCAAACCACACAATATGTGTCTTCACAGTCTTACCAGGTGGTTTGTAATGTCGTTTAGATTAGGATGCACATGGATATGTTTTAAAGTCAAAACTATATATATATATATTTTTTATTATTATTATTGATTGCTTGGAGCTTTTTGTAGCAAACTTTTAATATTTTTTTCTTTTAATTTTTCAAACTGTGGGTGGGGGTGCATGATTTCCTCGTGATTACAACATGTGCCAACAATATTGTATTTTTTTTATTACAGTTTATGCTTTGCCTTATTGTATAAAACAAACTTATTTGCAGTGTTACGTTGAGATATTGCAGTCATATTGGAAAAGCTGTTGAATGCACATCTCTGCACATGTTGTTTCTTGAAGGATGCCCTTGGGGAGACACCAATAGTCAGACAGATTTGAACATTGTCTGCATTAAAAAACAAACTGTCTCATAGTTTGTGAGACAGACACCCAGAGAATCCCAGTGTGTGTGGCCTTTGTAAACACTGGCTGTGTTTACATGAACTGTAAAAACCTACTGTCTTTTTTCTAAATTTGAACATATGCTGAGATGCTTTCATGAGATGAGAACATATGCTGAGATGCTTTCATGGTTGGCATTACCATTGAGTTGCAGTGACCGCAAAAATGTTTGGACATTTCAAAATATATTAATGTCATTACAAATTTTTAAACCATTTGGCACTTATTTTTAAAGAAAGATAACACACTTTTCAAGCAAAATATATACATCGTTCCAAATTATTAAGTAAACTATTTTCTGTGAATGTGCAAAACTTCTAGTTATTTTCCTGTAACAGCTTATGAATCAGAAGAATAATAAAGTGCAATAAACAAGTAAAAGTCCTGTGTTAAGCTCTCGCATCATTTGTTTTCAGATTCCACTTGGTTTAATATTTTGTATCTACAGTAATGAAATTATATCCATGAATTAAGTCTGTAATGTCTGACCATGAGACAGGAATTCCTAAACCTTTTTTTGTTTAATTTCAGTTTAATCATAACATACCCACTGTAAAAAAAATCCCCATAAAAACGGTAATATTCTGGCAGCTGGGGTGCCAGAAAAAAAAAACGTAAAATTACAGAAAATAACCAATGCGTAAAATTACAATAATTTTCCTTTATTTAAATCCCCATAAAAAACGGTAAAATTCCGGCAGCTGGGGTTGCCAGCAATGTTCTGTTAATTTACAGCCCTCTACCGTTAATATACTGCTCTCCTTTTTTTTTTTTTTTACAGTATGTTACCGTAAAAATAACATGGAAGATAACTCATATAATTTGGGAAACCGATTGCTTCAAACAGTTCGAGTTTAAAAACTACTGATAGTACTGTAACGGAGGCGGCATGTGTGAAGTTACTTCATTTGAGTCCACTGAAAATGTATATATCTTAATATTAAACTGAAACACATTATGTGTAATAGTGAATTAATTAAAAACATGACTTTAACTCAAATCTTTGCAGTTCGCATTTAACGAACATTAGCATACATGTATGTGCTAAAGTACTTAGCAAGGAGATTGTCATTGCATCAGCAACAACACAGTTTCTGCTTTTAAATAAAGCAACAGCAGCATAACATCAGTGTTCTTCTGCTCATCTCTGAATGAAGCACAGGCTCTACTCTCCAGCACAATGGTGACTCACAAAACTAATTAATTAAACTAACAAATCTCATAAAACACTTCAGTTTATTATTTACTCTCCTTATCAGTTATTGACTTTGCATAACTTTTTTCTTTAAACGTTTACTAATATTCCAGCGAAATTAACTTCTTTTGTTTATTAAAGGGGTCATATAATGCCATTTTTGTACAAGTTGATATGAATCTTTAGGGTCTAAATGAAAACTTTGTAATATACTTTTATTAAAAATTCTCATTAGTATTTTAAGAAAACACTCATTTTACCTGGTCAAAAACAGCTCTGTTTTCAGCAAGCCGTTTAAGTGCATATGCCTTTAAATGATAATGAGCTTCGCTGACTCCGCCCCTCTGTTCTCTGGGCGCTTTGACACATTGCACGTTGACTTGACAACAGTTGAGGGTTTATTATGGCAGCGGGATTCTCTCTGAGGACACATCTGTGCAACCGTATCAGTTTGAACCGGAGTCGGACCCGAAACAAGATGACGGCCCCGAGGAAGTTCGACAATAAGGCTCGAACAGGACGTTTCTGAATGGTTGGTTAACAATGTCACTTTGATCTATTTTTGTATGTACTGGCAGGGTAAGTTAACGTTAGAGTTGTGAGATACAAACGCTATGTGTTTAACGTTACTAATTTAAGTTATAGGTTAGTTCGTTGACAGATTTATGTTGAAAAATTATTATTTTTTTTTTTGTAAATGTAGGCTTGATGCGTGACGTTATCTCAGTGTTAGATACAACTATCGTGACTGAAACTGACGTGAGGTCATGCCATGCCAGTAACGTTAATGATTCTAGCAGTAGTTGAAGGATACCTAAGAATTTGTTGTGTTTATGTTTAGTGCAGTACGAAAATGTTTTATGTTTTAAGAAAACTTTTAAGTACATCTATAGTATTGTAACTGCATTGATATTCCTGTTAATATTCCTGTTACGTTAACTGTAACACCTGCGTACACAGTTTTTAATAACACAATAACTATAACGCGTTTTTCATTATAAACGTGGGATTATGAATTATATTCAGAACGTCGTAACGTTACATACAGTAGAACACATGCCGTAATGCACCCTGAGTGTAAACATTATAGCCACAATCATCGTGAAGCGTGCAAGGGATTTGCAAAGATTAATATAAAGGTTAATAAAACGTTTCACTCACTTCTTCTGGAGGTCCAGCAGGAACACGAATAGTTGGTACTGATTCCTTTTTCAGTAGCAGCTTCTTAGCAAAACCTGATTTATATTGACCCTCGCCTCGTTTAAAAAGCAGTCTGGTGAGAAATGATTCGCGCAAACATGTCATGAACGCATTGACGTTGCTCGTCGATTATTCCCTTCATAAACAAAACTCAGCCACTGCGTCTTCAGCGGTTCAGATTTAGGAACATTAAAATGACTGCTGTGTTCCTTATTACACCCAAGAACAGAACCACAATCGATTAGACGGCCGCCATTCTGCTCCAGTGTATCAACAATGACGAACTATGATTGACAGCTCGCTCACGAGAGAGGGCGGGTCTGTGTTGAAACGCTGCTGTCAATCATGTCAAGGGAGGGGCGTGCGAGCTTGTGACGTCACAGGCTCGAACGGCTTGATTTGAGGCAGGGGAAAACATATAAGGAGATTAAAACAAAACCACTGGATGGATTTTTATCATTATATGATGGCTGTGTACAGGCACTGCCAACACACATTTCAGTACAATCAACTTGTAAAAGTGCCATTATATGACCCCTTTAAATCTGACTGTTAGGTTTTACAGAATATTACTGTTGTTCCTTGATTTTACGGTAATTTACTGGCAGCTGGGTTGCCAGTATATTGCTGTTTTTCTACAGTGTTATGCCGTACATTTATTTTACAGTTGATTACTGTTAAAATATGCTTCACTCTGTTTTTTTTTTTTTTTACACATTTAACCCTTTCAACCCCACTGCAAAATCTTCAGTTTTAAATGAACACTTGTGTGTCCACACACTACATAGTGTTGGAGTAATACTGAAGCATTGTTGAAGTTAATGATATAATTCAGTGATTAATCAACTGATGATTGAGCATTAGTGATGCACACCTGATGTTAACAAGCAGAATCACTGAAGGACAGAGAAACAACAAGAAGATAAAAAAGCGAAACACAAGAACTACAACTGACTTCAGCCACAGAAGACATTAAATCTGAAGATCAAAGGATCAAGAGGAGGATTAAACAACTCCACAAACAGCATTACCAGCTTAATTTATTACTAACCAGACTGACAAATTGACAGATATGTCTACTTAAATACCTATTGAGTATTAACAGAGATTTAGATGTTGTTTTGTTTCATTTGACGTTACCATTATGAAGATCAGTGTTTGCTTTAGTTGGGCTCTTGACCCTTGACTTTAACCTTTATTTTACTTTAACTGCTCTAACTGTGTGTTTTAAAGACACATTTGTTTTGGCAAAAACTAAGCCATCAAAAATGAGGTCAGGGGCCTGTTTCCTTAAGGAGGTTCAACCAACTCTGAGTTAAAACTTGAACTGCTTTCTCGGGTTTGATATACCTCCCTTTCTGAAGCCGAAAACCCAGAGTTTCCCTCATTTCAGGGTTAACATACTCAGAGTTTTCACTTAACCTCCTTTCTGAAACAGGCCCCAGATGTTAATGATCATAATGTCATTATCTAATGTTTGGATCACAGCTTGTGCCTTCACACTATTCCTTATGAATAATGTGTAGATTATATTACTAATTATATATTACTATTATATAATCAGCCAATGAATCTCAACGATGGTGACAGTCATCAAAAAAGATAACATCAAATCTGAACATCACAAAACACACTATTTAAAGTAAACACAAAACCAACAGCAAAATAAAAGCAAAAAGTAACAATTAAAGCAAATAACCAGACAATTCAGCTGCATAATTTATTCATGCTGCAATGCATGCTGGGTGTCATGGCTTTTTTTTTTTGGTACTCAACATGCATTGCAGCATACAACTTATGATTGTCACCATTGTTGAGATTCATACGCAGATTATTGATGTCTGTGTGTGTCTGGACGATCAAGAAGTTTGAAATGTTTTGAGTAAAACTTCTGAAAATCATTAATATTTTCAGGACGTCAAATCCCCGATAAATCTCAATCTATAAAACAACAATGACATCAAAATCAAAAATACAAATCATCAACCATTTAACAATGTCAGGCAATAAATGATATCAGTGAGTAAATCAGGCCATTATTTGATGATAGTGACTATTAACAAACAGCCATTGTCATCTTGTTTTCTTCAGCTTTGTGCCATAGCTAATGTATTTTAAAAATCACAGCCAAACCCGAAGATAAACTAATGTTCAAAAGTCAAGGGTCAAGACCTCAACTAAAGCAATCACTTATCACCATTATGGTAACATCAAGTGAAAATAAAATGACATCTAAACCTATGTCACCTTTTAATACGAACTTCTGTAGACGTCTGACAGAAATAAAGTCAGTCTGGTTAGTAATAAGTGAAGCTGGTAATGCTGTTTGTGGAGATGTTTAATCCTCTTCTGCTGAGATCTTCAGACTTCAGTCTTTTATCTTGATTTCATCTTTTTTCTGTTCTTCTTGTTCCTCTCTCCTTTAGTGATTCTGATTGTTAACAGCAGGTGTTCACTAGGGTCTCAATTAACTTAAAAAAAATAAATGAATTATTCACAGTCAAGTGGACTATATTAGTGAACTAATTTAGGGAATAGTGAATGAAGGTCTGATTTGGAACACAGCCTCTGAGTGTCGATTTTGAGCGCTGTTAATTCACAGTATATTACTGTAGGCTACTTTCTCGAAAACGACAAACATCACCCCGAATGCATTTTTTCTACGGTATATTACTGTTTTAATGGAAAACAGCATGTTACTGTAAAATGTGGCTGTTTTTTTACAGATTTTTTTTACAGTGTACATGGCAAATTCTGCTTCCAAATATTCTGTTTTAACCTTCTTTTGTTTGACGTACATGTATAGAATTTATATTCTATTATTACAATTTTCCCTTTTCCTTTTTAATTGAACATGTTCTGCATCAAAGTGTTAAAATGAGTCCATACAGCCTCTGTATCTCGCTCTATATCCTTCTCTAATGCAGGTGACATTACCAAAGCTCCTTCAGGGAAGGGCGATGACTCCTGTATCCGATCGATGAGCAGAGACATACAAATCATATGTATTGATCATCGTAATCAGTGTAAAGAATATAGGGCAGACACTAAAATCAAATGCTCTTAGTCTTAATAGCCCACATCAAAGCAATTATGCACCCAAACTAAGACTGACTCACCATATGCATATTACACAGCCTAATACATGTTCAGTGATTTACCCTGACAATCCGGTTCATAAATCAGACAAAACCTGTACGGTATTGAGCTGTTCTAGTGATAGGGCTTGTGCGCATGTGTTATGATGGAGATCTTCATAGCCACTGGGCCTCTAAGTGTATGACATCTATGGGCTTTTATGTGTGTGTGTGTGTGTGTGTGTGTGTGTGTGTGTGTGTGTGTGTGTGTGTGTGTGTGTGTGTGTGTGTGTGTGTGTTGGGTGGTGTGGTGTGTGGTGGGGTGTGTGTGTGTGCGTGCGTGCGTGCGTGCGTGCGTGGTGTGTCAATACTTAAACAAATGTCAGGCAGAAACACGAATGAGCTACATTTGGGCCGAGTCAGTCAACAGGTCAAGGACAGGGAGAAATGACATTATTTCTGGAAGTAATTTTGTGTGTGTGTTTCATCTCATCTAATTAAGGCAGAATTGAATAAATATAAAAAGCTTTATATTTATAGCCTCAAATATTTATATACCATTGTGTGTGTATTCACATAAAAAAAATAGCTACAACAATTTATAGACGGCAAAATAATAAATTTAAATATCGCTTCCCATCTTTTCAGATGAGAATTGGGCTTTGTATAAGAGCTGTATTGTATTATAAGTTGCTGTGAGTTTGATGTTACAACACATCATTAAATAATGCTGCTCATATTCTCACTGTTTGGAAAATTTAAAGGATTGTCAAGCATAAAGCTTGCTTAAAAATATCATTTTTAACTCTGTCTCAGTCTGACGATTCAATCTTTAATAGCCACCCTCTTTTAGTCAGATTAGGATGTTTATTAACAATTTATTTAAGTTGTCTGCTTATTCCGATTCCCCTGATTAGGTTTCTGTCACTGTGTGAATAAAAGTGAAAGAATGAAAGCAATATCAGTCTGTGCTTAGTAAATCTTAATGTTTCTCTTTCTTCTTTCCTAACTTTCTCTTTCTCCACCTCTCTCATTCTTGACAAATGGATTTTTTTTTATCCACCATCACTGTGAATGAGGTTATCATGATCATAATCTTCTGCCCGTCTTTCTCTTGTAGCACATGTCAGAATAAAAGGCCCATACTCTGGAGCAAATTCATATTTGAAATGCTGTAAGTGCGAACATTTAACATTGAATGCAACAGTCTGTGAAGTCAGGTCAATGCAGATTAGATTTACAGAGAAGCTTCTTCCTATCAGTTCAAGGCTGAAATAATTTCCACCATAATTGTTCAATAAAACCATCACAATGTAGTTGCCAGTTGGACAGATCGATGACACAGATTTAGGAAAATAGCACACATCATTATTTGTGTCTTGCTTCCTGCGACTCTTTGGTTGTTGACCTTATTCAGTATCATATTTGACACCCATGCAATACTTACATATTCCATACAATGGATTCTGTTATTGCATTTGCTGTTTATTGCTGTTTAGTGCAGCACCAATAATTAGTTTTATTTGTAGAAATAGAGGAAGAGAAAGAATAAGAAATGAAACAGAAGGGGGGCAAGATGACCGGAATAAATGTGTGCCAATGCATTCTTACTTTGCCTTGGCAGAAGGAAACAATTTGGGATTTTTTTTTTCTACATCAAAAAGCTCATAAAGAATAGTAATTTTGACACATTGCCAAATCAATTTAAAATTTTCACTGAAAAAGTTTGAAGTGTTCTTGAGCTTTGGAAAAGTTTTATTATATATTTTATTATTTATTGAACATTATATTAGCATTACGCAGGCTCTGCTTTGTGCAAGAGGTGATTGAGAGGGACAGGAAGGCATTATTTAAGGGTAATGCACATATGCTTTTGACCTCATGGCGACCGCATACATCCCCCCCCCCCCCGAAGCTTATTAATCATTGTTGGGATTCAGAATGGCTGCTTGAGTGAATAGACTAATGGAATATTTATTATTATACTCCACTTTAAATTTAACAACATGTTGTTTTGTTTGTTCTGCTTTTTGTTTTGTTGACTTAAATTTTGTGGTGTCATTTTGTGGGGAGGGGGAGAGATGGTTGGCAGAAAAAAGAGTGAGGGAGAAGAGAAGTGGGAGAAAGAAAAAGAAAGAGAGGGGTGGATATCTGATTACTTCTGTCTTTTCCCACACACTGATCAGAGACTGAAAGTTGAGAGCATGTGTCCCTCAAAGCAAGGAGTTCACTCCTGTTTCCAGTTTAACCTCCTATTAAACTGTCCTTTGTCTTGTTTCTCCACTGGCGCAGGCTCAGTTCCACGCATGCTGACCTGAGGTCAGATAGGTTAAGGGGGTAAAAACAAGTCCCACTGCCCATCCGTAAATGTCGACAGATCTGTGCAATGTGTTATCAGAAAAGAAGTATATACTACCACTGTTTATGATCAGTGAAGCAATAAATTCAATTTATCATCATTTTATGCCTCATCAAACAAGTTGCCAACCCCTCCATGGGAGTAGCAGAAATTAGCTAGTGAAAAAGTGTTCATTTTAGTTGGGGCTAGGTAAGTGCTTTTTGATTGCCTTCTCCAACAATGCTTCCCCTGACAAGCTAATAAATCAGATCCATACAAAATCTGAAGTGCCGCTCAAAGGGTGAACGACTGCAACACACACAGAAACACATGCAAACTGTTTATATTCTTTAAAGGTAGTTCACCCAAAAATCTAAATTCTGTCGTTTTCTCTCCCTCATGTAGTTCCAAACCTGTATGCCTTTTTTCTTATTCTGTGGGACATAAAACAAGTTATCTAGAAGAATGTTCATACAATGAAATTTAGTTGGGCCCAAAACAGGATCCATTGACTTTTATTGTGTGCAAAATACAAAACAAAACACTGAGGCGTCTTTTAAAAAAAATCATGACTATTTAAATTTTGGGATGAACTATTCCTTTAATGGCAAGTCGATATACTGGTTTTGTTTTGTTTTGTGACCGCCAGGGCTCATCTGAATGGTAATCAGACTGAAATGAGCTTGTGTTGAAATCTCTCCTGTGTTCAGTAGCACAATGTTGTACTGTAGGCCTTTGCTCTGTGTTTGGCAGGCAGGTGAAATCATGGCACGCTACACCTATCTTGCCCAGATGGCTCTGGCATTCTCAGCCAGAGAATTACTTCTCAGACTGGAAATGGCGCCTTCACTGAAAATGAGGTCAATCGATTATTTGAGCCTGGGATGAGACTTGCCCTCTTTCCTGCAGTGTAACAGGTATTAATGTATTTGGCAGGATCCTGTCTGGGGGGGTCGTGCAGACGGGAGGTTGAAGGAAGGCCACAGTTGGTGTTTATCAGTTGAAAAAGCCCCTCTGATGAGATTACCTATTCTGCTTAGCTGTAAAGCACACTGCTAATCAGAGAGCTAGCCAACACTCTCTCAGCTGGCACACAACCAGAATACTTGCTTTAGAGGGTGCTTATCAAACAAATGGAGGAAAAAAAAATAACAGTAAGACAGAAATCAAGTGTTTGGACTGACATGAGGGGGAGTAGATGATCATTTTGGGTCAATTATCCATTTAAAGAAAATCAGTTTATGAATAGTATTACTTGTTTCTTGAATGTAAATGTCAATTTTTTGTGGTCCAACATTTGTTAATTGCTGGTTCTACATCATCAGCATAAAGTGCCTTGCCCTTAATTGGCGTGTGTGGGAGTTCAACATCCTGTGAAGTGCCTGAAAGAAAATGGTCACAGTGCAGTGCCTTCTCCTCATTTAATGTGTGAATGTGTACAGTAGGTCCAGGCACACTGTGTTGTGACTGAGTAAAGCGTGTCTCAACTCCTTCTCATTAATGTTGCACACACACACACACACACACACACACACACACACACACACACACACACACACACACACACACACACACAACACACACACACACACACACACACACACACACACACACACACACACACACACACACACACACACACACACACACACACACACACACACACACACACACACACACACACACACACACACACACACACACACACACACACACACAGCGACACACTGCTGTCTTCACATAGCTCAAAATAACCCTGAGTAAAGCAGCAGCCATTTATCTGTATCTGGGGAACTGATCCAATTACAGAGCTTACATTTGCATCCATCAGCCTAAGAGGGGGAAATTTCTCTGTGAAAAACTGGTCAGCTTTCTCCAAGAAAAAAAGGAAAAAAAAAATAGATGATTGACCCTCATTCTCCTGCATAACTTCCATCATCAGGTTTGGCTTTCTTCCCCAGGTGGGCTGCAGATAATGGCCGCTGACTCCAGCTATCTCACAAAGCAGCGCATCAGAACAGCCATTAGGCTAAATATTAGTGTCATAATGTGGAACAGATGTCTAGAAGAAAGGGATCATTTAAAAGGCCAAATGAAAATAAACAGGCAGCTTGTAGACCTCCCTTCATCCTCCCTTTCCTCCGTCCCCCTCTCCACTCCCCCTGTTCTCGTGGACCCTGTGTAGTGCCCAAAAGAAAACAGTTCATCAATCTTAATCTGAACCATTAAGAATGTAATAATACTAGCCGCTTATCTAGGCAAAGTGGTGCTGTGGGACTCTTAGGACTTGAGCCTAATGTGTTGAAAACTGTCCCTTTATTTTTTTTACATGCAGTGAAAAAAACGTTTATGTCTGCATTAAAACGAAACATCTCCACCCTTGTGTGGCATTGCCTTTCAATTTTGCTGATATTTCATAGTAGCCTGCATCTGCTTATCATTAATTGTAGAGACAGTGTAAACAGAGAAAATGTAATTAAACAATTACTGTAAATGTGAATTTAATATTTGTAACATTCAAATCCACATTTCAAAGAAAATGAATGGATATTTTAGATATATTATGATTTATGTTGTTAAATATGTTCTTGCTTTGTGATACTGATTGCTTTTGATTTAATTGGTGACTATAATAATCTAATAGTTTAGTGGACAGTTGAAGGAAGGGAACCTCCAGGCTCTGAGTTGGAAATTAGAAATGAGAGATCGGTTTAGTCTTGAACTTGATCTGGTGTGGCTTAATCTTTATAACCAATAGTATTTAGGTTTAGTTAAAGTTTTGTTTAATTAAATAAATCAACAAAAGATCAATTTTAGCTTCAAAAAGAACATCGATACAAATATGTGGTATTACTTTCACACCATAAAGACTTTGATGTCAGCTATTGTCTGAATTAATTGACTATTTTTTTTCTTCGCAAAATATTTTGTCAAAAACGCTCTCGGTTCATCTTTCATTCTTTCTTTAATGTTTTCTTTCTTTAGTAGAAAAAAAAACTATGTATGGAGGTTTCACTTAAAACATCAGAAAGCTGAAAATGACGTGTAATCTCTCCCAGAGAGCCGCACGCGGGCAATAGGAAAACAGTGGGTGAAGTCTAGGCTAAAGTGGGGGTAAATAGCAGTAAATCACCGCCTGTCACTTCATCTGGCTCAACTTACAATGTACGTCTGCCTATCTAAAATGTTCCTTTAACACGAACGATTTATAAGTGTCGACTGGGCCGCTTTGCCGAAAAGACGCCCTTTACTTCTCCTTCCCCCCTTCGTCTATATGAGCAGTTAGAGCCCGCGAAATGATATACCCTACGTCAGAGCAGCCCTGACAGGAGCTGATTTTTTGGGGGATGAAAATGGGCTAATTTGTGAAAATTACGCCCCATGGCCGCGTCACACTCTTCGCCCCGGAGTGAAGAGAGAGTACGAGAGAAACAGCTGGTGTGAATTTTTAGCACCCATAATTAATTAAGAGGTTCCTCAGTGGGATTGGATGATTAAATAAAAGGGAGGAGGTATTCCCAGCATGCCGAACCGAATAGACCACTCCACTTCGGTTTCTTATTGAAGATCTGGGGAGGATGATTTTGAATATTTTTCACTATAGCCTCATCCTCCGTATTTATTTCCCCTGGTTTTTATCTCCTCTCAAACAGCATTTTTTTCCCGACCGAGATCCCATCAAGCAGTTTCCATATTTTTCTCTCAATTTTTAGGAACTAAAGCGCTAATCAACCGACACGTAGCCTAACTTAAAGGAGAAAGAAGGAGAGAAAGAGGGGCAAAAAAGTTCTGAATTTGGCCACACTTGCTCTGCTGCCTCGCGCAGATGTCCCAGCGCATAAAGCAGGTCAAATAAAAGGGTGTCCTTTTACGCATTCGAGCTGAATTTGATTCGGCTCAGCTGGAGTCGTGTCAGTGTGGAGGGATCAAGTAGTCTTTGACTTATCAGGTGGATTGTCGATATTACGCAGAAATCCGTTTTGGAACACTTGGTCCAGTACATTTAACGGTGATTTAGTGATTATTTTTATCAACAGGTTTTGGTTACGCCAAGACGTTACCTGTTTCTTGGAGAGGCCCATATCGCTCACTGCTCGATTGAGTGGCAGGTGTAATTTTACTCTTGAATGTTTTAAGATTAAGTTTTCTGTTTTAAATAGGCTAGCAGGGGTGCAACATAATCATGTTCATTAAAATATTATTTATTTATTTAATCTTTGCTTGGTTTTGTGGGCTTATGGTGGTAAAGATATTGTTGAATGATATGTGCAAACACGTTTAGGAAACATCACCAGATTTTTAGTAGCCTAGGCTACACTGAATTTTACTTCTGCGTTTTATTTCTTTGCAATTCACTAACATTTCGTGTGATTTTAGAAATGTTAAAATAGTTCGTTTTTAGGCTATTCAATATCAGATCTTCTAAAATACATTTCGGGGTGTGTTATATAGCTAACCCTGAGCTATATATTTATTTAGGTTACAATTTAATTTAATTATTTCCAATCCCGTTATATTTCTTAATTCATGTAAATGTGCACAAACGTCATCACTTTGCTTGTTTGTTTATGTCTCGCTTTCTCCTCCATTTATTCTGACTTTTGTTGGTCCAGATAAAATAAGATATTTTTTTCCTGCAGCGTGAATAAGCTGATGTCACGTTCCTAATGAAAGCAAATATTGAGCAGGGGCCTGTCGAGACTCGCCTTTTCAATTTTAACAGCACGGGAATGATTGCAATAAACGTGCTTTTAGTAATTTCGTTTCAGTAATTTCATTTTCAAAAGTTCGATATTGTTCAAAAAAAAAATTTTTTTTTTCTTCCAGAGTTTACATTACAGCCCTGCTAATTATGCTAAGGAAAATCGTGGATGAAGACGTGTCTTTCTGTTGGCTTTTTTGTAGATGCTACACTCTTCCCAGCTGAGATAGCCTAAAGTCTCTCAAAAGAACATTGCATTTACATTTTGAAATCTTATTTCAATTGTACTTTCTTTATTTAGCCTATCAGTTAGATTCGTCTCAGTCTCTTTCTTTTTTTTTTTTTTTTTTTTTTTTTTTACACGTGGGAACTGTCTTGCTCTCACTTGACATGCACACACAGTGACTGTGGATCTCTTCTGAACAATGAGCTGGGACCCATTCAACTGGAAGAGAGAAAGAGAGAGAGAAAGTTGAACAAAGTCGTATGGGATCATTACGGAGTTCGCGCGGTTATTCATTCTCACAAAAGCACGGACCGGCCGACCCGAGTCCGAAAGCTTACTGCTTTAAGATCGTATCACATTGTTACGTTGAAGATAGCCTAATTGACGCCTGTGCTTAAAATGTAGGCTATGGGCTATACGCGATTGCAATATAGCCAGGGCTGTATAGCTTAAAACTATAATGATACAAATAATAAAATCCCATGCGTCTTTCTTTATCATCATACCAACACGGCAAATTAAACTAAACATTCACTGATTTAAGTTACCTTTGCCAATTCCAGAGTTAAATATAGATTATTTTTGCATTATTACAGTCAATTTTAGTTAGATTAAGTTCACACGACCTTATAGAATACATAAGGAATCTTTAGTGTGTTCAAACGGCTTTCTCTGTTGTAGCGTTGATATCAGCTTTCATACAATCCCCGTCTACCGTTTGAAATAGGCTATCCAATTGATTTTCATCATGCGTAAAATGGGATCGTAAATTAATATCGATATTTCGATATTTAAGCCTGACATGTCATTAGAAAAGAGGATATTTTGTAATAAAAAAAGAAAGAAAAGAAAAGAAAAAGTAACAATTCAATGAATGTTGGTTATATTAATTCGGGAGGAAAAAAATAACCATCTGTCTTCGAGAATGTAAATTGCAGCTTTTTAAACTTCTAGGGCTTATAGGGCAGACGGGGCATTGCATCGAATGCTTCAACTCCTAGAGGGATCAGCAAAGAAAAACATAATTATGCTATTTAGCCGGCTGATGTGGTGCTGTGGCAGCTCCATCCCACTCCGAGAGATTAAATATAGCTGCCCCCCTCACCCGCTCTGCTGCCGGGGAAGGACATTAGAGCCAGGGGAATTAAACGAAACCCAGGGGACTTTTCAACTGGAGTGCACAAAGTAAACTATAGAGATTAATGACACGACCTCCGACTGAATCAAGTCGCTTCCCGTCCTTACGTCTTATATTTTTATTATTATTTATTATTATTATTATACATTTCAGATTATAATGCAAGGCATGCTGGTAAAAAAAATAGCAGTGCCATGTAGAGGGTGTGGTTAATATTTTTAATTAATATCCTTGTTTATTTTAAATAGGCCATACTTCGTTATTGAATGTAAATTATATTAATTGTATTAACATTTAATAATAATTATAATATTTAATGGAACCATGTTAAATAATACAATTGCGAACGAACAAAAATATAAGGATTTGTGATTATGTTCCAGTTAACTGTATAATTTGCTAAAATGTTCACAAAAAGTCGGTTATAAATTAGATATGTTGTTTTGTAATAATTCTAAAGTTGCTTAAAATGTGTAACTTAAACAACTGCATGCATTTCTTTATTTATCTTTATTATTAATTGTAATATCTGCGTATGTTTTTGCACCTTCGTAACTCTCTCAGTAATTACAAAGTTGTTTTTACTTTATTATTTTTTATATAATACGTGTCAGCTATAATCTGTTACTCTCATTTACACCCGGTTATGCGCCTCTTGAAGAAGGTTCATTCTGTCTCAAAGAGTCAGGCCTCGAAATTAAGAGCAAGTGTGACACCTACCTGCGGGAGAGGGTAGAGGTGCAGGACAGTACTAGGGACAGGCCATGCCAGGGGGACATTTGCTTGTCACGGCACCTTGGCTAAACTCTTGAAAGCCATCAGCGTCTATAATCCAAAGCGCTATTAAGCCTATCCTACCATTTAATGATATAACAGAGCAGTATGCTCCCAGACCAACTCCGCATCGCCGCGCGGCTCTAACCACTTTGCCACGCCTAGGAAATAGTAATGAGGTCTAAATTTGGCATAAAATCGAACTCATTACTGGAGTTCGCCACCTGATTGCTTTGCATATAACACGACGCGGTTGGAATGTAATTGGGTTAAATGACTGCTCGACACTTCTGCCGGTGTTGTCATATCAATATTCATCCGTCGAGCAATCTCTATGTTTGCAAGAGAGAGATGAGCATTGCTCTGACCGAAGGCTATATAATAAAAAAACTTCGGTAAAAACAGCATCGAACCGACAAATAAAGCATCGTCTTCATGTGGCTTTTCCCAAACCACCCGAGTTTCAAAATGTGCCGCCCTTGCTTGTTTTAATAGGTAAATCAGAAGAATATATAGGCTGCCTGATAATTCCAAGTATTATCACGCTGCTGTTTAGATACTTGCCCTTGTCATGATGTCATTTATTTCATAAATAATATTGCTTTAAATTGTGCAGCTATCAAATTTTCATTCACATGCATGCGTATTCCCAAATCAGTCGTTGCACACATTTTCTTTTCCATAATTTACTTCAAAGATAGTGTATTGTCCATTTTAAATACAAAATGCTACATTTAAATATACATATTAGTCTTTAATACAAATAGACTCAGGCGGCTGCAGCGTTTAAGACAATTCTTAGAAGTTACATCCTCTTGATTAACAATTCAGAAACTAAGATTTTGAGGATAAGCATTTACTCAGAAAATAATTGTCCTCGGATATTTTTTTCTTAATCAGAATGCGTCTTCTTTTGCTTCTTCTTTATGCAACCACAAATAATAAATAAATGTCCGTGTGATTGGCGATGAATCCGGTATTAAATGTTTGACATACCTTTCTTTAGCTCATAAGGTGAGTCTTTACAAAGATCTACCTGTGTTTGGCTTCTTACTTTGCTCTCTCTTACCAGAGCCTCGGCTCTGTTTAAAACAGTCTGGCTTAATCCATTGAAATGTGCCGTTGAGCTGGTGTTGGTGCCGTGGCTGCTGTGGAGGTGTCCGAAAGTGCTATAGTTCGTGTAACCCGGGTAAAAAGGGGACGTGTAGTAAATAGGCCGAGAAAGGACAGTGTTATTAGGGAGAGGGCACTGAGGGGAGGAACGGCTCGGCGAGGCCGCGCTGGCTATGACTGTGCTTTGACCCAGTCCCGCGGCCTGTGGAGCCTCACTGCTCCCTTTGCACCTGTCCGAAGACGTGGCTATCTCGGCCAGAGACCAGAGTTTGGGTTTGGGTCGCCGAAGGGGGAGAGTGAATAACAGACGTTACGTTGCTGTTCACCGTGCTCGCGGCGTGGCCCGGTTCTGTGGGCTTTTCTTGCGTAATGAGATCACTCCCTCTCTGTAGGACGGGGGGAGAGGAGGTGGTGGGTTTCGCTTGCTCTGAGAGCAAATCCGTCCGCTCCTCTGTGTCTTTTAATTCCGAGTCTGTCAAAGGTGGATCAAGATCTTTAGCATGAGTCTCGTCTTTAAATCTGTCGCATGGTATCTCCCCTGGGTTGATGAGTTTATGATCTGAAAGCAAAAAAAATAAATAAATAATAATACATACATTTGATTAAGAAAGACTCGTCGACATTAACATTTTTTTTAAGGTGAGACAAATATCACATCGTTATTTTAAACTCTTGTATAGTTTTGCTGTTTCAAAAAATCTCATTCAATTAATGTACCCATTTCTGTGCAAAGTTGTTTAATATTTGACATATAATAATAATACTTATTATTATTAATATTATTACAAAGAGGCTGTTGTTATTATAGCTATAAATGAGATGCCGTGCGCCAGCTGTGCCCTTATTATGCAGCTCGAGATAAATGATGTGCAAAACACCATACGTCACCAGCAATTCTCAGTCCATAAGAAGTCAAATTAGAGGAGTTCAAGGTGATTATTATTTGAAGCAATTCTCCCATTATAAAAAATATACCACCATTAACCAGCAATCAATTTTGCGCCCGGAGTGGAAACGACTGCGATGAAAAATTGATGATTTTTCTACAGACCTGCCTCTGTGTCTGTGGAGTCTCCCTTGTCCGTGGGCTTGTTTGGCTCGTCGTCGTCGTTTTTCTCTAGATCAATGTTTTCGTCCTCTTCCTCGTCCTCGCTCCGGTTCCGTGGGGTCCAGGTCATCTTGTTCTCCTTCTTTAGCCTCCGCCTGGCGTTGGCGAACCAGGTGGACACTTGAGTGAGGGTCATCTTAGTGATGATGGCCAGCATGATCTTCTCGCCTTTGGTGGGGTACGGGTTTTTCCGGTGCTCGCTAAGCCACGCTTTCAAAGTGGCTGTGGCGTCCCGGGTAGCATTCTTGCGGTAAGCTGGGTCTCCATACGGGTACGAGCCTAAGGGAGCAGCGTAAGGATGATACCCTATAGATCCGGCCATACCTGTCGTGTGGTCATACGGGGAGCTCTGCAAAGAGCCAAATCAATTGTTTTATTAGCAAAATATCACTTTATGGACACCTGCGCACAATGTAGGATCGGTGACAGATCACTAACGCAAACACACCATAAACAAACAAACACGCACACACATGCATGCCACAAACACACTTTAAATCTAATTAATCAAAATAGCAAAGCGCAAGGCCGCAGGGCCACGTATTCTCTTATTTTTTTAGTTGCCTCATTCCCTCCAGCAGGAATGATTGGGAAATGCAATTTCACAACGTTCTCTCAAAAATCCCTCCTCTTTGTTAGCGATCATAAATTTTATTCGACAGCGATACTGACTTTTGACAATGTTTATTTTAGATTAGTCAGCTAGGCTAATTAGAAGTTGCAGCGTTATGTTGGGTCATCTGACGCATTGACCAGCTCTACGTGCATTCACATTTAAATAGCCGGTAGAACATATGTCCTTTTAAGTAGCTATTTGACTAAATACACGGTTAAGACAAATGGGGAGCAACTGATAATTTATTTCTTTGATACCAATAATATTGTTTGATTGCTGCCCACAGAACCGAGGAAATCGTGTTGTCACAAATGAACACAATAATAATAATAATAATAAACAATAAAAAACGTGAAATTATGTCTGTATATGTTTTTATATTTGCATTTATTGAATTCGGAATTAACTGCTTCATTTACTGGGTAGAAAAAAATATCAGTCTATGTGTTGTAAACAATTTCTGGTTGTTTTAAAATGTTGTACTGCAGTATGTATTATTTAAAGTGTCATGAAACCTAACCAAATTCCGCGAATGCATATTTGATAGTTAAAACCGCAAATCTTGCGCAAATGATTACACTGTGTCTCTTTCTTGCAACACAATATGCATTACAACGAAGCATAACAATATATCCACCCTAACTTTCCAAAAGTAGAAAAATACACAGGACCGTGCATAAAGCGCACTCACCACATAAGAAGTGAAAGTGGCGGCGGCGGCCGCATCAGCACTGTACGGGAGATGGGAATTGTAGCCTGGCGAGGCGCTGGTGAACGCTGTAGATCCGGCATAGGGAGCGAAAGCTGAGCCAGAGGAAGATCTCCCTAGCTCATCTGTCCGGGGTCCCGATATCACGCTTGTACTGTAGGCAGGACAGGAATAGAGTGCCAAAGAGGCGGATGGCTGATACAAGTAGCCCTGAGGGTACGCCATGGTGAAGATCCAAATATAAGCTTCTCACTTGAGTTCTTCTCCCTCAAACTCTCACGCGTTTTCCGCGCTCGCTCATAGAGTTCCGAGTAAACAGACCTCCGTCCCGTCCTCCACACGTTGATAGCAGTGATGGGAATTAAAGAGGACGACGAATGCATAGACTTCACACTCGTTAATCAGTCGTTGTCAGACTCGCACGCGGATTTTCGAGGCGCTCTCTCACCCTCTGCGCGCGCTGTGACTCTCATGCCGAGCGCGCGGGACAAGTTTTTTGCTCTCAGATGGGGCTTTGCTTCGGAGAGTGTCCTGCCAGGATGCTAAGTTGGAAATTGAGGATTCTGACGCCTACTATGAGCCTCTCGCTCCTCCTCTCGGGGTGTAGTCATCGAAGGAAAGGCAAGCTGGAGCTGGGTTACAGCAGCCCAACCTGAATCGACTCTCTCTCTCTCTCTCTCTCTCTCTCTCTCTCTCTCTCTCTCTCTCTCTCTCTCTCTCTCTCTCTCTCTCTCTCTCTCTCTCTCTCTCTCTCTCTCTCTCTCTCTCTCTTCGTACCCTGGCACTCACTAACAATCTCCCCGCTATCCCCATATTTTTGTCTCTAACAAGCCTCATTGCCTTAGACTGAGCAGCTACAGCCCCTGGATGGCGGTCTCATGCGAGCCAGTACATCAACTTCAATTTTCCTCATTTTCTAAATACACGAAGCTTTATTTTCACACATGATTAATAACAAACGGACTGTTATCTTTCTGGGACGGCTTGGTAAATACGACGGGAGACGCTACAAGTACTGTTTGCAGTTCTTTATCCTCCTTGGTTTTGTGTGTTCTCGGCGCTCATTTTAAGCTTGTAGAGTTTTTTTTTCTTCTGCAAGAATACGCAACAGTCGGTGATCCGTTGTGCCTTAAGTCAGTAGAACACGGACCTGCAATTGGATGGGAGTGTCTGTATTATTGCCTCATTGTATACATTTACGGGCTGGAAAAAGCACTTTTACAGAAACAATGCGGCGAAAGTTAGTTCGCGCTTATCAAATCTCAGTGGTAGAAAGTGAAGAAGTAACTTTTGACAGGTGTTAACTGATTTGTCCGCTAGACAGTTTTCGCCTTAGATCCCGGAACAAACCAGATCTTCTTCTCCTTTACACCAAAGCCCCAAGCGCAGACAGATTAAGACCATATGAACCACGGCAAATCCACCACGACCAGGGGCTCTAAGCCCTTTTGATTCAAACAGATATATTCCTCTGTGGCGGAGGATATCCTCATGTAGGCTATTTTGTTCTATTTGCTCGCAGACTGTATTGTGTGCGTCTAGCATACTCTAAATGGAGATACATATCAATTTAAGTAAATAACCAGGCTACCAGGAGATATTTTATTTTTATTTACTGTAGCCTACAAAGCATCACAACAATACTAATTAGATTAATACTAATAGCCTACTAAAATTCTACTAGGTTATACGTAGAAATCAATAGCCTAATAAAAAAGGTGTTTATCATAATTTAATTTCATATTTCAAGTGCGTAACACAGGACACACAAATAATTTAAAATTGTTGCATTATACCTACTAATCTACAGAATTTCCCTTACGCTTTTACAAACTGCAGGTGAACTGGTAAATAGGCCTACATCCGATGTTTATGATTAATAAAAAAGCTAAACAAACAAAAACATAAGTGGTGGCTGAGGAACTTCACGCAGGAGTCTGTGAACTGGCTCACTTGTTAAAGTCTCGCTGAGCCGAAAGGGATCGCTGTAGGCGCTGCTACAGAGAGTGTGCATGAGGTCACGTGTTACTGCACTCTCAGGAGTAAAGAATGATGACGCTCAAACTCAGTGGACCAATGCTAAGTTCAAAGCAAAACAATCTGAAGACATATGAAATTGTCGACTGTGATAGTGAAGACGTTTTTATTATTTCTGCACCACCCGTGAGTGTTGCCTAGATAAATCAACGAAATACAATTGAGGAACATAAACCAGAATTACAATAGCCTGATAGTTTGAGTAGCCTACTTATTTAATTCCATGTCAATTAATGGGAAAAATAAATAGCCATACACGAGTTTATTAACATTTAAATTTTGAATATATTGCATATATAACATAAAAAAAACATATGCCATATAAAATCCCTAACCTCATTAACTTTTTTTTGTATTGTTTTGTTGTTGTTGTTGCTGAAACAAATGAAAGTGACCATTGTCAGCTTTAAATAGCGTACCAGTTTCCAAGGATACCCGGGAGTAGCATTTAAATGACGTCAATATTAATTGATAGAGTATTATCGGCAGTAATGAGTTCCTCTTCACCAATAGGATTCGATAAGCACTCTGTTTAGCCATAGTGGAGGGGTGAATGAAAGAAAGCATGGAAAGAGAAATGCAGCAGTCACATTCTTCACGCGCTGGCAGAAAGGTAGGAAACTGCTTATTTAACTTAAATGAAATTCTCTATACAATTGCCTAATCAAAGCAGTCATGTAGGTTGACGAAAAACAACACTTTTACACACGATGTTATAGCAAAGGGAGTCTTGTATTGAAATAGTTCGTGCCTTATTTTCCCGAAATGCTCCCGTGAACTCCCGGACTGGACGGCAAGGGGAGGTGTAGGCTTATGTTAGGCTCTCACTGATCAGTTTTGCTTGTTTTATGACGGACGCTTATGTTTCCAATTATGCATGTTTGTAACTAAGGCGTGCAGATATGCAAGAGTCTGAATCTTTGCACACTAATGCAATTGTCTGTCAAACGAAATAACAGGGAGGGACGACAAAAAAAAAAAAAAAAAAAAAAAAAAATAGGGGTAGAGGGGAAGTATTTCAAGTGGTGCTTTTTCACCAAAATGCCTGGGGGAAACGACGTAATTTAATTTGGATTTAGAAACTATTATTAGAAAACATTATCTATTGTAGCAGACTAATTGCTTCTCGCGTTCGCGCGCATGCACTGGTTAAACAAAGTTGGTTAACGTGAAGTGCATGACAGGTTTCCTCGAGGCACAAGGTTAGGCGTGTCTCTCCCGACAGCAATGGACGGCCGGTAACGTGTAGCTTACCTCTCTCTCTGTCCCCCTCAAACGGATTTTAGCCACTTCAAATCTGCCTTAAACCGATTAGTTGACGCCAAATATTCTTTGATGTATTAGCTAAGGGGTTTTGCCACTTGGAAGCCAATTGAAATTCTAAACAGTCCGCCGCTAATGCTTTGGGGAGATCCGTGGCGAATAATGGATGTGATTTATTTTTGACCTTGCCATTTTTATGAAATGATTAAACACATGTGCACAAGTAAACCCTATCCCCCAAGCAGCATTGCAACATACTAATCATTATAATATTAATGCGTTATATTATTATTGCAATAAGGTAATACATTTTATTATTATTATCATTATAATGGTTCTATAAATAATTATTTATATTTATATATAATTATATAATATTATATTAATATATATTATAATATATATATATATATATACTTTGAAACAACAATTTGAAAGGAAAAAAATAGACTATTTTATTCATCATTCATTTTTTTATTTATTTTAGTAAGTTTGTGTTTTCTTGATGCTTGGAAACAACTTAATTCTTACCAAAACCTGTCGACTTGAGTGCAAGTTTTCACTCATAACAATGTTCTAACCATGATCCAAATATCTATGCAAGTAGGACACAAGATCAAAAGGGGCAACACTGATCCTTTAAAAGAGCAATCTAAATCTGTCAGTACTCTATAGGTTTGCCTAAGATCTTTTATTGAAACCACCAGATTGTTGATGCAGGAGCTCATTTATTTTAAACATGATTACCCTGGTATTTTTTTCTGGCCCTTGGAACAGGTGTGAAAATACCATGAGGGAGTTCTAGCAGATTTAATCGACTTGCTGATTCTCATCATGATAGCCTTTACCATCCCAGTCAATTTTAAAGTGTTCAAATGGCAGAGATAGACTGGGCCCCCGGGTCCCCTTGCTGTGGCTCCATATTCCCGGAAGTCTTCCTTGGAGGCCCCTGGTGACTGACAGGCCGTTAGCCAGGCTAAACCATGTGATGATGAGCTTTTTATGAGAATGGATTTAGAATTGAGAGATTTCAGACAAAGATTGTGTGCATTTTTCTCTCTCGTTCTTTCTGTCTTTCTCTCATCATCTCCCTCCCCCGTCTATCTCTCTCTTTCCCCGCCAGCCGGCTAGATTATGATTGATTTGGTTGAAATGGATTGTAGGAAGCAGACATTGATTTTTCAATGACTTCTCTCCAAAAAATATTTAAAGTTGTATCCAGAACGTAGAAATCTCAGTATCCAACATTCTCTCTCCTCTCTGTGTCATTCTCTGCTCTGGAGCGAGAAAGCACAGTAATGCAGTCTAGTCAACGATGAGACAAATGACCTGTAATGTTATTTTGAAATGAGTCAGTAAGCTGAGGGACTAAAGGAGTATTGATTGAGCCTAATGAGGATTGAGTGTAAGGAAAACAAGCTTTTCAGGGTTTTGCCGACGCATCTCTTATCAGCACACAACAATTTAATGCACTCTCTACTACAGCAGTACTACTGCAGATGCCTGTGTCTTGTACGGCTCATTTGCTGTCTTATAATATTAAATCAGACACCAGAAGCCTGTATGTGCCACATGTAAAAACTGTTATGATCAAATGGTTGCAGGAAAGCATTGTTACTAAAAACTCATCTGACAACATATTTTTGTGTGTGAATGAAAGAGCCTTTTGGCATAGGTGCATATTTTAATACCTTTTAAGTTATGACTATACAAAGAGTTGCACAGCAGAACTGAAATGAGTGGTGTATCCACCACTGTTTTTAAGCAGAATTGTATTAGCTTTGTGCAATGACAGAATGGACCCTGTCATAGATGTTAGCAACTTCTAAATTTGAGTAGTCTTGGAAGATATTGATAGGGATTTATGCATAATTGTACAGGGTATTTACATTGAGAAACTTTAATAATAATTGATGATTTATTGATTTTAAGTAGGGTTTTGTTTGAATGATAATGTCTTTTATCTCTGAACTCAAGAAATGAATCAAATTAAAATGTAACTAAATGGTGTATACAGCCAATAGTAATAACTAGCCACAAGAGCAATAAAGGTGAAATGCTTGGAAGGGTCATTTATTTATCATTTATTCCTGTACAACTGAATACTGCATCTACCTAAATATGTGTCATTTCTGGTTAGGGTGAATTCTACAGGTTGTATTTAAATCTAAGATTCTTAGAATAGTCCACACTAGAGGTTTACAGATCAACTGCGGTTGAACAATGTATCTTGTTTATGTATATTATATTATTTACAAGGCACAGTCTTTCTTAAATGTTTCACTGAGACTTAAACTCTTAGCAGTCCCTGATCTGTCAAAATGCCCTTTAATTGGTGTGAGAAAACAAGCGGTCACAGTTGTTTTATACCTCACTGCATCTGCAGTTGTCAGTGCCATGCTAAAATGACCTCCAGAGGATTTCAGTAAATGTAATAACTTTTTTTTTCTCTAAACCGCTTTGGCTTTTTTATTCATTCCGGTACTGTAAGATGTTAGCTAAAATGCTATTATGCTATTTATGTGCTTTCACAATAACTAAACGTACCATAAACGTTAATAATGGGAGGCCAAGTTGTTGAAAATGAACAGTAAAGAAGATTTGAGAAATGTTTACCTGGAGTGTTTTTATATATAGTCCCAACATGCTTTGTCACTGCAATAGCACCCTTGTTTTGCTATGATCACACCATTCGGTACATCCTTTCATCCACAGATCATTCTCTTTTTAAGCGAAGCTCTCCTGCCGTCCCATTGGTCAGCGCTGTGCCACGCCCACTGTCCATCCAGACAGTTGGTTCCCGGGCCTGAGTTTGAGCGAGTCGTTTAGAGGCCCCCGGTTGCAGGTAATCAGCTGAAGCTGCTGCATAATTCTTAGGAGGGGTTGTGTTCTGCTCTCCTTTTCCGTGAGCAGCGGCGTGTTGTTGTTTTGCTTTCTCTGAGCAGCTCTTTGATGCCATATCCTCTTACAGTTGCTCAATCCCAGCAGCCATGTTTCATAAACATCCAACGGAAAACATCCTCTGCATTTGAAATGTAGATGGCTTTCTCTGCCTGCCTCTCTGCATACCGTACTTGCCCTCTCACATTTTCTCCCCATCGCTTTCTCGCAGCAGAGGTGTTGGGTTTCTCTTCTCTGCCTTTGATACGTTGGAACAGCTACCCGATCAAGCCTCAGCGTTTTGGGTGTCAGGTGTAATATGTGGCAACAACAATGCGAGCGAGGCCTCATTCCCCATTTGCTCCTCATTAGGATGATATCACTGAGGTGCCGGATCCAAATGAGCTGTTTTGTTATGCTGCAATAGCACATGATACAGCCTCTTGTAATATATCAGCGAAGCTCAGGAGAATGCTGACCAGTACTATGTACACTCTTATGGAGTTTTGTTATTTTGAAGTTTAATGCTTTATTGAGGCTGTAATCCTTGAATAGTAATTAGAAATCATAATGAAATGTATGTTAAATGTTAAAGGAGTAAAGCTTAAGAAATTTAAATTCTCCATAGACGTTTCCTAGAGTCTGTTTCTCTACACCTGGCCAGGCGTTTGAGTGCATTTTGCTCTAGGTTTCTGTCCATATGCCTTTGAGGTACTTCACCATTGTGTTTGTTTTAGTCTATTTCCCAATCGTAGCATTCAAGCATTTGACTTTTGTTGCTTGGGGCCCAGGCATTATTTGCTGATGATCTGTTTGCATAACCCTCTTCCTTGCCTCTCTTCTCCCTCAGGGAGGATGAATTTTAGTGTGACACACTGGTATCTGTGGGTGTGCTCACCTTTCATTTCCCATAAGCATCTGTAGCCCAGAGAAATGTGGTTCCACCCTCGCAATAAAAATATGGCAGTGAGATCAAAGAGCCACTCGTCTCACCTTTGCTCACTCTCTAGTCCCATCACTACAAAACCAGGAAGATGACAATAGAGCTCCACTGTTGCTCATATTAGAGATAGTTCACCTAGAAAGGAACATTCTGTCACTATTTAAGGCCTGTTTACACCAATGACGATAACTATAGAAATAACGATAAAGATATAGTTCTATAAATCATTCTAAATATAAAAGAATAGCTGAGTCCAGCATTTAAAGCGCTATATGACATAACTGCAGCACGCTTATTACAAACAGAACAATATTGTCGACTGGTGTGGACGCTAATATAGTTATAATAGTTATCATTCTTGGTGTAAATGTATCATTCTTCCTTTACTCACCCCCATGTTATTCCAAACGTGTGACTTTCTTTCTTCTGCAGAACACAAAAAAATATATATTTTGAAGATTTGTTTTAATCTATAGAATGAATGTCAAAGGGATAATTTGTATGGGCAAAAAAATAAATAAAAAATATTTATTTTTGTTTTTAAAAATATATCTCATCTATATCTTATAAGAGAAAGTAAGTCATACAGTTTTGGAAAAACATGAGGGCGAGATAATGACTGATTTTTAATTTTTGGGAGAAATATCTTTTAAAGTATAGGCATCTCAATTCTTTGTTTGTGCTAAGAAGAATTTCAGAATCTTTTTTTAATGATTGAAGGGTATCTGTCTGTTTTATAATTTTTCATTTCAGTATGCAATAATGTTGTTTTTAGTGTTATAATAATTAAGCACAGCAACCCAATATCAAAACATTGCTTGTCGTCTCAGACATGTTTGTTTCCCTGTAGCCTGTTAATGAAGGCAAAGGAGCAATGTGTGTGCAGACTGTGTAACCCGTGAAGTGTGTCTCTATGCAGATGAGATGCTCTTCAGACAACATCAGTGTGTGAGCAGCACACCGTGTAATGACTGTGGCAGAAGCCTCGGTTCTCATAGCTTAACATGGCGCACTCACCACGCAGCTATATTTGCCAACGCTAGGAGAATCTGTTGAAAAGCAGGGTCTTCGTCTGAATATTTTGAGTGAGGGCTAAGGAGGGAAAGTTAAGAGGGTCGCCCATGCGGGAGACAGTAGAGGTGCGCAGAGGTGAAGGCTGTGCTTCCGTCCTTGAGGGAGCCCATTTAAAAAGCGCTTTGAAAGTGAAGCTAGACAGCACCAGGAGTCATCTCGCTGACTGGTGCTGTGAACGAGAGAGTGCAGAGGAAGAGAGGGAAAGATTGAGGTGCTTTCCACATGAAACATCTTGTGTTTTCATAGGCCGAATTTACTGTTGTAAATATTCACCGAATGCTCGTTTTCCTTACCTTTCATTCTGTGTGTTCCTTTTGTGTGTGCTTTTCTTTCTCTCACACAGGTCCTGATAGAGAGAGAGGGAGTGGGAGGGAGACAGAGCTAGAGAGAGAGCGAGGGAAAGCCCATAATTCTGTAATGCCCATTAGCGAGATTTCACGCACTCTCTCTGATCTGACTCACTGACAGAAGCCTCTAAGAGACTATAATGAGAATGTTTGGCAGGATTCTGGATGTGTGTGTGTGTGTTGTATCAGTGTCTAGGTGAATGCCGTTTTTATGTGCACCACTCATCAGCTGTGACAGAAAATATTTGATAGGATTCATGCTCCCACACATATTCCCCTCACACATTATTATTCTTTGACATTTTTCTATGTACGTTTTTTAAAATGCAAACACATTAAGAGATGTATACTGAAATTATGGTAAAAAGATGAGCTAATTTTTAATTAGCTACTATTGAAATCTATACGCTAATATAATATAATATATATATATATATTTTTAATGTTATATTTGATATTGGAAAATAGTAAAATTCTATTTACTACTATTTTGCCCAAGTAAAGTAAAATAATTTTAAATGCTACATGGTAATTTAGGCATCACAACAATGCAATGCACACTGTGAACAATGTATATTTATTTTGATATTGGCTGAAGATCTAACATTGTTATTGAATTATTGTTGTTTTTAGAATTAGATGATGACAAAGGTGATCAAAATATTAACCTGTTAAGCACCAGGACCATTTTTGGGGATTTCCGCCTGGATTTGCCTACCCAAATTGAAAAGCCTCCCAATACCTCATTCTTTTTTCAAAATAGACAATTTTGGTATCATTTTACAGGAAACCCTTTGCAGTTTCATAAAACAGTGCTAAAAGTGATAAACATTTAGGTATATGTTGTCTGAGCTGTAATAACCCCCCAAAAAAACAGGCGCTTTTTGATTTTTTAATTTGAAATTAATTTTTGAAAGTGTATAACTCAGCCCATGTGTGCTCTCGAAACATGCAGACAAGTGTGGTTGTTTCCTCTAGATGTCAGCAAACACTGGAAAAAAGAATTTTTTCTCTATAATAAAAAATGAAAAAGATATTCATATTAATCTGAAGGGAGGAATATTACCTTTTTTATATGTAATTTCCACCTAGCCAAATCTAAACTCTGCTCATACCCATATACAGTGGTATAAATGCAATATTTCAGTGTCATTTTACAGAAAACCCTTTGAAATTATATAAAACACTGCTGAATGTGATAAACATTATAGTATATGTTGTCTGTGCTATAATAAACAAAAAGAAAAAAATAGGCGCTTTGTAATTTTGGTAATTTTATTCTTTCAGAAAATACTAAACTTATATTTTAGGCAAATATTTTGTAAAATGATGTGGTCTGTTACAATCTAGAACAGAATCCTCATACTCCAGATGTATTTCATTCATTATATGGGCATCAGTTTTGTCACTTCACCTCAACATCACCGGCCAGCCTCCTGGAGATCTGATGCCCGCTGTGCCATCAGCCACATCTTCAATCTTCAATAGAAACTGAAACAAAGAAATCATTTACATTTATTCATTTAGCTGAATCACTGTGTATACATAGTTTCTGCACTGTAATAATATCCATTTCACAATATCAAAATGTAGATTTACTGAAATGACCATTCAACTTATCCAAAGTGAAACTAACTAGTGCACAATCACACAATCCATATCCAAAATCCAAAATGACATTTATTTTCAGATAATAGTTTATCTGATTGGTTGCTGTTCTTTCACATTTCAAACTAGCAATAACTTTATCAAAAAAATGTATGTAAACATTGTAAAAGGTTACCTACCTAAACGCAGCGCGTCTTGAGATCGCCATTGGCACTCCAAACTTCTCCAAATCCTCCATTTAGAAACAAGTTGCACTTTCAAAGATCGGGTTTATCAATGTCATCGATGCTTTTATGTTTCTAGATGCAATAATATAAATCAAAATAGTTCTCAAACTTATATAAACTCGCGCTACAGTCATCAGAGACCCTGCTCGCGTTCAAAACAGGATATGGACACTTTAGAGTTGCGCACACAGCCCCGGTCAGCCAGTGTTGCACAGTAAAGGGTCCACCTAATATTTTTACCGCAAGAAAAGTTCCTACTAGATTTCTAAGCTGAATGGATCGACCTTAGACAGCTGGATCTCTGTTACAGGACGCATACGCAGATGGCTTGAAGATCCGGTGTTTTGCGCTCAGAGCGCATCTCCTCTCAGTTCATTCGGAACGGGTTTTCTGACCAACGAAAGCTCACAGAAACGTGAAAATGGTCTTATTTGAAAGAAAACATCCTAATCTAAAAGTTGATATAGATTATGTGGCTGTTTTCGGCTGATTGAAGACGACATCGGAGCAGGCATGTGAGACTTTTATCTGTCATTCTGTTTTATTTTATTTTACTGCGCGATTCTTTTGAAGATATTTCGGTCTATGATTGTCTCACAATGTAATAACCTACATCGACATATTCCTTAGAATGAGAGCTTTATTTCTATGTAAGTTTTGACTGTTTTATGAAATATATAAAAAATAAATATTTGTAAAAATAATTCTTCGCAATCACAAAGCGGAAATTTTTGCCTGGGACCAATGCATATTTAAGCTAATATTTTAAGTTGATATGTATCATAAAAACGAAAGTGATGGTATTCTTTGTAAAGTTTAGATTCTAAGCTTTCAAATGATACCATGAATTGCTTTATACCTTATATGGAAGTCTGTAAAAAGAACGTACGAACATCATAACAAGGTGTTTGCCCCCGGTACCGGGGGCTCTGGTTTATGAGCATGCGCAAATAAATATCCAATAACTCCCAAAAAGCAAACCCCAAAAAGTTGATTTACTCTTTTGTACTTAATGAGTATAATAGGTTGGTCTAGATCTATTCACAGTCAATTTGATTCCTTTTAGTTGTCATTTACATTTTGAACCCGTTTCAACCCTGCATCAGATTGCTGTCAAAGTGACATGTCTGCATTTATTATGAAATATTTACAGTCCTTTAATTCCTTAAGTGGCTAATAGTGGCAAAAATGACTAAAAACACCCAGCCGCTGCTTTCTCCCTCTCTCTCACACGCTCTCTCGTTTTATTTTACACAAATTAGCTTTAGTCCTGGAGGGCAAAATGACAAGAGGTTACTGGGAGACTATGTGTTTAATTAATTGAAAAATGCTCAAATTGCTTTTACAGTTGTTATTGGAGGTGAAAAAATGGAATCCATGTTGCCAGTACTCAGGCGTAATTAGCTCCTGAGGGAGTTGGATATTTAGCATTAGCAATGTTGCTGCACTTAGGACACAAATTTCTATTTTGATAATGAAGGGCCGGGGCTGTCGTTGAGGACAGCTGTAGTTTGAGGGGGTGGGGGGTGTTGAGGGTTTCGAGGTCCTGTGCAAAAGAGAGAGACACCCTGTCTGCTCTCTCTCTCTCTCTCTCTCTCTCTCTCTCTCTCTCTCTCTCTCTCTCTCTCTCTCTCTCTCTCTCTCTCTCTCTCTCTCTCTCTCTCTCTCTCTCTCTCTCTCTCTCTCTCTCTCCTTTCTGTGTGTATGTGTCTGTGAAATGGCAGCAAGGGCTCCCAGGGGCCACACATTACCCAAAGTATTTAAGTTTCCAATTAAACTGAGAACCAGCTACCACTGCAACAAGCTTGGTATGAGCCAATGAGATTCCACAACCATCTCAGGGAAACTGTGGCCCATAGAAGAGGAGGAAAGGACGAAGGATGGAGATAACATAGGAGAAAATCCTTTGTTTATTCAGACTTTAACTTTATTTAGACTACTTTTTTTTCAGTACGGATATGGTTGGGCGGGAGAGGGGGCAAGAGGGAGTGCGAAGAGAAAGAGAGAAGGGAGAATACAAGACTTTAATGATCTGCTGTGGAGAATCAGTGTGGAGTCCTTGGAGACTGCTGGGCTAGTTTGAAGCAGCATGGTCTCATTTGGTTTGGACTGAGTGTGGCAGTCCTACTGAGCTCTTATACCATGCTGTCTAAATGCCTGCCTGCTACCGCCTCTAACTGCCTGCTTGTGTGTGTGTGTGTGTGTGTGTGTGTGTGTGTGTGTGTGTGTGTGTGTGTGTGTGTGTGTGTGTGTGTGTGTGTGTGTGTGTGTGTGTGTGTGTGTGTGTGTGTGGAGACATATGTCATGTGGATTGCATACAGGACGTGTGAAAGAATAAGTCTGCTCTGTTAAGTTACACTGTTAAACCATACTAATTTCCACCTTAGTCAATTACACATTCCCAATGTGTCTAATAGTAATTTCTCTCTCTCTATCTATTTGTTTGACAGCACAGAAAGTGCTCATACAATCTTTGCCATTTCATTTATTTTTGTTATCCTAGACTAACAAAATGACAAAACATCACGAATCTACAAAAACAGCAATTCAGTGTCTTGCAAATAACAGACTCTCTTTCAGTTTTTTTTTTCAATACAGGTGAAGCAAGAATTACACAATACACTACTAAGTATAAATATGCATATTGTAGCAAATGCGATTTGAGGTCAATTATTTGGTTTTTAAACAATTTAAATTATTAAATATTATTTTTTTAGTTAAAAAAGAAGTCACATTTTCTAATTATTTTCTTCACTGTAATTGTTGCAATGCATTTGTGCCAGTACTGTGTTTATGATACCTTAAATGTTCCTACAGAGGCAGATTACAAGGCTATGGAACTGATGTAGTTTCACTGTAAATGCTGGTATGTGATAGCTGTGCAGGTAAACCTCACTCCCCTGGCCTCAATATAGGCACGCTGACGTCTGACACCTGCGGTCTTTAACCTCCTCATTAGAGCGCCCGGCTCCCATGCCGACTATAGTTTGAGCCCTACTTAAAAGTCTGACCGCTGAAACGATTTGTGAAGAGAAAAGGTTTTGTTCTGAAAATAATAAATATATAAAATAAAATAAAAATCCCAAAATAATTTTTATACGAAAACTTTTATTTTTCTGTAAAAATACCTAAAAAGTGGAGGCTATGAAATAGCTGTGTCACCCTCCTTTTACTGGGAGTTAAAGGAACAATTCTGTCATCATGTGCTTGATTATTGTGTGTGTGTGTGTGTGTGTGTGTGTGTGTGTGTGTGTGTGTGTGTGTGTGTGTGTGTGTGTGTGTGTGTGTGTGTGTGTGTGTGTGTGTGTGTTGTATATGTATATCTATATATTAGTAAGGAAAATGGAAATGGGAAAAAAAGAGAGTAATAAAACAATCACAATTATATAATTGAGATGCCTATACTTCATATATTTCAAACAGAAGTAAACTGTCATTTTTTACTCCCCCTTATTTCGTTCCAAACCTATATAGCTTTCTTCTGGAACATAAAATATATAGACTGACATCCATTGTATGGACAAATTAAAACAAACACTGAGACATTTCTTAAAATATCATCTTTTGTTTTCCACAGAAGAAAGAAAGTCATACAGTTTTGGAATGTAAATAATGAACGAATTTTCATCTTTGTGAACTATCCATTTAATGGAGAAAATATAGTTAAATGACTGTCCTTTTACATCCTAGACACCATGCCCATTGTACAGAAAATATGCTAATTGGGGCAATGGGAACTGAGACATGGGGTTATTTAATTTCCCAGGGTGCATTGGGCTTAGCAGAGATGACAGAGAGGCTGAGGCAGAGTGTAACGGGAGCTTCACCGCAGCAGCCCTGCTCTGGGCTTCCAACCGACAGAGGAGCACCGTGAGAAAGAGAGACGGAGAGAGAGAGCGAGAGAGAGAGAGAGAAAGAGAAGGAAAGTAAACCTCTGAGCTGCGACTCTTGTTCTGTAAAGCGCACATCATTAAATGATATAATGTTACTGTCAGTTTGTCATGCAATAGTGTCAACGAAAAAATTTACAAGACTAGTGCCAAAAATTAAGAGATCGAGAGTGAGAGACAAACAGGACCTTGCCAATCATTCATCATTGTCTCACTTCCTCTCTCTCCTCTCTTCACAGACTTGCTCTTTTTGTGTGCGCTACCCAGAATTCCTCGTGACATTTGTTGTGTGAATTTTACTCACTGGCCCGTAGCGTAGTGTAGCACAACAGTGATGGTTTTAAAGACACGGAGTTGGAGCTGTCCCAGCCTCGACACCTCACCCACAAACTGTGCCTCCTGTCAACCCCCACGGGCACCTATTGTGGTGAATCAGTGACCGTGCCATTCCTTCTTTCTGCTGTTCAACAACAAATGATAAACTAAGTGGGGAAAAAAGACAGAATGGAATGAAGAAGAAAAGAAGATCCAGAGCGTGTTGCCTTTTGGCTAGAGTCGTTCAAGACAATGCAAGTGCTGGACCATCATTTTCAAATGCACTGAACAAATGCAATAGACCAGAGTTTCATCACACAAACAATTCATTATTGTATTTCTTGCCACACCCTGGTTTAATAAAAATGAATGTTATGTTTCAATAGAAGAGCCACATAATAATACCTAAATATTATAAATACCTAAATATTATAAAATAAATGCATTCGACATTTAATCCACAAATTATAAAAATATAACTTTATTTTGAAATCTATTCAAATCTATATTGGTATAATACTGTACATATTTTGCCAGATTTTTTTTTTTCAAGCTTCTGTTTTTCAGTATGACAAATTGCAACGAAAGACCAGCAAATAAAAACACAAAACAGATATAACCCAGAATAGGTCTAGTTTGAACGGCTTAGTCTACATCAGAAAGATTGACAAAGCTGAAGAATTGATGATTTGCACTGTAATCCAGTGATAAACTTATGTTCAAGGATATGGAAGTAAAATATAGATGTTAAGTGACATTATTTTTATGTTATTTTCGATCACTTTTGCCATTCAGAATAAAGAAAAAGCAGTCAAATGAGTTTATCGTTTCTCATCTGGTCTAAATCTGTTGTAACCCTGTGGGTGTCTTGGGTGGTCTTGATCGTTTACAGTAAAGTGAGGTTATTTTGTGTGTGTTTGCTGAATAAATGACCAAGCACAGCTGTTTTAGCACTTAGCTAATTTTGTTCCGGACTGTGAGTGTGTTTGCATGGGTGCGTATTTGGTTGTGCGTTTGTTAACTCTTGACCTGCTCACACTGATTGAATAGTTGGATGGATATTTTGCCTCTGTCTCACACATACACGCGGATGTCACCAACAGTGAAAAGATTTAACGTGCAAAAACAATTAAAAACATCTCAGATGCACCTAAAAGCAGTTATTTTAAGCAGCAAATAAGAGATAGAATTGTTCTTTTAGGGTGTTTTTTGTGTGTTCATTTATATTATGCATTTAGTCTTGTTTTGAATGGAGTGTGTCTGTTTTTGTCCCGAGTAGGATCCTTTAAGCAGCTGATTGATAGCTCCGCCTTTCTTCGTCGGATTGGATGGCACTGATTGCATGTTTAAAACAATGGTTGCGTCCAAAATCACATACTTCCCTACTATATAGTGACAAAAGAAGCATGCAGGACTCATAAAAGTGTCAAAAAGTGCCTGAATTCTTCCAACAAAAATCTGAAGTGTGTAAACGATGGTTACGTTACTATCCCAGGCTACAGGAGAGGATTTGTGAAAAGCAGGAAAGGGATGCAAGTCTGATGGTGGTAGGCCACATGATAATGACAGCATGGTTAATGTTGTACATACGGATGACATTCATAATCTACACGCAATCATACTATATAGAACATACATTTTTGTAGCGGTCTTGATACTTATTCAAAATAAGTATCTACTTGAGAGTCAAGCAATTAGGACGCAGCCAATCTCTTCCACTCTTCCATAACGAGCTGCTTGTTCCGGGCCGGTCATACCGTTCCTCACCAGCTGCCAGACCACAATATTAATTGTTATATGATATATTGTTAAGCAGTGTTGGTGTTCTTTGTAGGGGTGACTATCCTTTCTTTTAAGTGGTAACATTCACTCTGTTTTTGATAGTGTAGTTAGGTTAATTATTGAATTAAGGCTTTTTTTAATCGACTAATTTTGTTTGTTATTTTAGGCCGTGGGTCCACCGAAGTCTAGGAACCCACTAGTCTTTTCTTTTGTCACTCTGAAATACTTTCAGCATCTTATAAGTTTTCGGGCTTATTTTGTTTACTGGATTTATCTATCATTGTTGTAACGGGCAGGAGTCACTCTTTTATGTTATTTCTGCTTGTAAATGCAACTAAGCCTAGATGGGTAGTAGTGAACACTGTCATGTTGCAGGTAGTGCGTACATGAGGTGGAAAGCGTGTATGGCCTGTAACCGAATGTTAGCAGTGCTGAATTGTGTTGTACTCGAAGAGGTGACATGGCAGTGGAAAAGCGCAAAGACTTGTGTGTGTGTGTGGAGTGTCTGTTGTGTTGGTAGTTGTGGGGTGGGTTGTGTTGCAAAAGTAAGGCGTGGTTAAAAGCAGATTGTGTGGTATTACTTCAGGTCAGTACACTTGATTAGAATTGTGTCAATCTACGGTATACAACATAGCTGCGTAAATCTCTACCCCAGATCTTTTATCATGCTCCTTTGTGACCCTCTCTCTCTTTTTCCACATACTCTCAACTCTCTCAATCTCTTTCAACCTCTTCAGTGCTTCCCTTTCTTCCTGGAATTTGTGCTGTATATTTCCCCCTCTGTCTAAACTCTCTGATCAGGTTGGTTTGAGAAAGAACCTCACCTGACAACACACTCCATTCCCCTCTTTATCCAGCCTAACATTTCAGATGTCGTTTTAGCCCGTTGAAGTACTCAGTCTTAGTCGCTCTAGCATATCGAAACAGTATGATCTCTCTTTTTTAGGATTACACTCCCAAAGATCCTTGGAAAAAGCAAGCATTTGTTTTATCTCACTGTGATAAACGGTACCTCTAATCAGCACTTTATTCTTATCACTGCTCAATTAAGAAAAGACAGGTCATTGATAACTAATTATTGTTTTGTCCAAATGACTCACTCAGTCGACAGTGTTTCGGTATGTAAATCGATATGTGCACTAAAAGCATTGTGTGAAAGCTGCAAGCAGGTGTTGTTTGTCACTGTTGGTTTGGTTCTGGCAGATTTAGGCTCTTATCTTCCCGAATCTGTGTCATCTAATTTCTGTGGGAATTGTTTTGACAAAACAGGTTAGCATAAGGTGGGAGATGTCAGACAAAACAAAGACTCTTTCAATTTGTGTGCGTACGTGTGTGCATTTGCGTGTTTGTGTGTCTGTCTCTCCATGGGAAACATGTGTCAGTCATCCGCAAGGTGTTACACTGGATATGACATCATGGCCCTCTAGGGCTTGTGCTGGAAAGACGAGTTGTTTGATTCTGTGTAAAAGAACAGAGTCTGGAGCTAACTGTGAAGATCTGCTTCTATCTCAGCTGTTGTAAATGTCTTGCTAACACAAATACAGCTCACAGATGCATGTCAAAACAAATGTACTGCCTTTTTGTTCCCGTTTACGGGTCTTGAATAAAGGCACATGAGCTCTGCGGCATCTAATTGGTAATGTGTTTTATTAGGCTGCATTATTATACAGATAATTAAGATTCAATATGTTTACTTATTACACAATTTTAATTTTTTAGTAGGCCTAGTCAATTCTGATTGGTCAGTCATGCCATCCAGTGGCTTGATACTTCTGATTATTCATTGATTTCCGCAGACTCACTTTCTCTCATTTCATAATAAAAAAGGAAAATGAAAAAATTCAACGCAACATGATGCATTCTGATTTTTAGGTTCTCCCAACTATTTCTTCAACAATTGTCTTAAATAACATTACTTTGTTACATTTTGCCCTCATTCACCCAGTACATTGATTGAAGTAATTTTGTTTTGATGACATAATTGATTAACTCGCAAACCTTTTAAATAAGTTGGAAAGTTGGAACAACTGTTGGTTTTTATGTTGTTTTAAAAACTTCACATTTCTTTTGTGACTTAAAAATATCATATAAACTTATGTAGTTGCTTTTTTTACAGCATTCAAACTTAACTGTCATTGATTGTAGTAAACGATGACAGAGGTCTTCAGTATTATTATTACTGCAATATTGTTTCAGTATTTGTCTTGTCAACAGTTTTGTTCACTATATAAATATAATAGAAAGTTAACATTATATAACCTATAGGATTCAAGTTGCAGCAATTTATTAGATTCCATCAATACATTGCTAGTAGCCTATCAACTTTTCGGAGTTGCAGATGCAGATTTTCAACTTTGTGGCTGTCTTCTGATTGGCCAGTTTGAACTGCTCTTGTCAGAGCAGGTCATGTGATTGGCTATGCAGTGTGCTGTGGGTTGGTGAGAGGCTCATGCAGTGTAGACAGGCAGATTGATGTGGGGCGGGTAAAGGCTAAGGGAACAAGACTGCAGGCCTTTGAAGTCCTGCAGGAGGGGAGTAAATTGATATATCAATTTAAGCTGCGGTGCCTATTAGAGGAGCTCCAGTCGGGTTAATGTGATAGCCCTAGCATTACCCTTCCAACCCCTTTCAGCCCTGCCCCAGTGCCCTACTCATAACACACACACACCAACAGTACCTGCCAACCAGTGGCTGCAACAGGGCGTAAATAAAGCAGAGGAACAGTCGACCTTCTTTCTCTTTTTCTGTCTCTCACTGGGTGATTTAAAATCCCTGTTGCCCTTCTAATAGCCCAGTAGGATCAGAGTTAGAGGGGTTACTTTAAAGTGAGAGACTGTGTAAGAAGTGTTGCAGAAGTTTAGGGGTGCTTTCAGGTAGGACCCTTGTGATTTAGCCAAGACATTCCTTACATATGAACTTTGGAGACCCTTATACTAAATTGTGGCTGAATGAAACTGCTTAGTCTTAGCACGCACACACAAGCCCAGACTATCGCTCCTCGTCCCTCGCACATTCACCCTGAGGTGAGACGGGGATCATTCATATTTAACAGCATGCAGACACACATTTACATTAAAAATGCAGAGTGGTGTCTTTTTAATCCAGACACTGCTATATTTATTATTAAACCATTGTCTTTGGGGTCAGATCACAAGATTTTGGTTGTCCGTCAACATTACTGCTCACTCAATCAGACAGACTGTTCTGTCACACTGCTGTAGATCGAGTTTAGTCACCTTGTTTTTTCAAAGTCAAATGACTCACACCAGATTATCTGAAGATTTCTATAAGATTAGTAAAGTACCAGACATATATATATATATATATATATATATATATATATATATATATATATATATATATATATATATATATATATATATATATATATATATATATATAATATATATATATATATAATTGTTGTAGTTCTCGAGACCGGTCTAGAGACCACTTTTTGATGGTCTCGGTCTCGTCTCGGACTCAACCGCATTTGGTCTCGGTCTTGTCTCGGTCTCGGACATTGAAGACTCGCGATTTTTTTTCAAGACCAGTCAAGACCATAACTGTGAAAATATCACTAAATTGGCAGTATATTGTCTAATTTTTTTTGTTAACATCCTTGCTTTTATTGGATGTAAAACGTTTGATGAGTAATGTAGACGAACTGCTGCGCGTTTGACAGAGAGGGAGAGAGAGAGAGAGAGAGAGAGCGAGAGCGAGAGAGCGCCCGGTCGCGCGCGCGCGCGCACTTTCTCTTCTGAGCCAGATTCACCGTCTATATATAACTTTAGCTGGTAAATAAATAAATAAAAATAATAATAATAATAATAATAAAAAAAAAAATATATATATATATAGTGTTGTAGTCAAGACCACCTAACCCGAGACCAAGACAAGACCAAGACCAGAGTGTATCGAGACCGAGACAAGACCAAGACTTTAAGGGGCCGAGACCAAGTCGAGACCAAGACCGAGGGAGGGCGGAGACCGAGACCAAGACCAAGACCAAGACCAGCGCCCCACACACTACATGACACAAAAAATTGTGAAACATGATCAAACAAGCTTCTCAAATTGATCTGAAAGATCCACATTCCCATAAAAATACATAGCCTAGATATTAAACACTCAGTTTAAATAAACGTAACCATCTTTATTCAATACTCCTGGGTGACTTCCATCATTTAGTACAGTATGCAAAACAATTATTCATTGTTCATCACTAAAGTCTTCACTTTTCTCCGCCTTTTATAAACAATACATAAAGTTATGTTGTTTTTAAACTACAAAAATCCTTTTTTAAACGTATTTTAGCACAATTCACAACCAGCGGTAATTCAGGAAAAAATATCCGAATGCTCCACATGAAACTATGGTCTTCCGATCTTTTACCATCGTGTCGATTTATTTTTATTAATATGTGCCATGCAAGACAGCGCTTAGACGGTGAATCTGGCTCAGAAGAGAAAGTGCGCGCGCGCGCGACCGGGCGCTCTCTCGCTCTCGCTCTCTCTCTTCTCTCTCTCTCTGTCACACGCGCAGCAGTTCGTCTACATTACTCATCAAACGTTTTACATCCAATAAAAGCAAGGATGTTAACAAAAAAAATTAGACAATATACTGCCAATTTAGTGATATTTTCACAGTTATGGTCTTGACTGGTCTTGAAAAAAAATCGCGAGTCCTCAATGTCCGAGACCGAGACAAGACCGAGACCAAATGCGGTTGAGTCCGAGACGAGACCGAGACCATCAAAAAGTGGTCTCTAGACCGGTCTCGAGACGGTCTACAAACACTATATATATATATATATATATATATATATATATATATATATAATATATATATATATATATATATATATATTATTATTATTATTACTTTTATTTATTTATTTACCAGCTAGTTTCAGAAAATAAAATAAGATTGAAAAAGACTATAGATTTAAAAAAAAAAAAAAAATAAAATAATAATAATAATTATTATTATTATTATATTATTATTATATTATTATTATTATATCTAAATCTTTACACATTGTTAAACTTCCATTTTGGTATTTTCAAATTTAATGGATTCAGCTTCAGATATTTTGTGTTTCAGATTATATTTAATAAACGGTGTTTGGAAAAGCAAGTCAGCCATTTTAAAAACTCCTGACCAGCCCATCCAAAAATCTGATTTGTGCTTGCAGGGTGTGATGCATATCATCTGCTTCCTTTTATTCTGCGTATGCAGACCTGCAGTGGAGCCCTGTGAGAGGACATGGGTTTGATTTAAACAGTACATGTGCAGATTCTTTCTCTCTCTGCCTCAAAACATGGACTTCTTGTCCTTTTGACTTGGGTTTTTAAAATAATCTTTTCATATATATATATATATATATATATATATATATATATATATATATATATATATATATATATAATATATATATATATATATGCCTATAATTTGTTTTATTTTGAGTGGAGGCTCAGTTGATACATGAAGGATTGGATTTTCGAATGCGCCGCAGCCCTCATGTCTTTAACCTAGCAATTTGACTTGTTCATCTTCAAAAACGCACCTCTTGATTATTTTATTGTGCCGTTTCTCTGGATTTTGTGGTTTTTGAGCGCAGCTGAGCATTCTCTCAAATATTTGTCCTGGTTATGTGAATTATTTACTTGACTTTTCCTCTTTTTGTTAAGACAGCGTCACTTAAAAATATAAATATAAATAAATGAATGTAAATGTTATTTGTTCACTTAATAGCAGATCACATTGGCTGTGGGTTTGGGAAAATGTAACAGACACAAAGACGCTCTTCGAAGCCAGTTCTTGGAGTGGCGAGGGGCTCTTTGATGGGTCCGCTTCAGTGTGCACTGGAGCCTTTCGCATATATATGGAATTTTTGAATATCTAAACCATTATTTAGCATCTAAATCAGTTCTGCCTGTCTGACTGATGGACAATTTGAGCGTGACCCACGTCTCCTTGTGTGTGACCTATACTGTCCACATTCTTGTGTACGGTTTTGGATGTTTGGGCTCTTTTCTCTGACACACTCTTACCATTTTAACATGTTTTTTTGGGGAGGCATTCATGAAATATGTATGCATGGATGATGGCTTTTACATAGCTATGTGTACAATTACTGGAGTGACCCTGCGATGCTTATTGCTTAGCTTTGTCATGAAGCCACCAAATTCATTGAGTGCTTATATTTGCAGTTTTCTTTTATTTTTGGTTCGACTGTTATCAATGTATCAATATATGAAATTGCCAATATTATATTTAAAACATATATAAAAATGGACTTTAAATACATTCATGTTACATTAATAAATGCACATTTGCAAGCAAAGCAGTCTTTATAGATCATATATCATAGCATCTTCATCCATTCAGATGATTAATATTTTGATAAAACTGAATCACTGTGATTGGTGGCAGATGCACGTGAATGTGATCAATATACACCTCAGGGTCGGATGTCCAGCGGGATCTGTGTAGAATCCTACTCTAACCCCTTTCTCTGGAGCTCTGCATGTAAACACAACAATTTTCTATTAGTATGCGATTTTTATTACTGTGTAAATTGATTCATTGTCTCTCTCTTTCTCTTTCTTCCTCACCTGTAGAGAACACACTGAGTCCCAGAGCTGTTTAACACACAAGGATTTAAGCTTGTGGCAGTGCACTTGGGAGCCCTTGATGAGTATTTAATTTTCAGACTGTACGTGTGAGCCTAGAGAAGAACGAGTTTGATGGACTCCATTACCCAGTAAGAGTTTGCATGTTTGTGTGTGCATGCATGAAAGTGTTTGTGTGTGAGATATAGACTCCATTACCCATGAACCTGCATGTTTACTCAGCCGTACTGCTGTTAAATACATTCCTTCAGTTTCCATCACCTGCTCCACCTGCTCAATATTCTGTGCAAACACACACACACACACATGCGTATGCACAGAATCTGCAGCACACTGAAATTCTGCTGCACAGATGGAATGTACAGTGGTATGATATCATGACCAGATTTAACACCACACACACATATACAAAGGTGTGAAAATCTGGGTAAATTAGTGCTAGATAAGACTTATTTAAATGTATCTGGATTTATTTAGTTTTATTATATATGTTTGTTTTATTATAGTTTCTGTGGTTTCTTACATAGAAGCCACCTTAAAGGGACACCAGGCAAGCCTGAGTGTTTTTTTCTCTACGAAGCTCCCCCGAAGCTCTAGTTGACTGAATGCGATCGGTGAGCCATCGGCTTCTACACTATGTAGCGCACTGCAAAAAATCTACACCGGCGCCAAATAAAAGCAAAGTAACACCTGGATGCAACATGCTAGCTAAATTAGACACATAGAAGGGCAGCATCCATCTAGCTAGATCAAGCCAAAATTCTCCGCTAGCCATTTAGCCGGGATAGCCATTTAGCCACTAGCCATTCTACTCCGCTAGCCGGGGTAGGATACACCAATGTCTTGATTTGAAGAATTTGATATCTATTTATTTGCGAACTAAGTTACACAAAAAAACCGACAGAGGAACGGCCAAACAACTACAAAAATCAAACGTGTTTGCTAATGACAATGCTAATATCAAAGTTATACTATCTAGCGTACTAGTAAGCCCGTAACAGACAGCGATCATAATAAAAACCTTTACAGACAATAGCAAACATCCTGAGGTCACAATTACTTGAAATTTAAATATTAAACACAGTTTATTCCAAAGATACTTACAAGTGCAACAGCAAGAAGGCCAGGTCAGCATCCGTTTTGCAGGCTTCTGTTTCTCTCAGTTCTCGCCATTCTGAAAAAGCTGGTCCGATATTTACTCGAGTCTGACTTCTTGCTCGGTCAGTCTCCCGTTTCCTCTTTTGTTGGTCCTCCGACAAAGATTTCCTAGCTTTCTGCTTCTTTTTTTTACAGGCTTAGCCATAACTCAATCTACTGTTACCCTTTGCTTATAGCCGGTGCTTGAATGGGAGCGTGTGCGTGTGCAGTGCCGTCAAGTAATCCGTTACTTCGCGAGACCTGATATCATGCGATACTTCCTGACTGCGAGGCCGGCGTCCCGCAGGCCCAAAGTTACAAGTGAGTTTTTTCCGCTCTCGGGCACCAGGGGGGGTGCGAAACCACCACCATTCAACCCGAAATAAGTAATATAACCATTCCACTGACGTCGAAGCTGTTCAGTTAAGGTAAAAAACTTACTTAGATCACCTTTAAAGCTGCAGTCTGTATTTTTTCCTCTTTGTCGCCATCTCTGTTTGAAATCTCCAATTGCAAATAACTTTACGTGGGTTGTGCCTCGGCACAGCACAGCGCGGATCAATCCAATGTTTTGAGGAGGATGTGCGGCTGTCACTCACCGTGCTATTGTGGATACTGTCATTCAGAATCACAGATTCTACTTTTTGGAAGTATGACCAACATAAGAATTTTCACCAAGTAATTAACATCCACTTTTGTTCTGACCAACTAAGGGAAAAAAAAAGCATTGCTGTAAATGCTCTGATTAAATCTAACGATCGCTTATGATATCAAACCGTGCAAATTATACTTTGTTCTCAAATTGTTAATGTTAACAACATCAGCATTGCGTGACTACATTTAATGCCCTTCCGATATTATCCTTGTGTTTCGCATGGACCCGGTTGCAGTCTCTTTTTTTCTGTAGCCACTCCGAAGTCCAAAATCTTTTAGATTTTACAACAGGTGAATCTCCAGTTGTCACTGGTGATTGTCGTTTGAACCTTTCTGGATCCGCCATCAAATTTAATACGTTTAATTATATCAAGTGCTGTGAGAAAAGGCTATAAATCTCCACCTCCAACATCCTTACACGCAATATAGCCTACTAGCCGAGACACCTCCTTTATGTGTACAGATGTGTGACGTAATGACGCAAAGACATGCTCGAATTTCCTGCAAAAATCCACCAGTACCACTGGAATTAAAAAACGTTATTACAAGCTTACCTTTTTGAGTCGAGCTAAGGCAAACAGATCATTTTGAACACTGGCTGGTTATGTACTTGCTTAATTTAAATAAAATAAAATGTGTTTATATAACCAATTATTTTATAGTATTTTATTTAAAAAATAAATAAATAAATAAATATATATATATATATATATATATATATATATATATATATATATATATATATAATATATATATATATATATATATATATATATATATATATATTATTTATTTATTTATTTATTTATTTATTTATTTTCTCGTTCTTTGCAGACGTATTCAGGTAGAGGTAATGTTCCCTTGCCCACTTTAAGTCAAAAGAAAGAAATATTTTACATGTTACTGTGGCTTTTGCGCACTACTTGCACAGCGTCAAAGGGCAACATTTGTTTTTTTGTGTTTATAACCTCTGTTTGACTGCTGATGCACATAAATATCACCTGATGTCTGAGAGCAGTTTTTCTTGTCAAAATGAAAAAATAACAAGTTAGGCTGTGTTTCGTACTCTGTGACTCATTACCCCAGTTAGAGAGACTGGGTGTCAGTATATCACCCTGAGAGCTCCATCACCTGACCTCAAACTAGGACCCCCACATACCTCTGTATGTGTGAGAGAGAACGTGGTTTATGACCTCTGAGGGGGATCTAAAGACCTCTGAGAGTGTATGTGAGTTATGGTTGGACCCAGTGGTTCCTGGTGTGTAAGTGTGTGTGTGTGTGCAAGTGCAAATGAGTTATGGCAGGGTCCAGTGGCCGCTCTGATGAAGGGGGCGTCCGAATTTATGGATGTGCCAAGTTCACTACTTTGACTTGGATACAGAGCAGACCCCTAACTAGAGAGAGAGAGAGACTGACACCCCTCCAGTTACACTGTTGTTTCGTATGCTTTATGTGTCATCTATTTCCTCATATGACAGAATGGGGAGAAAATGAGAAACCCATTTATTTATTATATATATGAACCTATTATAACTGCTTTTTGGGGTTCACATTTTTATTTAAAAATACAAGCACTTTTTTTTTTTAGGAAATGTAAAATTAGATGTTAAATTTATTTGATTTTACTAAATTATTTAAATTTATTTGACATGATTATTTAGCTCTTTTTATAGGGATTGTCATATTACTCTTGTATTTCAGCACTTCTGCAGCAGTCTGTAATGATGTTTTCTATTTCGGTTTTTAGAGCCATTCTCACATAGACATGGACCACTAATGGGCATATCTATATTGGGATGTTTTGTATTGGACTACCAAACTCTCTCTGTCTGTGGTGTGTGTGTGTGGTGTGTGTGTGTGTGTGTGTGTGTGTGTGTGTGTGTGTGTGTGTGTGTGTGTGGTGTGTGTGTGTGTGTGTGTGTTGTGTGTGTGTGTGTGTGTGTGTGTGTGTGTGTGTGTGTGTGGTGTGTGTGGTGTGTGTGTGTGTGTGTGGTGTGTGTGTGTGTTGTTTGTTTGAGGCCTCTTGGGAATAGAGAGTGAGGGAAACAGTGAATAAATAGCACACACAGCTAGCCTCCCTCCTGTGTCTCATCGCTCAGATCTGATTGCAACATAAACATGGCGTCTCAATCCAGACTGCCCTTTCTAAACGATTTTTCACACAGCCAAACAAAGGGCTAGTGAAAGCGTAATGACCTACACATCAAAACACTCACATGCACAAACACACACACAAGCTGAGCGGGCTCAAAGTGGACCTCCTTGAGAGCTGACACGTTTTACAATGATGGCAAGACTACACACTCATGAATATACAAGCCCCATATCAATTAATAATTAATTAAACGGGCTTTGTTAGAACATGAAGGGCTAGTCTGGACCCACACTGAAGAGCGATAAACAAGAAAAAAATCGCTGATCGGTGCACTTTATATTGTAAGTCACTTTAACTACTGTAGATGCTAATGGAGAGATATGAGGAAAATGTATTTCATATAAATTTGTCTAATTAATTGCACTTGCCACATTCGACTTTTCAGCGAGTTGATTTTTTTCCACCAATCACCTGTTGATACCTGGTACCATGACATCACACCGGACCCTTCCTGGGCGGCTCCTTTATCGGTTAGGAGACATCTGGTAACTCAATGGTGGGGATTTTTAGATGAGTCCGGGCTGCTCTACATTAGAAGCTAAAAATATATCCAGTCTTCTGAAGTTGTGCCACAGGAAGACAGTAAACCCTTTCATTCTTTCCACCCCCCTTTTTTTTAAACAGTCAACAAATCCGTCATATCTGGAGAACAGGTGGCACTTCCTCTGTGTCCCACAGTGTTGAAACTCAACTTAACATTTCTTAACATCACAGAGATGCTGCTAACGCTCCACGTGCCCGGTGCTGTATTTTTAGAAAGGAGAGCTGTGCTTTTCTTGGAAAAGTGACTGAAGAGATTTACTAGGATGAGGATGACTACAGTCAGATGAGTTAACTATGAAATCTGAGCAGGATCTCTTTCTCTATGCCTTTGTTGTTGTTATTGTTTTTTTCTGTTTCTGTCCTTTTACAAAAATATAAAATTAATCATCTAAATAGAACATTAATAATAATAATATTTAATTATTATTAATTATGTGTTTTTTTTTTTTAATTAATATAATAATATGGTAACATTACAGTTTAGAGTCCAATTCTCACTATTAGTTGTATTAGCATGCATATATTGGCTGTTTATTAGTACTTATAAAGCACATATTAATGACTTATTCTGCATGACGTATATTCTTCATCCCCAATACCTATGTAACTAACTTGCTAACTATTAATAAAGCAGTAATTAGGAGTTTAGGCAAAAGTTAGTTAACAGTTAGTTAATTGTACCCTAAACTAAAGTGTGACCAATAATATTGATAATAAGTATTATTTTTTATTTCATTTACTGATGCTGTGAATTCATGTTTTACAATACAAATTATTATTGTTAATGTTAGTGAAATAGCAGTGATAGTTTTATGTTTCTAACGTTTCTAACTGTGTGTGAGAGAGATGTGGATGTGTATTTAATGTTTAAGCCTGGTGTCCCTCTCCTCTGTGATTGCAGTAAAAATACCAATTAACCCAAACCAATTAGTGCTGCACTCTTTACTACAGAACGTTACCCCTCCCGCTCTTATAATCTGTCCAGTTTTCTTTCTGTTTGCATGTGGATCAGTGGACGTGTATTTGGGTGCTTGTAGTAGGTTACTGTTTGTGTGTGTCTGTTTACAATATGTTAGAGTGTTGTAAGCTTAATTACCAGTCCAGGATATAAATTGTAAAGAAGAGCACCCTGAAATCCTGCTTACGACGCATTTGTGTGCGCACACACATTCGACATCACTTGCTCTCTTACTTCCCCGACCATTAGTTTCATGTATGTTTGCCTTTCTGTCCCCCCTGGTGGTTAATGCATGGATGCCGTTGAGCGGCTCTGTCTCATGTTTAAAGGTGTGTTTAGACCTGATCTCAGATCAGAGGTCTGTGGGAGGAAATGTCCTGCTGATGTAGGGACCGTGCTGTGTTGTCTTTGGCATGGCTTCATCATCCCTCTGGCCCAAACCCTCACCTCTCTGCCTCTCTACCACTCCATTTGAAGTACAGTGTAGCACTATAATGATATTATATATAAAAAAAAAATTCAGTATTATTGCTGTAAATGAATTCCGGATTGTCGTAGCTAAGGATGGACAGATAGGAAAACGTGGGTGGAAAATCCTGTCTTTTCCAGATGAAAGTGGAACTGCGTGTTTCCTGTCTGAACTAATAACTAATGATAAAAATAGAAAAGAATCAGACCTCTAAAATAAATTCCTACAATAAACATATTATATTACTTATTAATATTATTCCAATGCATTATTATATTACCTAAAATAGTTTAATGGTCCGGTATATATACATATATACTATATGTAATGTATATGTGTGTGTGTATATATATATATATATATAATGTAATATATATATATATAATAAAAATTATATATATATAAATATTATATATATATAATATATACAAAGGTAGAGCAAAAAAATATATAAAATTATATTATATTCACACTCTTTTCCATCTTGACTATGATGTATTTCTTTGAAATGCAAAAATAATCTGTCTGTGTACATGAATCTGAGCATTCATCAGACTCAAGATTTTTCTTTACGGTGATGAAATCACATAGAGCATGTCTACGTCTGTCTCGATTACGCTCAGCGCTACAATGAAAATAAACACTGATACATTGCTATCTTGATAGTTCTATCTCTTTTTTCATGTCAGCTGTCTTTCAGCTGATTTATCGTTCAGATAAAAGGTAATACAGAGCAAGTCTGCTTATACATGGCTTGACTGTTTTATAGTTTTATAGACCGTTAACGATAAAGTACTTCCATCTATAACAGTGCTACTATTGTTGTCTACATCTTTCTTTGGAGCTCACATTGTCAACAAGGCAGGATACCAGATGCCTGGTGCAGAATCTGAATATCCTACATAGACACACTATGTCAAGTCTGTTTGCCTCTCTTGCAGACAGGTATTTTACCGGAGTTGTACATTTTATTTTAACCAGTGACATACATTCCACCTGTTGTAATGTAAATGATTGTAAATTCACATTGATTAATTTGAGTGCAGATGGGCATTGATGCTTAATTTAAAAACAGCCGTAATTAATTTTATGATAAAAAAACTTTAGGTTAGGTTTCAATTCTCACTATGAACTATTTGCCATTTAGCATGCATATTATAGGATATTGGCTGTTTATTACTTTGAAAGCATTAATGCCTTATTCTGCATGACCATATTCACATCCCTTATCCTACCCAATACCTAAACTTAACAGATACCTCACTGACAGCAATTAGGAATTTACTGAGGCAAAAGTCATATTTAATAGTTAGTTAATAGTGAGAATTGTACCCTAATCGAAAGTGTGACCAAAAATGTAAAGCCTTGTAATAAACAAACAAATGTGTTTAAATAACAAACAAATCTGTCAAATTGCTCCAGTTATGACAAAAGAATATCACAATAGGTTTTCCCTTCACCTCCATCAGTTATCCTTTTCAGAAGAGAAGCTGTGATTCGGGTGCAGTGTGTACCCTGTTGTTTCTGTCTGTGTCTCATGTCATGAATGCTAAAAAGACTAACATAGAGGGGCAAAAGATAAAGAACGAGTAACATGCTCAAATTGTCTGTGATTGATGCCCTGACTGTCTCGCTCACTGTGTGTCTTTGTGACAAAATCAAAACATTTTGCTTTGGGAGCTCACAAACAGGCTGTATCAAGCAGAGAGGTAAATTAGCATCTTTGCTTTTGATTGCTAGCTGGGTAAGTTCACCTCACAGCCATGAGGCTTCAAAACAAAGTACAATTCCAGGCAGTCGTCTGACGTCAAACGCATCTGCTCGCTTGTTTGGAAGAGTGACACACAAGTAGACTGTAATGATTGCCTTGTTTTGTCATTATTTTTTTTCTTCTTCTTCCCTCTCTGTCTCTCTCTCTCTGTCTGTCTTTCTCTCTCACTCTCTCACTCACTCACAGAGAGACAGCTTAAACCAGCACTGCGCTTTCAGAACTTAAGGAGTTTTGAAAGTTAAAAGCGCTCTTTTTCTCAGGAGCCAGTGTGATGTTTCCTGCGCAGCTTTGGTGTCGAGACTCCCAGACGATGCTATTATGTGAGCGGTGTTAGTATGACTCTGACAGGCTTCTGTACGCATTTGAGGGCTGAAATTGGCAGTTTGTGTGTGCGCAAGCGGGAAAGAGAGAGCACATCATGCTTCTCTTAAGAAATACACTTTTCCCTCGCACGGTCTTTAAAGAACCTTGTTAAACACAAAAAGCACAGCAGCGAGGCTCATGCAAAAAAGGGAAAAAAGAAAGAAAAAGGAAACTTTCAAAAAAAATATTCTAATCGTGCTTGGCAGGTAGGAGGATGTCAAATTGAATTTGGAGCGGTGTTTGCAATGGTGTCGTTTAAGTGTTTAAAGTCTGACCTTGAGACATTTTTTTCCTGCCTGAATTGTGTTAGCGCTCCTGCCGCCTTTCTCAAAAGGATCCGAATCACAACATTGTTTATTCACTTTGATTTGTCAAAGATGCATGCAGGAATATTGACAAAAGAAACCCAACCCCCAAAACCAGATGTGCTCTTCCAAGAGACTGCTGATGCTTGCTTCCTGTGTGTCTTATAACTTGGCTTCGAAGAGCCTTAAAGGGGTATTTCAGCCTAAAGTAAAAATTCTGTCATCATTTACTCATTCTGTATGAGTTTTTCCTCTGTCGAACACATAAGAAGATATTTTGAAGAATGTTGGGATGCAAAACAAGATTGGACCATGGCTCCTGACTATACCGCGTTTCGTTACCTTTCAAATTGCGCTAATTGAGTGGTTTTTCAGGCAATTCGAAAAAGGAACATTTCAAATAACAGATTACTTTTATAAACTCATAAAATACAAAATAATTATGGGAATACTTGATTCTGAACAACAAAGAAATCCCACAATTAATCAAGACCTTGAAGCAGACATCATGTGCCGCTCCCAAGTATAAGGGGCTTTCCTTGACATTAATGTTGGATAACACGTTTACGTCTCCTTCGTTTAAATAATGGCTAGTGCTTGACTGCGAAATACGTGAACCTACCAACATCCGTTGCATATTTTTTGGAATGACTTATCGCGACAGAAAAAAAGTAGTTAGTCGCATAACATCGGTTAATGGAAACGCCATCATTTCGCAATAGTTCTTTATCAACATTTAGAAAATATCGCAAAAGCATTTTGCAAATCAAGTATGACGCGAAACGATCAGTCTGTGCAAGAACATTATTTACAACATTATTACCTGCAATCCACAGCCTCTGAAAACGGTCCTGAGCATGTTCAGCGTTGCAGCCTGGAGCGCGAGCTTCTTGTCGCATAATGACGTTTGCAGGAACAATCTTTGTTTACAACAGAGAGGGAGGAGGGAGGCCTGTGCTTTATTGTTCATCAAAGTGGTACTTATTTGAGCTCATCCTTGATGCCGCAACCTATATAAAAAAAATAAGTTTAAGTTTGCTTGCTTGACCTCAGACGGGAAGATTGACTTTTCACAGATTCCTAACGTTTGAGCTCCTGCACATTCGTCATTATGCAACAGGAAGCTCGTGCTCCAGACAGCCAATGGCATGCTCAGGACTGTTTGCCGAGGCTGTGGATTACAGGTAATAATGTTACGTTTCTTGCACAGACCAATCGTTTCACTTCATAAGATCTCAATGAATCATCAGGAGCCACGGGTATTAATTTGTTTTTGCCCATATATGTTTTTTTGACTCAAAAGTGACGGTAGCCATTGACTTGCATTATATGAATCACCAAGGACTATGGTTTCAGCTAAAAATCCTCTTAACTGTTTTACTGAAGAAAAAAATACACCTACATCTTGGATGGCCTTAGGGTAAGTAAATGAACAGCAAATTTTAATTTTTGCTTGAACATTTCAAAAAGGTTATAACCATTGTTAATAGTCTAAAGAACCTTGCAATGGATATTTTACATAAAAATTAATTAATGAAGATGGATGAAACTTTTTCATATGTTTTCCTGGAGACAGATATATACATGTACATGTGCATTTTACAGAAAAATTAATACCAATGAAGATGGATGAAACTTTTTCATATGTTTTCCTGGATACAGACATGACTCTACTTGCACAGTTTTGGGGTTTATAGGTGTAATAAAAACCATATCACGTCCACATACATAGACTTGCAAATGCACATGCAAAGACAACTCAAAATATGTACATAAATGTAAATGCATGTGCATGTACATAGCGTATAAAAATAGCACACACATTTCATTTTCTTTCGTCTCTCACTCTCTCTCTGTGATGTGAACGTGCACTAACGTTCCATATGTTTATGTGCAGAAGTCTAGTAGCACTTGATATAAAAGGTAACTGTGACATTTCTAATTTTCCATGCACCAGCCCAGTTCATTTTCTTCCCTGCTGCCTCTTGCATGCAACAGTAAGCCTCTAGGATTGACAATAATTACGCCAGCACGCAAAATGAAGAGCGTAATGTGAACACAGCTTTGCCATAATTGCCTTTTCATTATTTGCTAACAGTGAGCTATTCAGTCAGAAGAAAGAGATTGCACAGTAATTGGCTAACAATAGGAAGCAGGGACACTGTTCAGCAGCACTGGTAATTTTTTTGTTGCCGTGATGCCTTTTTTTTAATAAAAATCTGAAGCATTAAACTGTAATTTAAAACTACAATTTCCAACCTGAATGAAAATGCTGGTATTACCATGAGCTCCTATTTAGAGTGGAACATCCTATTAGCTGTATTAGCAGTAGAGTTGGTTCGTTTCCATATGCGCTGCCTCCAAACCAAATGGGATTTGGGTGCCTTTGTTTTTGCCTGTCTCATTCAGACTCTCGCAGACGGGAATGCCACACAAACACATCACAGAATGCACAGCCTTACTCTGGAATATCACACTCTCAAAAAAACCCTCACATGGGTTTTTGCCCATGTTGTGTAATATAAATTTTAATGTTTTATTTTATTTTGTTTGTGATTTTGCTTCAGATATTGCTGAGAACCTGATTGAGAACCACTACTATAGAATGTGAACAACAAAGATTCATTCATTTGTTCGTTCGTTCGTTTGTTCGTTCGTTCATTCACTCACAGAGGAAACAGTGTTTTTATTGTTTTTGATCTTACCATTGATGTTGTTCCACTATGGATTTAATAGGTTTATAATTTCTCTTTTGTATTCTCCACTTTTCTTTTCCCAGTTAATAAGCACACATCCTTCTGTCAGGGGATGGATGTTATCGCAAAAAAGTGGTCTATGCACACTTGAACACTTATCAGCAGCTTAGGCAATATGCAAAAGAGAATTAAAGTAAATCACACTAATAATTAGAGTACAATAATAACCATGGAGATATTCACAGGGAACAGAGCAAGTGTAATAGGTAATGTATGTAGGCAGAGCTGAGTGATGATTCAACTCTAATGTTCTATGATTGAATTAATGTTTAAGGTCTCTGTGACCCTAGTGGCATATGTATAAAAATAATAATACCTGACCATTATGGCCATTTTAAATTAGCCTATTACAGTTTTTTTCAATTGCTAACATCCTTTTGTCCAATCTGTAATCACATTTTCAAAACTCTGAACACAACTAGCACAACATTTGTCTGTTGTGACCATACCATTAACACAATTCATGTTGTTTTCACACAAAATGCTGTCAATTAACATGTTTCTAGAATGCCTACATCTTCTTTACATATAAGCATACCCGATACCAAAATCATGGATCTTTATAGTCTTTTTTACAAATGCTTTAACGCAGCTTGCCAGAAATGAAGACCCAATGTTCCAAACCATAGATACAGTATAAAGCCTCTACTTCAACAATATCCGCTCAAAAGTATTGAAACAAATATTGAAAAAAAAAAAAATCATACAGCTGATAAGCATTTTTAAATGACTGATCATTACAGTAAGAAATAGCTGATTCCAATCTCAATCAGAGACATAGCCATAGGAAGATTTCCATTACATGGACATACACAATAAAAAATTCACTCTTTGGATTAGTTTTGTTCAAAGCAGCACAGAACCAAACAGAGGAAAAAGAAAGAAAATGCCTGGGCGATGGAGAGGACTAGTTAGACGAGGGAGAGGACTAGTTTGACCAGGACAAGGGAAAGGGAGAGGGAGAAGGAGAGCTAGGGGAAGAGGAGTAAGAATGCGTGGTGCTGTTCAAAGGGGAGTAAGAGCTGTTGTCACGGATGAAGAGCCACCATTATAGACCATGTGATAAACCATGGTCTATCATTGAGAGAGGCTGGCGAAAGAGTCCAGCCTAATTTCAGACGGTCAACCGTTGCTTCCATTATCCGGATTTTTCAACAAACCAACAGGATTTGCATTTCATGCATTTCATGAGGGCTATCAATGCAGTGGCTATTTACTGTATTACAGTAACTGCTGGCCACCAGCATGGTCAAGACACTTGACCAGGTATAGTCAAGTGCTGGTTTGGCCCTGCAGAAAAGCCAGATTGGTCCCTACAACACAGAGTGCCTTCTTTTAGACGACCTCCACCAACAACTGCTGCCAGAAGCAGAACAGGTGGGCGGAAACATGAGGACATTGTGATTACATGGGACAATGTGGTTTGCAGAAAATCCAAGAATGATTTCCCTTTTTCTTCCTCCGTACTCTCCTTTCCTCTGCCCCATTGAGGAATTTCTTTCTGCTTGGAGGTAGAAAGTTTATGATCATCGGCCTCAAGACCAAATGTCCCTCCTCGATGCCATGGATGCTGGCTGGAGTGGATAAGGGGTGGATAAGGCATGCCAAGCGTTTCTATCCAAGGTGTATGCGAGAGACAACATCCGATGTGATGTAGATGAGATCATGTGGCCAAATGCTGAAGATTGTATCTGTGCCTTTTTTCTGTCATTTTGTTTTATTTTTGCACACTTTAAACCAAAGGCCATGTATGTTTTTCTTTTTTGTTTCGTTTTGTTGATGATCACTGACAGCAATTTCATATTGCTAATAAAGCCTTTACTGCAGCAATTCTGTCACTTACTGTTTTTATTCAGTTGTACATTCTATAAAGTATTGATGACTCCTTCATATTTAGATATTATGTTGTACACATACTATCTATCTAATGAACCATGAATTCATGGATTCATGGAAAAATGGATTTCATACTGTATGTTCTATACAGATAGAACTAAAACATGACAAGTAAGGCAGTTTTTGAAATGCCACCAACTGTTAGTATTTTGAGAGTCATTGCACTATGATTGACTATGTGTTCATGTTGGATAGAAAATGAGTGCTAGTGTTTTGACCGAATGATTCAATTTTGAAACAGATTTGCAGTGTTTTGATAGAGTTAGTTTATATAGAAAAAGGTTTTTAGCGTTTTGAAATGTAGAGTTTGTATTTATTTAACAAACTCTGGTTTTGGTCAGAAAATTAACTATTTGGCTAATTGTGTGCTGTAGGTGTGTTGATGTGTTAAGAGTTTAGAAAAAGTATTTTAAGAATTGGCAAACGCTTCTTAGCAATTGAAAAAAACTGTAATTCTGACTTAATAAAAATCCAGTTGGCAGATATTATTAAAGCGTTAACCGTCTGTTGCAGTGCAAAGTTGGCATAAGCTGATTGTTATCCATCAAAGACGCATTGTAAAAAGGTATAATAAAAATAAAATTGGTATATAGTCTGTAGGCCAGACACAAAACGGGGGTCTAAGATTTTCAAAATAAATAATGTACTGTTTTCCATGGAGGATTTACGAACATGATATATATGTAAGAAGATCAGAAAATTCCTCACAGTCATAAACCCCAATCTCAAGTGTGTTTTTACTGTTAGCTTTTTAAAGAACCTTGGGGTCTCTGAGACACCACATAGATCGTGAATGGTAAAAGCCATAATTCCACTGATAAGCAGTTTATAAAAGGTCCTGAGCCCTGCAGCTTGCATTGCCTTTTAACTACTGATTAATCTCACTTCTTACATATCCAATTCTTACAACCAGCCCCCCCCCCCCCTCTCTCTTTCTCTCTTTCTATTTGAGGTGTGTCTCTGTCTCATAATTATCTAATATGGTTGCTCTGCTGCGCTCTTATTTAGTAATTAGCTACATCAAACTGATTGGTATGGCTTCTTGAATTCATCTCTTTTAATGTTTAAAGACTGACTTTGTGCTTCAAGGATTTGTTTGTATATATCCTGCATGTGATGAGAGCTTTTCAAGTAATTGGCTCCTAGGGGACGGCACTTTCTAATAGTTAAAGCATAATTACAGCCTGTATGAAATGTTAAACTGCCCTCGCTGTCTCTCACACGGGCTTAATTGCGTGCAACAAGTAAGGCAGGCTTTTCATTTTGTACCATCATAAGGATGGACTGAACTTTCATAGAAACACATTGAAATTTTGTCAGGGAGTAAATAGTCTCTCATATGGTAATTTTGTAGGACACCAAAGCATAAAGGCTGTGAACTTATTCAAACCAATGCTCACATCTTCCCCTCCTTCGGTGTGTGTGTGTGTGTGTGTGTGTGTGTGTGTGTGTGTGTGTGTGTGTGTGTGTGTGTGTGTGTGTGTGTGTGTGTGTGTGTGTGTGTGTGTGTGTGTGTGTGTGTGTGTGTGTGTGTGTGTGTGTGTTTGTTTTCTTGCGTGTGTTTTGTGGCATATATTCTGGGCATGTTAAAGAATTCAAAGGGGAAAAAAATATCACACTCACCAATGATGTTCCCTACTTTTTCCGAGCGGCTCTCTGGCTTACAGACCGGCTATTGATGTAGTGTCTAAGTACTTAAACTAAGCTGTTGTTTGTATCATTGTTATTAATTTATTGTGATTAGACATCCATGCAGAGCAAAGCATTTAGAGGAGAGTCTGTCTCTTTGAACTGACAATGCTTTGTTCTCTATCCACAGCTCCCTGATTGAGAACAATTGAGAAATTTAATGTAATCCTTAAAAAATATGTTGAATTAATAGGCCAAATTATAATTCTCTTGGCTATTCCATTAGATATTCATTATTCAAAGGAGAAAAAAGGCAAATGAACTTAATAGGGAAATATCATTTCCTTCTTATTTATTCATAACAGAGGGAGAGTGAAATTTAGAGAGCTGTGTGTATGTGACTTTAGATCCTTTTAATGTTAATATGCAATATCATTCATTTTGGTTCTTATTTTCTCTCTCAAACGTTTTAAAAGCAGTTTCATCTAATTCAAATCCATGTTTATGTAGAGAAAGTTTAGAATGACACGGCTGACAAAATGAAGCATCTGATGATAAACAACATATGACAGCTCTATGTATTTAAAGGGTACCTATCATGGAATTTTGAAAATTACCTTTCATGTAGTGTGTAACATAGATCTAAGTGAACAAAAACATCCTGCAAAGTTTTAAATATGAAAGTTCACCGTATACAAAGTTATTGTCTCTCAAAAGTAAGAGTCGACTCTGAGTCGCTGATATGAATCGATAGACAAACGATGCATTTTCTCTAACTTTCGTACGTCACTTGTACAAGTTATTTGAATTCGACACGCCCACTCAGTGCGCGCGCCGAGCAGACAGAGAAACCTGACAACAACATGTCGACGAGACTCTGTTCTGAAGTGCGAATCAAAAGCAAACTTTTTTTTTCACTGCCCAGGGACAAGCATGTGAAGACTCAGTGGCTAGGGTTTATATTTACAATTATACCACACAAGTATAGCCACCTTGAGCTGTGTTCGCGTTATTTTAATGACGATCGCTTCACAAACACAAATGCTTTCACGTGTGGATTCGCGAGTCGCCTGATACTGAAGGAACGTTCAATACCAAGTTTATTTGGATCAGCTTCCTCCTCCGAATCACAACCTGTAAGTACTATTAATAATTGTTGCTTTTATGTGTGTGTGTGTGTGTGTGTGTGCGTGCGTGCGTGCGTGCGTGTGTGTGTGAGAGAGTGAGAGTTACGCTCAGCAGCTTCTAGGTCTCCAATGTCATTTTTTTTGTTTTTTGAAATATGTGAAATTATGTGAAGCGTATTGTAGTACTGCAGTGCTTTATCAATATGTTTAAGCTTTGGGCTAACGCAAAATATAACTGACTGGGTCATCTGACCAATCACCGCCGATTAGCGTCACGCAAAGAGGGGTTTGGACAAATGAGTCGTCAAACGAATCATTAGGGAGTCGGTGAGCAAATCAGGTAAAAATAAATGCATATTATAAGACAACAAAAGTTTTTTTGTCATTGCATGCATGTAAAACTGTTGTTGGGGACTCCCAGAACATTATTAGGAACATTTTAAATGCCATAATAGGTACCCTTTAACTAAATTAAGATTAGCTAAAAGTGTACACTGTCATTTACATGCCTGTAAATGTGATGGTAATGCTGATTTTTCAGCAGTCATTACTCCTGTCTTCAGTGTCAAATGATTTTTCAGAAATCATTTTATAATATACTGATTTGCTTTTTATTATCAATATTGAAAACCGTTTTTCGGCTTCATTTTGTGGAAAACATGATAAAAAAAAATCTATAATGAATAGAACATTCAAAATAACAGCATTTATTTTAAATAGAATCATTTGTAATAATGTAAAAAGTCTTAACCGTCACTTTTGATCAATTTATTTCTTTTTACTGACCCTGAACTTTGGATTGGTATAAACATCATAAATGTACTTTCTGTAGAGACGGTTGCTTTAACTAAGAGATGTCTAATTGTGCACATCTTATGTCGGCTTTTCTGTTCAGGTCTCAGTTCACACTGGAAATGAAGTTGAGGATGTCAGTCTGTCAAAAGGATCTCAGAAATGCTTAATTTTACAGACCTTTCATTTACAGACCTTTCACCTTTCAATTATTTTCCAGATCACTAAAGCAGAAAACTTCCAGGAGTTTTTACCCATAGTATTTATGTTTTTTGTGTATTTTTTTTAACAATATTAATAATGATGCAAAATAATATCCATTATTTTATTTTAAAAATTGAACACATTTCTGGTTTAGTGTCGATGAAGGGGTAGGGTATTTGGAATTGATATGGTTTTGAGTTTTCATTACGTCAAAATCAGACAGTACATTAGAATCGAACAATACCACCATAAAACATACGTGCAGTGTTTATCCAGTTATTGAGAGAGATTGTGTTTGGATTAATTAGATGGAGACTGTGCCTCAGTTCTGCTTTCTGCATTTTGTGTAAAGAACTCCTCCTCCTAAAACAGCTCTGCACTGCTTAGTGCAGGTTCAGTGATGCTATACCTTTCTCAGCTTAACCTCAGATGTTTATCAGGGATAGAGAGAGAGAGACAGAAAAAAGAATGCAATGAAGACTAGACCTTTGTGTAGCTCCTTCATTCAGTCTCTGTGATATATGATCTTAACTCACATTCAGTCTGAGTGGCTACGTTATACATAATACTAAATAAAGAATAAAAATATAGAGTGAGTAAAAATATTTATGAACTATAAAAATGACAGGAAAATACAAATGCGTACAGTTCAGTTGCCTATTTGTTTTATTCTTACATGTTATGATTGTTTAAAGGGTACCATGATTGTCCAGATCTTAATTTCTTCTCTCTTCCTTCCTGTATTGTGTGTGCAAACAAATCAGTGTGCAAGCAGAGGTCTATAATCTCTGTGAGTATTATCAAAGTTATCAGAGAAAATAGATGTACTGGTTTACACACACACCACACACACACAACACACACACACACACACACACACAACACACACACACACACACACACACACCACACACACCACACACACACACACACACACACACACACACACACACACACACACACTCACACACACACACACAATAATCCCTCGTTAGCTATAATGAGATGGGCTTTTTTTGAGCCTATAGAGCAGTGCTCCAAATCCTGCCTATTGTTTTTCGGGTTTTGAATGTTTATGGATGTTTACTGTGTGTGTGCCTTTCTCTTTCAGATCCAAATTCACCAAAAATATTCTTCTCTTAATTTGCGATTTGTGAGGTTGATTTTTCCTTGATTTTATGTTTATCTGTCTCTTCTCTTTCCATTTTCTGACAGTAAACTAATGTTTTGGATTGCGTTCTTTAGTGGGGCTCAGGTTATTCTCATGTTTATCCTAAATATCTATTAACAGATTATATGTTCATGGACATATTAACATGTAATCTATATGCAACATCAACAAGAATAAACTGTAGTAGTGGGGTTTTACCCATCAAACCCTGTGGCAGAAATCAATTCCTTTTGAACCTTATACCAATATGCCTTATTTCTACATAATTGACCTTTAATACGATTATGGGATTTACACATGACTGTATCTGTGACATTCTGGAAGTATCTGTGAACAGTGTAACATAAGAGTGTTAAATGCCTTTTTTTAACACTGTTATAACTTCATTTTTAGAGTTTTAGTTGCTTTGAACTCTGATGTTCTTTCTCAGTTTAAAAAAGTAATGCTTTGTTTTTAAAGGTGGGGTAGAAAATTTGATGGGAAATGAAAGCCTATAAGATGGCTTGATTCCGATTTTGTTTCCTTGCACGAGTGCAATCCAATTGCAATCACTTCCTTCCTCCTGTGCCCAGGGCATTATTGAGACTGAATGCAATTTGAATGACTGCTGCATGAATCTTCCATTATATCAGATGATAGCCAGGAGCTGTTGATGTATTCACTCTTATGTGTTTACTTATTTGTCTAGTTTATGTGTGCGTTGGCTAGAGTGTGTATGTGTTGTAGTGACAGTGGTTTAGAGCATCAGCGGTTTCCCTCGCTAAACCAGTGTGGTTTGGGCCGCGCTGCAACTGCATACCTAATAAGTTTTACTGCTGAGGTCTGCCAGCGGCTGCGTCTCCCAAACGAGAGCTGACACTCACACACTGAAATCCCATCTGCTTTGAATGATGGGAGAGGGCAGTCTTTTTAAAGGTGCTCCATTGCCCCCCAGTAGTCTGGCCCTAAAGGTGACACCTCAACACCTTTGTCTCCAAATCATCTCTGGCCCTGTGACCTCAGTATGAGGGGAGCCACCTCTGTTTATAAATGAGCACTGAGCTCCAGCCAGGGCCTTCAGGAAAGGACATGTTTGAAAATCAAAAAAAAAAAAAAGTGTGGATGGAGTAAATGACAACAAGACCACAACAGCACTTGACTTGATGTAATGTTCATGAATCATCAAGAATGATGATGGGTTTCCACATTTGTTCTCTCTTCCTCACTTGCATACTGTATGATTTGATAGTGCACGATGAAGATATTGGGCTAATGACTAATAAACATGTCTGAGATCGTCTAAAATAGCCCAAAATACATGTGCCAAGTTTGTAATATCATTTTTCCTGGTTTATATTTTTTTCCTCATGACAAAATGACATGTACGGTAATAATACTAAATTTTTACAGAATAAAACTGGCATCTGTAAAAAAAATACAGTAAAAATTTTAACATATTTACAGAACAACCTGCAAATTTTACAATTTAAAACTGTAATTGACCAAAAAATAAGAAATATATTTTAAACGGTAAATCCAACAGCCCTTTTCTGCTGAATTAGTAAGGCCATGCTGCTAATAAAATGGTACTTTTAACAATATTTTACTGTAAAATTACACAAAATGTAAGGGTAGATATAGTTTTTCCATCTATATATTACAGGATCTTACTGTTTACCCATTTTTCGGTCTTTTCCAGTTAAAATGATAATAATTTTGTTGGTTATTGATTGTGATTTGGTGTACAAACGTTTTTCAAATTTTTATTAAAATGTAAAACAAAAGCTTCAGTGCATTTTAATGAAGTAAAATATATGATAACTTCTGACTAATTTTAGCCTCGGACAGTTAGAACAGAAAAACAAAGTCCTATTAATATTATTATTATTATTATTAATGTGAATGGAATTGCTTTGAATTGTTATACACAAATGAACACAGCCGACTCTATTAGAACTGAATTAACAATACAAATTTTGCTGCACATTTAATTGAAATTCGCTACTCTGGACAAAGGACACCACCAATGGAATAATAAACAATGAATCTTTATTGACCAGCGTGTGTGGAAACAGGCATGGTCAACTGAGAAGATAAACTGGATGTCTAGGGTGAAGCTCGTCTATGTCAAAAGCTGTTAGAACAGCGCAGACCACTATTAGACTCTGATGATAGAGCCCTGTTACTCCGTGGTGCTATCACATTTCAGAACATGAGAAAAATAACATTTTAGCAAGGGGGTCAGGTGGAGAAATGGCACCTCTAAATGAGGGTTAAGGCCCTATCATTGTCTGTTATAACTCAGCCTCTCCCTCCTCAAATAATAGAACTGACCTTCGACGGGCTCTGGGCCTGTTAGGGCTCTTGGCGGTGGAGAGAATCCATTCACAGGGGCCGCTCCGAGCAGCACCGCCTCAAATGGCTTTTTCTTCCCCCGCACAATCAGCTGAAACAGCTGCTGAATGAAAACACTGATTACATAAGAAAGGTCCTCTACTGGAGATAAGACATCCACCTGAAGACGAAGGACATCATTGGCTCTGTCTTCATCTCTCCTTTTCTGTCTTTCTTGCTCTTCCTTTTCAGCTCTTATCTCCCCTTTTTATTCATTCGCACAACCTTTTCTTTCTTTCTGTGACTGAGAACTTGATTTGAAATATGTCAGTTCTGAGACTATATTAATATGTAAATGTCTGTACATTTTTTAATTATGTAAGATTAACAGAAACTCTCAATAATCCTTCAGGGAGCAGCTTAGAGTTTCATGTGAAACATTTATTTCACTGATTTTGGATCCTCCTTTTCTTTTTCTTCCCCTTTGGACTTGGTACTTTCTTTTCTTCATTTCCCTTTTTGTTATTCTTTATCTTATTTTCTTATGCAGGCAATGCAGACCAAGGAAATATTTCTCCAATGTACCATGTTTGGAATTGAACAAAGTACTAAATAAAGAATGACATCCATAATACATTTGAGAATGAAAAATAGAGCCTTATTTCCCTTGTGTGAGTGCAGCATATATGACAGTAAAGAACAGTTCTATTGATCCCGAGTTTCATTAGGTGAAAGCACCTCGCCGTGAAAGAACAACCAAACCTCTATCAGCATTACAGAGCAAAGCACAGACGGGAGACATTTGAAAAATATATTTGCCATTTAAGTAATTATTTAACTGCGCCTTGCAGAATGCAAATGAATTGGCTCCTGCAAGCGGCTAATTTTAATGACTGCAGATCACATCCTATTGCTTGATTGAGTCTGAGTGGAATGGCAGACTGAAACATAAACACACAGCTGTACTGGCAGTGTTAATAGGGACAGTCTGAGCAACAAGGAGGTGCTTCTTTCCCGGGTGATATTATTGCAATGGGGTGTGCAGCACAGCGCCACTTTGTGGTGTGGAGGAAAAGTGCTGTGAACCTCTTGCTTTTTCATGCACAAAAGCATGTTGGGATTTCGCAGACTCAAACAGATATGAGATTTACAGTAATAGCAGCATTGGTTGTAATTTAACAAATATTTTAGAATGCCTTAAATATTATTTTTCTTGCAACAAATTCTACAATATCCAATATTTTAATAACATTTGTAGTGAGTCTAAATATAAATAAGTACATTATTTAACAAATGAGGCCATAGAGAATAGATGATACAGTCTTAACAAGCTTTCCAAGTAGGAGCTTGCAGAGGGGGGCCGACAACCTCTTCCTAATGTAGTTAGGAAATAATTGTGCTTATGTGCATGAAATAAGTCTTTATTGGCAAAACGGGAAGTTGTAGAAGTTTTGGCGAGCCACGATTAAGCGGATATATTACCGTCACAATCTTGCAAGACTTATTCAAGCACCCTTTTCCTGCCGTGAAGTGTTCTGGAGATAAGAGGAGGATGCCAGGTCTCATCAATGGAAACACTTATCTGAAGAGGAAGAGGGAGTGAGATTGAGCTTCAATCCACGATTGTGTATTATCTTAAACGCTTTGAGGTATTTTCTATAAGAGCAACTCGACTGCTTAGGAATGCTTTTTATGTTTTGCCTTGGAGCTTCTCTGAGTTTCAGGCGAAAACAAACATGTGTGCAGATTAAAAAATTAAATGAATTTTTACCGGTGACCTGATTTTCTAATCTACAAACAATGCTCCCTTCCTTAAAAAAAATCATGTGACACAAGTTTCTGATTTGTTACTATAAATACAATAGCTAAAGTAAGCCATCTCATGGAGAAGTCTATGCCTATTCCAACAATATGCTCTTTTCACACAAGCTTAACTTTTGCCCTCTTTTCTCGTGTTGGAAAATGATCTGGAGGTGTAATCTTAAGCAGTCCTACAGATTAGGACGCGAACGAGTTAGTGAAACTCTCGCAGAACTTATTTAGTCTGATTTGTTTATCTCAGAAGTGAAGCAAAATTTTCCCGATAAGCATTCCCTGTCGGAATCCGCTTAATTCATTGTAGAAGCACAAAGAATGGGGAGTGTTTTTAATGCCGGGACAAACCGACTGCAGGGTGCAGATCACACACTACCTGAGCCACAGAGATTACACTATTGTGCAGAGGGAATGTTATCACAGGCATGCCAAGCGCATACTCCCGGTGGAACAGCGGCATGTGAACAGGACCCTCGAAATTGTTTAAGGAATACAGTTTGCTCATAGGATTTATCTATTTCATGTCCTTTTAGACTCAAATCAAAAGGTGACCCCATATCACTGATATATTTGGATGTATCCCCAGCTCCGATCTCATTATTTGTGTGTATTCCTCTCCTATAGCCTTCAACAGGGACATATCACATCAGAGCCTCTGTACAGAATGTAAATGCAATAAAAAGCACGCAAAACACAATGGCAATGTGTGATTCATTGCACACAGAGCCAGTGTGGCTGGGTTAGACCACCACTCAACAGTCCTGGCTTAAACCATCGCATAAACACCCGTATTCCTCCAAACCAGAGAATAGAGAATGTGGGAAACCACTACTGCATGCTAGGGATTTAGCTTGGGCTTAGAGACGTAAACGCTGGAAATATGTCACTCTAATGATATTAGACTCTAAAAGAGAAGAAGAGCCAGACTTTGGAATGAAACCTTAAAGGGATAGTTTCGGGATGACATGACGGTGAAACAAATTTCATTTTTGGGTGAACTATCCCTTTTAAGAAAAGTATTACAGCAGTACTTTTTGCTTTCTGAAATGGCATCTCTGTTATATTTTGGAGCATCCAAAAATGTTATTTTAGCCCTGTATTGCTGTGTTTATAACATATTATCATGGTTGACATTTTTGTGTGGATGCCTGAAGAACGGTGAGGTAGTACGACGAAATGCTGTTTAATGGCTAAGCTGCTGTGTCTGCACTCTGACTGCGTTTCTGCTATTACATAATTAAATTTGGACTTGGATGGTGCTTTTTAAGAGATTATGGCAGCATATGTTGCTTGAAAACGTGCCAGGCACTCAAATAGCGAGAGAGAGAGAGAGAGAGAGAGAGAGAGAGAGAGAGAGAGAGAGAGAGAGAGAGAGAGAGAGAGAGAGAGAGAGAGAGAGAGAGAGAGAGAGAGAGAGAGAGAGAGAGAGAGAGAGAGAGATGAGAGAGAGAGAGAGAGAGAGAGAAGAGAGAGAGAGAGAGAGAGAAGAGAAGAGAGAGAGGAGAGAGAGAGAGAGAGAGAGAGAGAGAGAGAAGAGAGAGAGAGAGAGAGTTTATTGAAAATCGGAATACACATTGGTGCCAATAGTTAATGAATTGGTGTTATGATCTCAGGCCAAAGGATGCTGGTGCGCTATAAATTAGAATAAAGTCTGGGTGGAAAAAATAAATAAATCTGCGTATCAAAGTGTCAAGGCCTTATATTGCTTATTTATGTAGCTCTGAACAGGCACATTTTGTTCAGACTTGATCTTGACATTGTGTGTTGTTGCTGTGTGTTAAAACGCTGCTATCGTACAGGCTTCATCCCATGTTTCTCTGCTCCTCCTCCATCTGCACACATACCCACACATGCACAAATATATTCCAGGGTGTTCCTTCCTTCCCTTTGATACATTGCCCCTGTCATTCCGCAGGCCAAATATATCATCTCCCGCTCCGCTCAAAGCCGTGCGGGGTCCGTTAAGGTTTAAGCGGTTATTCCAGTCATTATTGGCCATTAAATCCAGCACAGGGGCGTAAAGGCCCTGCCAGTCCGCTGTCTGCTGTAGAGGTCAGGTGCCCCGCGCTACTTTACGAGCTCTCTCGTGCATCAGAGAGTCCCCGTGAAGTTCCGCACCTCGCCAGCGCCTCGACGGATAGATAGGCCACAGCCTGCCATCCATTACCCCTGTCAGTGGCTTCGTTTGTCAGCTGTTATAGCTCTCCGGCTCTCCGCCCGGCCCTGATGCCTGGCCTGATTTAAACCTCGCTATCATGCGAAGTGACTCGTGTCTCTGTCGCTCTCATTACGCTGAGCCTAGCTATGACAATGCGGACGGTTAGTGTCTCTTTCTCTTGCCTTCTGTCACATTTACAGTGTGTTTCTAGAAATTGCCCTTTTTTACAATCCCTGTGAGCGAGCGAGTAATTTCAGAGGTCTCTGTTGTGTCCTCTTGCTGAGGTAGGGGAAAAATAATTGAGTTTATCTTCAGGTTTTAAGGGAGACTGACACACTGGCTTTTATTTGACTTTTTTAAAGAGATCTGCTCTTATGGGAGGTATTAAAGTCTCTGATTCCGGTCGTTAGACACCGCCACAAGGGTGATTACTTAAAGCTGATAGGAACCAGATTATTACTTCACTTACACTGATATACAGCCATACACACAGGACAAATTCACATTTTATGAAGCTGCACTGGAATTCGTCTCTGATGAAAATTGCTTTTATCCGAGCGAGGGAAAGAATGAAAGGATGACACAGTGGTCTGTGTGCAGTAATCCCTTCTGTCTCTGGCTCTCACTTTCGTTCTTGCCATCTCTCTTGCTTCTCTCCTCCAAAAGTAAAATTCATTTTCCAGGCAATTATTGAGGTCTTACTTTTAAGGGGCTTATTTGTCTTCTAAAGTTCTAATGATTTATTTTTCTTTGCAGGAAATGTTCAGTTAAGTGGCATATACTCTACCTTTCAAAAGTTTGGTGTCAGTAAGATTTATTTATCTATTTTGTACAAAGTAAAGTCATTTAATCAGCGAAAAAAAAAAAAACTTTTAAACTTTCTATCCATTTAAAAAAAGGAAATGGTTTCCACTAAACTTTTTTTTTTTTTTTAGCAGCACAACGGTTTTCAACATTTAGAATAATAAGTTAGCTATGTTTTTTGAGCAGCAAATCAGCATATAATGAATTCTGAAGGATCATGTGATAGTGGAGACTGGAGTAATGATGCTGAAAATTCAGATTTGCCATCAACAAATTACAGGAATAAATTATATTTTAGAAAACATGTATTTTAAATTGTAATATTTTATAATATTACTGTATTATTTTGTAGTATTGATCAATAAATGCAGCCTTAGTGAGCATAATTAGTCTTCTTTCAAAAACCAACCTGAAAATTTTGAACAGTAGTGTATACGAAAAAACAAAAGGAAAGCACTGTATTTATATAGTAGCCTATGTACCGGACTCATTATAGTTTCATTACAGAAAAGTCAAATATTACTTCAGCATGTCTCTCATACATTTTTCCCTTAATGGACACAAAATAAAGACAGAATACAAGTTTTAGGAAAAATATTTACTGTTGTCAGAAAGAAACATACAGTGTTTTCTGATGTTTTCAACAGTGAATCATACATTCCGTATTCTGTGAGGTCTGTATGAAACTGTTTAGTTTCAAAAGATTTTGCTGTAAATAAAGTGGTTATATAACAGTTTGATTTCCTGTCAGACACCGCATCAGAGCAGTGTTGTTTAGGCCTGACTGCATGAAAACGTGTGTAAGACATTTGTGTAGTGTTGTGTGTGTGTGTGTGTGTGTGGTGTGTGTACAGGCACAACTCACATAGCAGGAAACTGTCCTTGTGTGCTTGCGCTTTGCCCTCTTCCCTTAATTTGCCTGCTGAGGAGCATCACGGCGGGAACACAGTGATGACATCACGCAGCTGGCTGCGTTTGATGTGTCAGTCCTGAAGGAACCACTTATAGCAATTAGGATATCCTTGAACAAGCGTTTGTGAAACATTGGCTGGTTTTTGGCATTTGCCTCCTGTTTCTGCCTGCTAACTAGCAGGGTTTGATCTGTGATAATTACCCTCCCACCAGCTTCTTCACTCTGACAGTCCTCTTCCCCTGAGAGCCCTACGAGCCCAGGCTACTCACTGATTGCATCAAAGTGACAGAAATTGCAACATCAAAAATAATAACTGATATTCCTTTGGCTTTGCCAGCCTTTGAATATTTCTTTTTAAATGCTTTCTAATTTGTGTCTCACACACCACAGTTGTGTGTTTGCGAAGCTGAAAGCAAATAAAAGCAGCGATAGGGCATTCATTATTGAACTACTATTTACATATGGCACACTATTCTGTCTGAACTCACATGAAATGGAGATTTTCTGAGGCGTTTCTTCCTCTCAACATCACCACTCGGAGTCGTGCACTCTCTTTATCGCTCCGGCTTTCTTCTTTTTGTCATCTCGTCTTTGTAGAGTCTGTTTCCCTCCCTGTGTCGCGCACTCATAAAGAGTTTCTATGGTGGAGGCGCGTTTGACTGGTAGGGCGGTTTGACTGAAATACTCAAACGAGATGTAATGAGGAATCCGTATGTAAATGGAGACAAACTAAATAATGTTGTTTTTCCTCTGACAGAAGGTACGAATTATGACCCGCAAAGACCAGCTCGGTATGCTCGAATTAACAAAACTTTGCAAAGGTGACCACAAGGCAGAAGCCATTAGCATTCCCCTGCTGAAGCGTACACATATTCTCATCCTCCAACATCTTGTCCTATGTTGACCTTGCATGAGGATACATTAATAGCATTTATAATATATAATATCTGTCTTGTTCACATCGTGTTCTCGCTACCGGGGAGTCAGTAAGGCTCTCGGCTGTAATTACCGTTCGTAGGAAATATAATTTGCAACATGCATGGCTGTCTCAACACAGATCATTTGCATTAGACAGTGCAGAACCCCAGGTATGGGCTCTGTGCGAACAGTCCCGGCTCGAGATTAAAAAGGACAAGTGTGTGTTCAGACAGCCAATTGAGAGCGACAGGCAGCCAAGGTTTCACCAGGATGAGTGTAAAATCATCAGCGGTGCCACGGGCGGCCGGCGAGCCTCTTTAGCGAAATGAATTAAGAGTGTGTGTAGAACAGAGCTGGTTTCAGCGCTGACAAATGCTGATTTCCCTTGAGGTGCCTGAAAAGATCTGACCTAGTCAGTGTTTAAAACCATACAAAGAAGATGATAAATGTGGTACTAATGAGACTTCACAATTTCTCGTTCCGCTTTGCTTTGCTCATTTTGTTTTCTCTCCTTTTCTGTTTCCCCTTGCTCTTCTTCTCCATCTAGGTTTGTGATCTTAGAGAGAGAGAGAGAGAGAGAGAGAGAGAGCATATCCTTTACATGCTGAGTAGATTATAGGGAAATTAAAATCAAACACACAATCTCATTGTTCTGCAGAGTCGGCTGCTCTAAAACCTCCATAATCTAAAATCCTGCATCCAAAATCCACCCTGTCAGCATTTATAGATATTATACTGATCCGAATTTTCTTTGCTTTCATTCCTCGTGTCTTTTGTTCTCTCGCTTCTAGGAGAGCAGCAAGCATTTCCTGATATGTGTGCCGCTTTGAAAGCTGTTTAACACTGATTGGAGCCCTTTCTGCTCTTCGCCAGAGAGAATACCTCTTCAGGTGCCGGTGTCGAGCATCTCTGATACACGCTGCGCCGCCTCCGTGCTACGAGACCCTCCCCTGATCAATCAAGGTTGACAGAGAAGGCCTTTGTGCGACGCTCCGAGGAACAGATGTCTGCCTGAGAGAGCGGTTCACCTGGAGCCGCGCTGGATTACCCGTGGCCTCGCTTTGATGGATTAGCATGTACGGAAATTGCCCGATTATTGATATGAAAATATTTGCAAACGAGGGGAAACTGCCGATGTGAGGGGTGAGGGGTGCGACACTAAGAGAGCTTATCAGCCTTTCTTCCAACCTTGTCCCTCGCTTCCTACAGAAAGGGGAAAAAAAGAAGAGGGGTAGAGAAGACAGATGAGGGCACGGGGAGGAGAAAGAGAGATGGTGTGTGTCAACGTGGCAGTATTCAGCTGCCCTTCATGAAATATTGTTCACCATTATATTAACAGAGCTGAGTGGAGAGAGATAAGAGAGCTTCTGAAATAGTAAGCAGAATGTCCTGAGGAGATATTTCAATCTTTATTCTCTGTCGCTCTCTCTCTCTCTCTTTTTCCCTCTCACCCCATCTTTTTCTTTCATTTAGGGCAACGGGCGAATTTGAAATGTGCCGAGACCTTTATAAATGAAGACAGGGCTAGAGAAATGATGACATCATCAACTCCCACATAATTGCTTGATTTGTCAGTCTGTAAAAGGAGAGTATCTGTACTTTTGGCAGGGTGGGAAAGGGGAGTCAAGCTCTATGTGTGAGGAGAATCACCAGCCACACAACCTCTCCTCACTTCCATTACATCTTCTTAACTAGCCACAGAAAAAGGGCTGAGGGTTTGCCCGTTTGCAAAAATTTATATTGATCTTATGCGCAATTATACAGCGTGCATCAAGGCATAGGAAGTTATATAACCTAAATTACATCTTCGGGAGTGAGCTCAACCAGAGTTTTTTAACACTTTGACCTCTTGAGAGGTCATACAATGTCACATCACACTGTGGTGGAGAGAGAGGGAGATATGAAAGAAAGAACATTTTTATGGTAGACTTGAATAGTAGGAAAGAAGTCTCTTATGCTCACAAAGGCTGTATTTATTTGATTAAAAAAATACAGTAAAAATAGTAATATTGTGAAATATTATAATTAAATGTTCTATTATTTTCATACATTCATTATATTATTCTTATATGCTGATTTGGTGTTCAGGTAAAAAATTTCTTCTATTATTATCAATGTTGAAAACAGTTGTGCTGCTTAACATTTTTCTGTTATTTGATGAATAGAACAATCAATTAACAGCATTTATTAAATATAAATATTTTGTAACATTATAACTGTCACTTTTTATCAATTTAATGTGTCCTTGATAATAAAAGGATTCATTTTCAACATTAATAATAATAATAAAAATAAATGTTTCTTGAGCAACAAATCAGCATGTATGATGATTATTACCATCATAGAAATAAATTACATTTTTAAATGTATTAAAATAAAAAACAATTATTTTAAATTGTTATAATATTTCACAATATTGCAGTTTTTACTTTATTTTGATTAAGTAAATTAAGCCTTGGTGAGCATAAAAGACAAAAACTTATTTTATAAATATTAAATAAAACAAATTATAATATTTCCAAACCTGTATACTTACTGTAACTTTTATTCACTGCACAAATAGTATAGGAGGCTGACAGCATAAATGTTTATGTGCTTCTGTATGGGGCTCTACAGTGTTGTATTAATGTTTATAATAACAATTGTCGGTATTTGACGTTGCACAATTTATTCCATTGATTTACTGTGTTGTGCTTATTAGATGGGAGGTGGCCATCATCTGTGTACTGAAGAATAATTATCAGCAAATATATAATCATCAAACCAAAAAAAATCCTCTCACAGGCCACCATTAAATCTATAAGTCTGTATGTTGTAAGGGTTGCCTCTTATCAACCAGCTACAGTAGATTGCTGATTTCCAGATGAGGGACTAGACTTATACCCAGACTCAATCCTTACACACACACACACACATCTCAGAGCCATCCACAGGTTAATGAAAACAGCGTGTGTGCAGCGTGAACTCCTAAGGCAGGGTGACAAACACTGGTAACGCAAAAAGCGTGTGTTTTACAATTTCCCCTTCCTCGTAAAGGTCTGCTCGTAAAACTGAGAATTTACGCCCTTCATTAGAGCTAATACAATGCACATAACTCTAATGCACAACAATTGGGATAGCCATAAAGTAACTGCTTTATACCTCCTCAAAACTCTGACTCCTCTGTGACCCTCGGCTGGCCACAGTCAGGGCAGATAGATTTACAGCGAGCCGCTATTCTGCCTGATAGACCTCTGCCTTTTTAGGGAATTAGAAGTGCCAAAATGTAAAATGATTTAGATATTTATTTTGTGTACTCTTGTCAAAAAATATAAGTCTCCGAAGCACTATTTACAATTTGCAACTCAGGATATTTCGCCGAGGACACAGGTTTGATTTACGACTAAGCTCAGTTTTATAACCAGACACAAGGTTAAAAAGAAAGTCTGTTTTTATTTCAGCTGTAACTAGTCTGAAACTCCACTTCAGCTGAAATATTGAGTGTGAGTTACATTAAGGTTCAAGTCACGAGTCAGTTACTTCATCAGTTACTTCTCTCAGCCCTTCCTTCCCTATAATTGTAGGTAATTTTAGTCCTGGACAGAGCTTGGACTTTTTAAAACATTTCCTGGTGTCACTCCACTTCAGTGTAATTGATAAACCATATGAACTGTCATACATTCATAAGTTTCAGCCCAACCTTGTCCTGACATTTGGCCTTTTCTGGTTTCTTTCATGGTATGTCAGTGTCCTACTGTTGAACACAAAATCTTTTTTTTACAACCACTCATAATGACGTATGTAACCTTGAAGGCTAGTGAGAATAACTGTTTCCAGGTCTCTGAAGGCCATATACCCTTCTGCACATAAGAAGTGCAAATGAGTTTGGTGTACTAAAGCCCTGGATAATGTAGATGATCCTGTGAGTCTACATAGTGTGTATATTCTGTGAGTTTAAGAGAGGAACATGGGAAAGAGAGAACGAGGCTGCATGCTATCAATGTCAGGTTGTGAAATGTAATGTGAGGGAACTTTAGCCAGGAAAATAATTCGGTGTAATGGCCGGGTGGAGAGGAAGGCACAAACATCTCACTTTGTATTTGCAGCACAGTTTGACATCATTGTTGCATTTATAGCGATTGGTATTTGTGCATGTCAGGATGTAGGTGTGTGTGGGTTGTTCATGCTCACAAACCACAATAGTCACGTCACGCTAAACACATTTCCCGTGATCTATCACTATCTTTGTTGATGCCGAGAAAGTAGCACAGAGGGCATCGGAACATGTCATTGGTTTGCGTAAAGTTATGCATGATTATTTTGTTTGACATTTTATTCATATTTGAAGTTCAAGATCTTTTCCGACCTTGTGCTGGGAAACAGGCTGTTCCACACAGTCAGTCTATCTTTAGTGTTGTTGTAGGGATAACCTCTATAAAGACACCTTTCCCTCCCTATTTTCATTCATGTGTGTTTCCATTTCAGAAATGTGTCCATCGTAATAAAAAGGGAGTATCCACGCCTACCTGAGGGGTGTAGCAGGGATCGTAGGTCAGTCAGTTCCTCTCAGCTCCCCCTTTTAGAACTCCAGATCTCCCACAGTTCCTCACAGAGGTAAAGAGTATTTATGTTGTAAATGATCGCTTGCATAAGCCAGAAATGAGAGCTTTTTTATTTGAGTGTTTTAAAAAGTGTGAGAATGTGCAATGAATGAGTTATAAAGATAGTGAGAGATAGACAAAAAACATTTTGTGTGTGTGTATATATATATATATATATATATATATATATTTATATATATATATATATATATATATATATATATATATATATATATATATATATATATATATATATATATATATATATATATATATATAGAGGTTGGATACCTCTATGGTACGGTGTTGCCTCCAGACAACATAGTCTATTTTAATTTATTTTTAATACAATGAGATGCCCATTTATTGGTCAAACCTATCTCAGGGGAGAAGAACTCGAAAACGTATCAATGAAAGTGCAAAAAAGGGGTCACATGACCCACAGGGGTCCATTTTTTCATCTTGTTTCAGCACATGTGCACAGGTCACATTGCTCCAAATTTTCCCCAATGAAAAGTGCATTTTTCACTAATTCGCATCCAGTTAATCACCTACAGAAAATACTGGTAAGTAAAGAAGTATTTTCAAGAACTTTACATCATATATCATCAAATGTTTTAGAGGACATAACAAAAAACTGTGTGTTGCCTAAAGGCAACATTGTACCACAACAGAATCGCATAAGGCCATACCAGGCATACTAGGTTGGATACAAATACACTGGACAAAATTATAAACGCAACACTTGTTTTGTTTTTGCCCCCATTTTTCATGAGCTGAACTCAAAGATCTAACACATCCGAATACCAGTCAGTATCTGGTGTGACCACCATTTGCCTCACGCAGTGCAACACATGTCCTTCACATAGAGTTGATCAGGTTGTTGATTGTGGCCAGTGGAATGTTGTTCCACTCCTCTTCAATGGCTGTGTAAAGTTGCTGGATAATGGTAGGACCTGGAACACGCTGTTGTATATGCCGATCCAGAGCATCCCAAACATGCTCAATGGGTGACATGTCCGGTGAGTATGCTGGACATGCAAGAACTGGGATGTTTTCAGCTTCCAGGAATTGTGTACAGATCCTTGCAACATGGGGCCGTGCATTATCATACTGCAACATGAGGTGATGGTTGTGGATGAATGGCACAACAATGGGCCTCAGGATCATACCTGTCAAGTATCCCGTTTTTGCCGGGAAAGTCCCGTATTTTACCCTTCTTTCCCGCCGTCCTCCCGTATTAGTATTTTCCCGTAAATCTCCTGTATTTTAACCTGCGTTATTAAAAATAATAATACCCCGGGTCCGGGCGGAGTAAAAAAAAAAAAAAAAACATTCCCAATCTGAGCTCTGTCACTAGCCTCGAGATAACCGCGATACTACAGGTACTGTAGGTGACTGTTGTTGCGAGGTTAGTGTGTGAGGTCAGATGATGAGTGACAACGCGGGAAAAACAGAGACAGATGATGGACGCTATGACAGAGACGGAAGCCACTCCGGACAAAAAAACGAAATCCTCATGTAGATACTGCGATCAATGGGACAGCGAATTTACTTTTCTGAAGAGGAGCAGGGTGGGGGACAGTCACGCGTTTTGTAAGTTTTGTAACTGCGACTTTAGCATGGTACGGAAGATTGTTACAGAGAATAGGATGACGTTAGACGACAGAACTGTTTGCTCTAGGCTACTCTCATGTAAAATTAACCACTCTGGCCCAGCCCACAAATACACTCCTTCCAAAACAGTCTTAAAGAATGCAAAGTCTTCAACAAATCTGTACAATAACTCACTAAAAGAGTAAAGAAAAGTTATGTGAAATGAAAAGACAAACTGTAAAAGAAAAGCAATATGAAATGAAAAGAATGTGTGGAATGAAAATAAAATGTAAATGTAAAGACAAGCAATGTTAAATGAACAGAAAATATGCAAATAAGCCTTTAAATAAATGCTCTTCATATCTTTTGTGTTTTTATTTCGGCTATCACCTGTCTTAACTGGAGCTTGGTTGGGCTGGTGGGACTGCTCGCGATGGGCACCGGAAAATTTCCCTTATTTTCAAATCCAAAACTTGACAGGTATGCTCAGGATCTCGTCACGGTATCTCTGTGCATTCAAAATGCCATCAATAAAATGCACCTGTGTTCGTTGTCCATAACATACGCCTGCCCATACCATAACCCCACCGCCACCATGGGCCACTCGATCCACAACGTTGATCAGCAAACCGCTCACCCACACGACGCAATACACACTCTCTGCCATCTGCCCTGTATAGTGAAAACGTACTCGGTTACTAACGTAACCTCGGTTCTCTCTAGAGAGGGAACGAGTACTGCGTAATATCTTACGCTACGGGGAAAACTCTTTTCCTCGAGATATTGAAGCCAAAAATTATCCTTAATTTTTAAAAATGTAAAACGCTTTGCAGCAGCAAGCAGACAAGGGCGAGACAGCTCGCGTGCCCATTGGCTGCCTTGCTGGAAAAGCAGCAGCCTATCGAGTGAGGCACTGCGTGACGTAATGACGAATGGGGGCGCTTCGCGCCCATTTCGTCATGTCCCGCCAGTAAAGGCGTGGTCTCGCCCTATAATACCCTCGATAGCTGTATTTCCTCTGATTTTTCAACGCCGAAGCGAACCAGAGCGTATTCCAAGCACGGCAAGATACGCAGTACTCGTTCCCTCTCTAGAGAGAACCGAGGTTACGTTAGTAACCGAGTACGTTCTCTTACGAGAGTATCTCTCGTACTGCGTAATATCTTACGCTATGGGGAACACCATGTAACACGCCGTGCGGACAGGGATCCAACACCAGAGTCCCAGGGCCGAAGCCCGGGGCGCATCTAGTGCACAATCACCACAACTCTCACAGAGTAGAGGAGGAGAGGCTAGAAGCATCACTCCTTTATAAATAGTCCCGTAGGGGTATCAGACCCGTAAGGGTACCACACTCATGGAGCTGCCGCATCGGACTGAGCGATGCACAGGCCAACACTCCACACATAAGCCGCATGGCGGCCGATAAGCCCGAAGTTCAGACCGCCAAAAGCTTAGCTTGTAAGGCGGGAACCTCCAGGTTATAGTATTTTATAAATGTAGACGGCGAGGCCCAGCCGCGGCCATACAAATATCTTGCAGGGTAACCCCGCTAGACCATGCCCACGAGGAGGCCATGCCTCTTGTGGAGTGCGCTCTAACACCCAAAGGGCACTGTAGGACCTTAGAAGTGTAAGCCAGCGCAATGGCACCGACTATCCTTCTGGATAGGCTCTGTTTCGAAGCGGCAAGTCCCTTAGCACGGCCGCCAAACGAAACGAAAAGCTGCTCAGTCTGTCTGAAACCAGACGAGCGGGACACATAAGCCCTTAGTGCCCTGACAGGGCAAAGGAGACTCGCGTCCTTCTCCTCATTGAGAACCGGAAGGGCAGACAGGGAAATCACCTGGGCCCTGAACGGTGTGTTGAGGGATTTTGGCACGTAGCCGTGCTTCGGTTTGAGTATGACCTCTGAGTCATTAGGTCCAAACTCCATGCATGACGCGCTCACTGAAAGCGCTTGCAAGTCCCCTACGCGCTTCACTGAATCGAGAGCCATAAGAAACGCTGTCTTGAAAGACAAGTGTTTCATGTCTGACGACTGGATTGGCTCGAATGGGGCACCTCTCATGGCCTCCAAGACCGTGGAAAGGTCCCATGTCGGGACTGAAGGGGGCCTGGGAGGGTTTAGCCTCCGAGCTCCTCTAAGTAAACGCACGACTAAGTCGTTCTTTCCTAGTGACTGGCCAGACACCGGTTTTGCAAACGTTGCTATGGCCGCCACGTATACTTGAGCGTGGAAGGGGTCCTGCCCTTATCCAGTAGCTCCTGAAGGAAGGAAAGCACTTCCGTAACCCCGCAGTCTACAGGTGAAAAGCTCTGCGCTTGACACCAAGCAGAGAACACAGACCACTTCGAGGTGTAGAGCCGTCTGGTAGACGGGGCTCTAGCCTGCGCGATCGTGTTTAACACTCTCTCTGGGAGGTCAGCGGGTACCCGTTGATGGCCCATGCGTGCAGGGACCACAAATCCGGGCGAGGATGCCAAATCGAGCATCCCGCCTGAGAGAGGAGGTCTCTCCTCAGCGGTAAAGGCCATGGGACAGCGCTGGTCAGCTGCATCAGGACAGGGAACCACGACTGGTTTGTCCAGAGCGGAGCTATGAGTAGCACTGGGCATCCCTCCCTCCTGATTCGCTCCAACACCTGAGGCAGGAGTGAGACAGGGGGAAAAGCATATAGGGGGCGGCGGGGCCAAACATGGGCCAGCGCCTCCCGGCATTTCGAGAAGAATCTCGGGCAGTGAGCGTTTTCTTGGGACGCGAACAGGTCCACCTGCGCTTTGCCAAACGTTTCCCACAGCAGCTGGATCGTCTGCGGGTGCAGAGACCATTCTCCTGCTGGGACGTTGTTTCTGGACAGCCTGTCTGGCCCCACATTTAGGTGACCAGGCACATGCGCCGCTCTCAGCGAGAGCAGGTTGTGCTGAGCCCAGACCAGGAGGTGTCCCGTCAGCCTGTAAAGGTTTCGGGACCTGACGCCGCCCTGGCGATTTATGTACGCCACCACTGACATGTTGTCCGACCGGACCAATACGTGGTGGCCTTTTATCTGGGGACAGAAGCGCCGTAGCGCTTTGTCGACTGCTATTAATTCCAAGCAGTTTATGTGAAGGAGCTTCTCCCGTACTGACCATAGGCCAGCTAGCGGTCTGCCCTCGAGCAGCGCTCCCTGCCCCGAAGTGGAGGCGTCCGTAGACACCACCTTCACACTCGAGGGGATCCCCAGACTCACACCCGACTGATACCAGTCGGTTGCTTTCCATGGTTTCAGAGCCGAAATGCACTGAAGGTCGACCCTGAGGCGAAATAGACCTGCGGTCCACGCCCTGGGGGGAACTCGTGCTTTTAGCCATAGCTGCAGTGGGCGCATGCGGAGCAGGCCCAACTGGAGTACGGAGGCTGCTGAGGCCATCAGACCCAGCATTTTCTGAAACCTTCTGAGCGGGACTATAGAGCCGTGGCGGAAGGATCTCGCGACGTGCTGAATATTCAATCCGCGCTCCGGTGACAGGCGTGCTGTCATGGATAGCGAGTCTAACACTGTTCCCAGAAAGGAAATTCTCCGACTGGGGAGCAGTGAGCTTTTCGCCCAATTGACTGTAAGGCCCAGCTCCTCGAGGTGCTCGAGTAATGCGGCCCTGTGTTCTATGAGCTCCGTTCGTGAACGAGCTAGAATCAGCCAAACGTCCAAGTAGTTCAAAACTCGCATGCCCCGAAGTCTCAGGGGGGCGAGGGCCGCGTCCATGCACTACGTGAACGTACGGGGTGCTATGGACAGGCCGAACGGCAGGACTGTGTATTGATATGCCTGGCCCTCGAAGGCGAATCTCAAGAATCGCCTGTGATGGGACGCTATTTGTATTTGAAAATAGGCGTCTTTCAGATCTATTGACATGAACCAGTCTCCTTGGCGCACTTGTGCGAGGATTTTCCTGGTCGTAAGCATTCTGAACTGGCGCTTCCCGAGCGTTCTGTTCAGCAGTCGCACATCTAGAATGGGTCTGAGCCACAATCTTTTTTCGGTACCAGAAAATATCTGCTGTATAAGCCCCCTTCGCCCTGAGATAGAGGTTCTATAGCCCCTTTTCTCAGTAGTTTTGCTATCTCGGCTCGAAGTAGATGAAACACTTCGCTATACACCGTAGTTTCGACTCGCGCCGTATAACGGCGGGGGCGTCGAGCGAACTGTAGCGAACAGCCTCTCGTTATAGTGTTCAACACCCATTCTGATACCCCGGGAAGCCTTGACCACGCATCTGCGTGAATAGCTAGGGGTAGAATGAAATCTGGGCTCTGGCCGCGGCAGGACGGCGGCTCGAGAGCCCCTGTGTACTGGGAACACAACACCGTGTTTACAGCGTTCGAGGCAGGGGGCGCGCTGATCACAGCGGGCAGCCTGGCCGCGCTCAGCTTCTCTATGGCGGGACGCGCAGAGAAAGCGAGCGGGGCGAATCCTGTGGGATTCGGCGCGTGTGAGGGAATGTGGGCACATTTACTAAATGCTGGCACATTTACTACACTGAGAATACTGTCAGCTCGCGCGACTAAATCACTGCTGTGTTTACAGCGTGCGAGGCGCGCGCTGATCACAGCCGGCAGCCTGGCCGCGTTCAGCTTCTCTGTGACGGGTTGTGCAGAGAAGACGAGCGGGGGCGAATCCCGTGAGATTCGGAGTGTCTGTGAGAAATGCGGGCGCGAGACAGCGGGCACATTTTCTGGACAGAGAACACTCGGCTCGCGCCGACTGAATCAACGCTGTGTTCACAGCGTGCGAGGTGCGCGCTAATCACAGCGGGCAGCCTGGCCGCGCTCAGCTTCTCTGTGACGGGTTGTGCATAGAAAGCGAGCGGGGGTGAATCCCGTGGGATTCGGCGTGTCAGTGAGGAAATGCGGGACAGCGGGCACATTTACTGCACTGAGAACACTGTCGGCTCGCGCCGACTAAATGTGTGTTAGTTTCGTTTTTACAGAAACCAAGGGACACGCATCGTGTAGTGTAAGCGGGCATTGTATGGGCGCGTTCACTACATTTTCTGCACAACCAACATGAGTTGGTTTATTATTTGTGCTAGCCCTGCACCGTGGCGGGCTGTGTCTGGGTGTGGGAATGGGCACTGGGACGTGGGCATTCTTACAACACTCGTAACACCATCGGCCGTGGCCGGAACACCAGAAAATGCACTCTTTATTGGATTTATCTGGGTAGCCATAGAAACGGCTTTTGTGCGCAGGGAAAGCGGGCTGAGACACCGGCTGCTTCACTGCGAAATACACTGGGACAGTCACAACGCATGGAACTGAACGAGCGAGAAGTTTCGGTGGAAATCCGTCCGCAGCGGGATCTGAACACCGTCACTTTCCTAGAGAGACTAGGAAGGCCTTGAGACCTCGGGCTTTACCTCAATCCTCGGCCGGGGCCCGCGCTGAGGGGGGCGGCGTCCAGCAGAGCGAGAGCGCGGTGTTTGATCTCGGGCCTGGCGGCGCTGCTAGTTAGCTGAAACGACGGCCTTTGTGCGCAGGCAAGCGGGCTGTGGAACCAGCAGAGCGAGAACGTCGAGGAACACGGAGCGCTCAGCTTCCGTCATCTCGGATAGCGTTAGCCACAAATGTTTCTCACCATTCAGGGTGGAAAGGCACGGGTCTCGACTGTGACGGAGCTTCGTCTTTCCCGAGAAAGCGTCTGTCCAGCCTATTGCGTGTTAGTTGCGTGAGCGCCTTTCAGTCGAGGCCGATGTAATCCACGGCTTGAGAGAGCGGACGCATCGGCTCAGTTTCAATGCCGTCTCCGGTAAGTTCGTCGAGCTCAAGCGCGGACGCGGCGGCAGACGGCGGCCGCTGTCCGTCTGGGAGCGACTCGAGCGAAGCCGGCGAAGCTGGCGGGCGAACCGGCGAGCTTTGGCGGGCTGGAAATAGCTCGGGCGCGCGCTGGGCGCGGCGCTTCTTGCGGCGCGGCATCACGGCGGGCTGGGATGCGGCTCGGAGAACGAAGCTAGGCGAGTCCGCAGAGTCACCATAGGCAAGCGTTCACAATGATGGCATCCGCCGTCAGCGAGCGCGGTGGCCGCGTGATCCTCACCCAGGCAGGACACGCAGATGACGTGGCGGTCCTCATCACTGAGTTGGGAGCGGCACGAGCCACAGAAAGGCATCTTTAAAAAGACGCAGCTCTTTTAGAACAGTAGAAAATGGGTGTTGCGTCACGTAAGCAAACACACACACTTAGCAGAGTAAAGGATATAGTACGCCGGAAAGCGCAGCAGGTACGGCGGCTGAAGGCGGCTGGGCAAGCGACTTCAAATGATGGCACGTCCCGCTGAGAAGGCTACAAGTCAACGGCGCGGCTTCTCACTCTGGATCCAGCGATGCGTGAGCTTCGCGTGAAGAGTAGAAAAATCAGAGGAAATACAGCTATCGAGGGTATTATAGGGCGAGACCACGCCTTTACTGGCGGGACATGACGAAATGGGCGCGAAGCGCCCCCATTCGTCATTACGTCACGTAGTGCCTCACTCGATAGGCTGCTGCTTTTCCAGCAAGGCAGCCAATGGGCGCGCGAGCTGTCTCGCCCTTGTCTGCTTGCTGCTGCAAAGCGTTTTACATTTTTAAAAATTAAGGATAATTTTTGGCTTCAATATCTCGAGGAAAAGAGTTTTGCCCGTTTGATCTGCGTAATATCTTACCCGTAGCGTAAGATATTACGCAGTACGAGAGATACTCTCGTAAGAGAACCGGGATTCATCCATGACGAGAACACCTCTTCAAAGTGCCAGACGCCATCAAATGTGAGCATTTGCCCACTCAAATCGGTTACAACTTGCAGTCAGGTCGAGACCCCAATGAGGACGAGCATGCAGATGAGCTTCCTGCTCCGGTTTCTGACAGTTTGTGGAGAAATTCTTTGGTTATGCAATCCGATTGTTGCAGCAGCTGTCCGGGTGGCTGGTCTCAGACGATCTTGGAGGTGAAGATGCTGGATGGGGAGGTCCTGGGCTGGTGTGGTTACACAAAGTCTGTGGTTGTGAGGCCGGTTGGATGTACTGCCAAATTCTCTGAAACTCCCTCGGAGACGGCGTATGGTAGAGAAATGCAATTCAATTCACGGGCAACAGCTCTGGTGGACATTCCTGCAGTCAGCATGCCAATTGCACACTCCCTCAAAACTTGCGACATCTGTGGCATTGTGCTGTGTGATAAAACTGCACATTTTAGAGTGGCCTTTTATTGTGGCCAGCCTAAGGCACACCTGTGCAATAATCATGCTGTCTAATCAGCATCTTGATATGTCACACCTGTGAGGTGGATGGATTATCTCGGCAAAAGAGAAGTACTCACTAACACAGATTTAGACAGATTTTGTGAACAATATTTAAGAGAAATAGGCCTTTTGTGTACATGGAAAAAGAAAAAGTCTTAGATCTTAGAGTTCAGCTCATGAAAAATAGGGGCAAAAACAAAAGTGTTGCATTTATGTTCAGTGTATAGTATATTTGTAAGGAAAATTATTAGAATTATCCAAATATATTTTTTGCATGATTTTGTAATGCACCTATAAGAATAGTAATACACATACTATATCTGCACATATTATGATCTGCACGTTTTCTATAGAACCTAATAAGGTATAAAACAACTGTCAGTTGACGAGGGTGAGGATGAGGTGTCATACTGTGATGAGGAAGATGAGGTCATAGTGACATAGTGAATCCTGCAGGGAGAGAGTGGGGGTGAGAGTGAAGATGCGATGATGATGAAGATGGATATGATAACCTAATGATATGATGGTTTGGTAATACTTGTGTTCCACTATGGTACAATATTGTCTGAGAGCAACAGCTGGATAGTATATATTACTTTTTATTAAATAGGCAATTTGTAATACATTAAAAACTGGATAAATGTATTTGTTCAAATGTCTGGTTATAGAAAAGTTTTCAATAAATATATTTATTTTTTTTCTACGTGAAAATGTCAATTTGTCTATTGTGGTACAATGTTGCCTTGAGGCAACACACTTTTAAAAATTAAATAAATTCAAAATTAATGAAAATCTTTATTGATATTGTTATAGTGTCCAATTCTAAGCAGGAAAAACACCACAGATATTTTTTTCTCAATGATATCATATTGCGTACGTATAAACCAAAAACAGAGATAGTCAGGTTTGGGATATTGCATAAAAATGTTGGATAGAAACACCAGGATGCAAATAAAGTTCTCGGAATGCACCAAAACAAACAAACAAACAAACAAAATTCACAGCTAAAATGGAACTTGTTTTGTGTGTAGGTCTAATTGACCCTTCGCGTGGAGCTTGATTGACAGGTAATCTGACCAATCATACTTCGCTATCCGCCATTTTGTCCGACAAAGCAGTCAAGAGAGATTAGATTAACATGGGAGGATTTGAACTTGAAAAACGGAGTGTACTGACGCCTTTCAACGGTTAAAACAACATTCCTTCTTATGTTCGTTCATGTTTATTTGATGCTATAAATAAACTAGAAGGAAGAGATGATCGTATCACGAGCAGCTTTAACTGATGTTCTACACCGATCTGTCACGACACATTAAAAAGCCACAAAACGGTATTTATTGTTTAAATTTCTTTTAAAAAATGACCAAATTTGAAAGGTGAGACTTTGTTTACTATGTTTAATATAATATGATATAATATGAAAAGTAACCGAAAAGTAACCTGGTCTGTCCTGTCTGTCAGCGTGTTGTCAGTCTCCTCTCTGCTCCGCGATGTATTTTTCACTGTGTGAGAACATGAGAGCGGCGTAGCTTGTCGGACATAGCGACAGTAACTAAGGGGGGCGGGTCTTTGCGAAGGGTCAATTGTGACTGTATCTATCAATCTCTGTGTCCATGTATTTTGTGTGTGTGTGTGTGTGTGTGTGTGTGTGTGTGTGTGTGTGCACTAGATGTGTGGCACATGGCTGGTTAAGCAGATACAGAAACAGAAGCTTGTTTCCTAATTAAAGAGAACTGATAAAGGCAGTAACCCAGTATACCATGCCAGGCAGTGCCAGCCTGCTCTGCGCCTACTGATAGCGCTTTAGAGATGAAAGCTCTGTTAAAGACTGTTTAATGTCCCTCTCAAAGACCTGCTTTAGAAAATCCCCTCAGATCACACCATAGAGAACTTTTAATGGGTTCAGGATATTCAGTTCAGGGTCCCTGGAGGAGCAGAGAGAGTCTAAACTACCAGGCTTCATTAGTTTGGTAAAGGAGGACTTGATATGCATAAAGTGCTATGTCTTTTATGCAAGTAAACTCTTTTAAAATACTGTCAAACTGATTTTTGTCATCTGCTACAACTTTGTTCATTCGTTGTTGCTCATCTTAGGGATGCACCGATATTAAAGTATTACAAATTTCTAAATGCATTGATATTATTGTGAATGTTTCATTTGTTTTATTTTAGCTTGTAATTTGTAATTAAAAAAATATCATAATTCTCTGGTGAATTGATCGACTTCTGTCTGGTGACGCATACCAGACTTCTCCAATCATGTAGTCCGCTTAAATCCTGCCGTTTCTTACAATTGATTGCAAGCTCGCATTCAGATCTGCCTCCATCCAATCAAAAACCGATGGATAGAACCAGGTCCTGGCCTGCATTTTTTTTCTTTTTCGAAGATCTGATAAACTTTGATGTACATTACAATATGGAAGAAAAGATCTAGTTCCATTAATCACAACTTTAAAATTCTAACTGTTATCAATGCTGATAATTACTTTCTTGTTATGTCTGAAAACAGTGTAATCTGAACAAGTAAGGCCTCACATCCACTTTTTTCCTGATCAACTAAGGGGAAAAAATCTTGCAGTAAATCGTGCTGATTAAATATAACGATCGCGTCAAACCTTTCAAATTATACAGTACTTTGTTCTCAAATTGTTAATGTTAACAACATCAGCATTGCGTGACTACATTTAATGTGTAGCCTATTATGGCTACCTGTAGTTCAGTTTCCATTTCTGTGCAGTCTTTCTGATTGCCATACCAATAAATTAATGTTTCTTTACTGGTTTTCTTTGAAATAAAAAAACACACGTATCTGTAATCCGATGCATATTTAAAACTGGAGTATATATAATTTCAGAGGAGGCGGTTGGTTTTCTTGGAGTAGAGGTGAATTACTCCCTCTCATAGCTAGCACAAAATAATTCATATTTAGGCTACCATAATAGCAAAACGAAAAAAGCCACAACAAAGGAAACTCTGTAACTGTGTGAATTAAGCAAACAAGTGTGCTACTGTTACACGATTGAACTATTGATGTCCTACCTGTCCAACAGAAAAAAATCCGTCATGCGTCCGTTTTGAACCCCTTCAAATGCCACCTTTCAAAAGGCCTGATGTTTATCCTTGTTTTTGCGTGGGCCCGGTCGCAGTCTCTTTTTTCCTCTACCCACTCCGAAGTCCGAATTATTTTACAACTGGACTGGTGAATGTCCAGTTGTCACTGGTGATTTTCGTTTGAACCTTTCTGGATCCGGAAGTGCTGTGAGAAAAGGCTAAACATTTCCACCTCCAACATCCTCACACGCAATATAGCCTACTAGCCGGGACTCCTTCTTTATGTGTACGGATGTGACGTAATGACGCAAAGACATGCTCGAATTTCCCGCAGAAATCCACCAGTACCACTGGAATTAAAATCATTATTACAAGCTAACGGTTTTGAATCGGGCAATAGCAAGCAGATATTTTTGTACACTGGCTGGTTATGTTTTTTTTAATTATTATTATTTTGGATCATTTTTAACCCAAAAAAGTTATATATATATATTATTATTACTTCAAATAAATCAGTAATATCCACCCGATACATCATACATCCCATCTACTGGAGCTCTCAGTTAACAATACAGCGATTTAATGTATAACATGTTTAGTCTTCATATTCATGTAACAACATTGTATTGCTTAATATGAGCAAGTGTGTGTAGAGTTATTCCATTCGTTATTTAAGGACAACACATTATGATGTTGTCTGTGTGGCTAGATGTCTCTATGTCAGCGATAAAGTTAAGCCTCTTAATGCCACACAGCCGGACCACAGCGTCTGACATCACCACATGAGCATCAGAGCAATTCATCACTCACACAGTCCTGCTTTGACATGCACTGGGGTCATGGAATGAACCCTAAATGATAACGTCCTTCAAGAAAGAACTGAACTGAGAGTTGCTATAAGTGTCTATAGAACAAAAAGCAAACAATTATAGGGTTAGTTAACCCCCCAAAAAATTATATCATTTACCCAGCCTTATGTTGATTCAAACATGTATGACTTTCCATGTAAGAAGAACATGTAAGAAGATCTTTTGAAGAACGCTGGGGTCCAAAACAAAATTCTCCCTTTGGCATTCAATAATAATAAAAAGTATGTTCCACAGAAGAAAGTCATACAGATTTGGAATTACATGACAGTGACTGAATAAATTCATTTTGTTGGGCGAACTATCCCTGATTTTTTTTTTTTTTTTTTTCACCATTAAATTTGTGCACTTAAATACAGATAATGTCCAAAGCACTACTAACTCATTCAGTGTCGATACTCATGCAGTGCAATACAGGCCAATTTCACACTCAGTGTGAGAGTGATTAATTCATACTTTAAGGATGTCTTTACAGAATGAGAGCAATTCTTTACACTATTCATTCAATGAATCATGTGTGAGCTCCAGCCACCACTGAAATAATGATGGCATAATAGCAGCTAACGCAGAACGCCAGATTACCTCATATTTATAACTGTCTACCACCGTGCTATAATCTGCTGTGACAGAGAAACATGTGAGGAGCGCAGCAGCGACTCCTTCCATGTAATGCAACAAATGCAAGATTCCCCTGTTGTGCATGTGCTGTGAATAACTGTGATAATCACGGGACAATGGCTTCATTTATCAAGCTAACCCAGCAGCCTTGTACAGTATGATTAAAGTGCTTTGCATTTTCCGGGCTTATTTTAGGTTTTAGGGCAGGAGGAAGAGACAGAAACGTGTATCATGGAAGAGAAGTGGTCAACAAGGACATCATTAGAAGATCAAATAGATTCACATCTAAGTTCACATCGGTTCGTTTTTGGTTTCAAATTTATATATTGTATGTCAGTGTCTGGCGTGTTCTCCTATGCCTCAAACAAGTTAACATGAACAGTTTATTTTGGAATTTTTTTTTTTTCCAAAAAGTGACTACTGTTTCCAGATGCTTGCTAAATCAGTTTATTACTGTATTCCATCGTCCGTCAACCTCCTGATGAATGACTTCCTCTCATTGTCATGGCGACACAGTTACGCCATTCACCTAAATGATGATGGTCTCATTCACCTCCCCAAACAATAGCCACACTGGATGTTAAATATAGATTTTGATGACTGAAGACAATTTTTCACATGGAAAATAGTGATGTGAAACTTCACACTGTGTGTAACTGTCTCGCATGTGTATTAGTTATTACTGTTGTAAACACGGAATACGTGATGGATGGAAATGGGGAAATCCAAAGGGAGGATCAGAGCTACCCTTCCTGTGGGAGGACAGTCATGGCCCTGAAGGGATGAGTTGGATGGAGGGATATAAAGAATGAAAGAAGAAGAGTCCCAGGTGGACAAAAATAGGTCCAAGGAAAATGGAAACTGATTCCTTCATTGATTGTCACAACAGATCCTACCTTTTCTCATTCTTTTTTCTCCCTCACACCCTCACTGCATCAGAGAATGGTATTCTTTATTCTATCACTAGAAGAGACACAGCACTTCGCTTGTTGTCTTGAGTTTAGGGGCTTCAGGCTCCTTATGTTCTACTCATCTACAAGGTGTTTGACCTCTGTCTAAAGGCCTAAAAACATAACATCAGCTTATTTGAACATACGAAGTACATTATGTAACTAATTATAACTACAGCGCATTAAAATGACATTTGATTTTTTTAATTCATAAATTATTTTAATATTTTTATGTTTTGCAAACTTTATTGGAAACTTTATTTTGTTGATTAGTTTGGTCTGTGTATTTAAGCTTTGTGTTTCCCTAAGTTCATTTTCAGTTCTCGTCATGTTTATTATTCCTGAGTTTCCCTTGCTTGTGATTAAATGTCATCTAGTAAAAATTGATTTTAGTAAAAAAAAAAAAAAAAAAAAAATAACAACAAAATTGTCTGGCTTTAATGATAATTACTTAATTTTAATAAATAATTATTATTATAACCATAATCCATTACACAGAAGACATTTTAGTTTAATAATTAATATTAAGCATTTAGTTTAAATGAATTATACATACAGATAATGTGTAATATAAATAAGCTGTAGAAACGATGGATAACGCTTTAAAAATTACTACGTCATCTTACATGTTTGAGTGTCTGTATTTTAACTTTTGCAAAAGAGTTTTGAATCGAGCAAGCTCTCTCGTGAGAAGTGTATTATAGTTTCTATCTGTTGCAAGGCATATGATTGGCTGTTCGTTACTGATGTCATACATTCATGTGCATGCGCTCCATGAACTTAGCATCAAAGCCTGAGTTGACAAAGAAAGTTGATGATGGTACCAACAAAGCTGGATTGGAGTGGTTTGGTTTTGTCAACTCGAAACTAATCCTGTAACCCTGAATTTGTTCAACTACCATCATGGTACAGACCCCAGGTGTGTGAGCCGGCAACATTGTCCATCCCCGTGGGGCTGCTAGTAGTGTATGAGGGCATGGAGGAAAACCCTGCCAACACTCCTCCCACCGAAGGTGAGCTGCAACTGGCTTCTTAAAGGGGTGGTTGATTGCGATTTCACTTTTTTCATTTTACATAGTGTGTAATGTTGCTGTTGGTGCATAAACATTATCTGCAAAGTTGCAGCGCTGAAAGTTCAATGTAAGCAGAGATATCGTCTTTTAAAAACCAGGAAGTGTAAATGCCTACAAAAACGACTCGATTGGGACTACAGCTGGGTTTTAGACGTCACTAACCCATACATTTGCATCAACCCTCCCTCCGGAATACGCAAAAAAGGGCATGGCCATATTTCTGCAGCTTTGCTGAAGAGGAAGAGTTACAGGGGAGAGCTAGCCATGCCGTCGAAAGTGTGTTATTTTCATCCAGCTGTCAGGTCTTCTGTGTTCGGGCTTCCTACAGACGCTGTTGTTCGTCAACAGTGGCTACAATTTATGTTTGATTATGTTTCTGACGATTACAATCGTAGTTTAGCTCTTTGTGCGGCACATTTCACTGAAGACAGCTTCCTGAATCTCCAACAATTCAATGCCGGATTCCACAAGAAACTGTTGCTAAAACCTGAAGCTGTTCCAACGTTAAAACCAGAGGAAGCAGTTGTTGGGCCACAACCTGTAAGTAAGAATTAATAATTTTAAACGTATTTGTCTAATTTTAGACGTGGTTTCGTTTTATCAAGGACGTAAACAAATGCCAGCACTGGCTTTATAGTCACTTGTTATGCTATTTCGTGTTTCTATGGCAAACGCGTACAAACATTTTGGACCTGAATTTGTAATCATATAGATTTTGTAAATGTATTTGCCATGTATAGCTACTTTGTGACGTAGTTTTTCGATTTGATCATGAATGTGATCAATGTCAACAGTGTTTGTTTATAGTAGCCAGTTATATCGATGCTAAGAAAACGATACACAGAGTAAACTAAGTTTTGTTAATAGCTAAACGGTTGTTCATTATATCGATAAAACAATAACTTTAAAAAACTGTATTACTCATGTAATCATTTGTTTAAAATGTTTAATCAAGATAAAAACGTATCTCAAAAAGCTAACAAGCAGCAGTAGCATTTTCAATTATAACAGGCTATCAAACTTCTTATGTAATAATAGAAGAATAGAATAATAATAATTCAAAAACGTACCATTCAGAAACGTTTTGTAACAGCCGTGCTTGGTGAGGTTCTGACTCTCTTCATCGCCGCTTTCTGGGTCTGATTCTGGCTCAAACTGATACGGCAGTATCGACTCCATTGTTTACATGGACCACATGAGACTCATGCCCGTAAAGGCAAGGGGCGTGGCGGTTCCGGACAACGTGTGCTACGCAGTTTAGCCAATTACAACACACCGGCCCAAACTAACCAATCTGAGCCCACTGCCTGTTTCTGAGGGAGTGGTTTCATAGAATCAGGAAGTAAACCGGTCGTTCAAATGACAGAGGTGAAAGCGGCTTACAATAAAGGTGAAATTTAAGAAAAATAATACTTTTAAAAAAAGAAAAACCATGAATACATGTTATATTGCACCCCATAAACACAATCATGCAAAGAAAAAAAGCAGTAAACCACCCCTTTAAAACTGTCTTTATGATTTGAAAGAGAATATCTAGTATCTATAATATCTAACTAGTCCTGCCCTCCTATGTCTTCACTGGTCCCGTGCTCCCCATCTCCGTCTAGTCAAGAGAATTGCCTAGCTCCGCCTCCAGCCGCAGAGCCCATCTCTCATGGACTGTTGACTGTTGAATGTCACATGGACTCATCTGCTCTTCGTCTTCACCTGAGGCTCCACCTCCATCGGCTTTGTCTCAAGTCAGTCACCCTCACCTGGTGTCGTCAGCCAAGTCTTCACCATGGATACTCCCTCCCTCGACTCCACCGTGGGCCATTGTCCTTGATGTTTTCTGGGTCCTTTTCTGGCTACTAGGGCTGTCACTTTTGTGAAAAAATCCTGTTCGATTTTTGAGACATAAGTGTTCATTGAATCGATTGTAAAATCGATTTTCTATGTCTAGACGTTTCCATTTTCGCCAAATACAGGAAAATCCACGGACATCTAACAGGCATTAGGACGAACAAGAGGGCGCTTGAGACGCGCACAAGTCAGCAATATTTCTGATGATTTATTGGCGTGAAGTTTCGTGCACAATGACAAACAGGAGTGCAAAATTCAGGGATTGAAATTAACACCCTCCAACCCGCCAAATGCGGGTAGAAATGAACTTTGGCAGGTAACGCTGTCAAATCACTAACCAATCTGGCGTGTTTCTATGTTTACTCACTTTGCTGGGGAAGTTTATCTAAGCCAAATCTGCGCGGATTCAGCGCAAATACGCAACTTGTGAGTCCTCTTGATATATTAAATACAGCGTATTGCGCAGAATCTGCGCATTTCTGGCTTACTTGAACACACACACACACGTCACCTGGCAACAAATACGGTGCGCTTGTTCACTTGCATTGAAGTAATAGCGAATATTAAAAAGCATTTGGTTAACAGAAAAGACATTGTTATTTTCCAACATCCTACATGTTCTGTGTACCGTATTGATCTGTCCACCTAAAACACATTTTTGGTAAAAAAAAAAAAAAGAAAAGAAAAGAAAAGAAAAAGCCGTTAAAATCGAATCCACCTTTTCGTTTTCAAAACTTGTGTTGGTTGGTCCGATCGATTGTGCAATCGATTTTCGAAAGTAAAGTGACAGCCCTACTGGCTACTGCTGCGGCTCCTCCATGTCTACTCCCACCATCATCGCCGCCCTGGTTTTCCCTCTGTCCCCGGTTTCCTGCACTTTGCTTGCTCTGCGTCCACATCCAGAGCCCCAGCCCTCCCCAGTTGGGTATTTACTTCACGAGGACGCGCCTTCCGGGGCATGAGGGGTGTAATGTAACCTGTATGTCTGTGGTGTTTTGGTTCTATTTTTACTGTTTGCCTTTGTTCCCTATCATTGTAAGTTGACCTGGTTTCCTAGTGTGTGCCAGATTATTCCCTTCGTTACTGATTATGTTCACATGTTGTTAGTTTAGTTACCTCATTACTTCTCTCTGTGTATTTAAGCCCTTAGTTCTCCTCAGTGTTTTTGCTTAAACATTACGTGTTTGGTTAGTGTTTCTTATTCCTGTTCCTGTATTCTCCTGAGTGTCAGTTATTTAAAGGTTCTCTAAGCGATCCTGGGTGACATCACTTCTTGTTGACGTTCGAACTATTGTCAAACAAAACGGAGGCTAGCTAGACCCTCCCTTGCCCTCCCTCCTCCTCATCCGTGCACTAACCCCTCAAACCCACCCCCAAACCATTCTTGTCGGTTATTGGCTGGAACAGTTTGTTATGTTTCGTAGAGCGGGTTGCTAGAGTTTGTTTTTGTAGCCGTTTGTGGAGCCTGGGGTGTCTGCAGAGACCGCGTTTTTTTACAGTGTGTTCAGGGGACAGGCAGCTAGCGGATAGTGAGGTAATGTTTGCTGTATGTGACAAAAAATGTTTTGGCCTTAAAAAACGCGTGACATCGCTTAGAGCACCTTTAAAAAGAATATAATACATTTGACCTGTGCTGGCAAAATGTTGAGGTTTCACAAAAATTTGTTCATTAAATCCTCGTCTAGCAAACTCATTGCTCCAAATCATGTATAATTTATGAGAGGTGTTTTAATAATCCTATGTTTTAATAATCTATTAAAAATGGCTGTTTTTCTCTGCTTGCGTCTGGATGACTGGTGCTTCCCCTCAGCACAAGTTTGGTATTGTTGTGATGTGACGTGTAGCCAAGTATGGTGCCCCATACTCTGAAAATGTGTCCTTTGCATTTCACCCATCCAAGTGGTGGAAAGAGTACTGAAAAATTGTCCTTAAAGGGTACCTATCATGGAATTTTGAAAATTACCTTTCATGTAGTGTGTAACATAGATCTAAGTGAACAAAAACATCCTGCAAAGTTTTAAATATGAAAGTTCACCGTATACAAAGTTATTGTCTCGCAAAAGCAAGTGTCGACTCTGAGTCAAGGTTATTATAGTTTTGCATTTTTCATTAGTTTTTATTTTTATTTCGTTTTTAATTTTTGTTTTCAAATTCAGTTTAGTTTTAATTAGTTTTTAAAGTGGGTTTGCTAGTTTAGTTTAGTTTTTATTTTTTGAAAATGCTTAGTTTTAGTTTAGTTTTTTATTAGTTTTAGTGTTAGTTTTAGTCCTTTTTTTGGATTTTGGGTTATTTGTAAGGGGCAAGATTCAAAAAGGTCAAAAAAAGAATTGTGTAATAATAACTCAACAAAAACATCATACAATTTTAGAAATATCTATTCAACAATAAAACCAGTACATAAAATGTACATATGGGCACAAATATGTAAACAGTCTACACAAGACTCCGCAGTAAAGTGCAAAATGTGTAAGTGCCAGGAAAAAAACTAAATAGCAAATAGACTAAAGACGACATACACAATATTTCTTACTTATTTAGAAATGCAGTATAGTAAGTCTTGCTAGTCTTTGACCTATTTAAAGTAGGCTAATACTGAACGTGAAACAAAATCTGGAACAAAAAAGTAGGATTAACAGTTTTCTAGCAATATTAATTATTAAAATCAAGCACAAAAAAGAGTTCATACCCAAACAGAGTATTAAAAACCTCCTTGCAAGGTAAGTATTGCTAGTCTTTGTCCGATTTAAAGTAATACTGAATATGAAAATAAAAATTAAAAAAATCTTGAACACAAAAGTAGATTAAAAAAGTATTAACACAAAAATAATACTCTGAGTATTAAAAATCTCAAAATACATGAAGAAAATCATTGAGCAAATACAGGTTATTTCTCATTAAAGAGCAGTGAATTCTTTTCTATTTTTATTTTGTTGTTTGATTAATATTAAGTGCACAGACGGCATTAGGTTTACTACGCACTGTCACTTTAAGACCGAGTGCAATCCAATTGCACTGATGCACATCCGATATTCTCACAACTGTATGTTCTGTAAAGACATAACTGACTGTGTTTACGTGAATACTCTCCAAAACGGACATTTAGACATAATGTGTATTTGTCCATTCAGACGCGAAAGAGAGCTCAATTCAGTCCTTGCCAATGGATTATCCAAAGCGTCCGACTCCGCGGTATTAAACATATAGGCTACATATAGGCCTAAGTCACACTGTCTAATATTCGCACAACCTTTGAACTAAAAATAAAATAAAAAGTGCATTCATGATCTTTTGCATGACGCGGGCCAAAAAATTAATGCCAGGCCGGCTAACATTACTCATCTATATTGAAGCAGCAAACATTCAGTGTAAGAGTAAAATAATGATATAACATTACTATTTCATATTTGAATCACATTCACAGCTTATATATATTTGACATCGACAACCCAAGTGCATTTTACCTCAGATTTGCGAATAGTTAACTTTCTAAAGAAGGCGCAATCGCTTCTCGGGTCGACATTAACACACTATACACTTTTTAATGTGTGATTGATTGTGTAAAGGTGTTCACAACAAGATACCAACCTTTCGCGAACTTGCTTTAAACGTTGAACCCTCGTTTTCATGGAGACGCGGAGTGCACGGAGGGGAGTGGCTGTGTGTCTGTGTGTGTGTGCGCGCGCGCGCATGTGACAGAGAGACGGAGGGGGAGAGCAGGGAAAGGAAATGCAGCTGAACGAATACACTGCGTGTTTTGAATAGCGTTAAAAAATTAAAAACATTGACAAAGACGAAAACTAAGGACATTTACTCTATAATTTTATTTTATTTTAGTTAGTTTTGCCAAACACACATTGTTTTAGTTAGTTATCGTTTTTTTGTAATGCCTCGTTTTTATTTTTATTTCAGTTAACGACAATGTTTTTCCCACCTAGTTTTCGTTTTTTCGTTCGTTTTCGTTAACGATTATAACCTTGCTCTGAGTCGCTGATATGAATTGATAGACGAACGATGCATTTTCTCTAACTTTCGTACGTCACTTGTACAAGTTATTTGAATTCGACACGCCCACTCAGTGCGCGCGCCGAGCAGACAGAGAAACCTGACAACATCATGTCGACGAGACTCTGTTCTGAAGTGCGAATCAAAAGCAAACTTTTTTTTTCACTGCCCAGGGACGAGCATGTGAAGACTCAGTGGCTAGAGTTTATATTTACAACTATACCACACAATATCAATATATCAATATCAACTTTATTTGTATAGCACACTTAAAACAACCAAGGTTGACCAAGGTGCTTCACAAGATAAGCCACCTTGATCTGTGTTCGCGTTATTTTAATGACGATCGCTTCACAAACACAAATGCTTTCAAGTGTGGATTTGCGAGTCGCCTGATATTGAAGGGACGTTCAATACCAAGTTTATTTGGATCAGCTTCCTCCTCCGAATCACAACCTGTAAGTACTATTAATAATTGTTGCTTTTATGTGTGTGTGTGTGTGTGTGTGTGTGTGTGTGTGTGTGTGTGTGTGTGTGTGTGTGTGTGTGTGTGCGTGCGTGCGTGTGTGTGGTGAGAGAGTGAGAGTTACGCTCAGCAGCCTCTAGGTCTCCAATGTCATTTTTTTTGTTTTTTGAAATATGTGAAATTATGTGAAGCGTATTGTAGTAGCTACTGCAGTGCTTTATCAATATGTTTAAGCTTTGGGCTAACGCAAAAATAACTGACTGCGTCATCTGACCAATCACCGCCGATTAGCGTCACGCAAAGGAGGGGTTTGGACAAATGAGTCGTCAAACGAATCATTAGGGAGTCGGTGAGCAAATCAGGTAAAAATAAATGCATATTATAAGACAACAAAAGTGTTTTTTTGTCATTGCATGCGTGTAAAACTGTTGTTGGGGACTCCCAGAACATTATTAGGAACATTTTAAATGCCATAATAGGTACCCTTTAAGGAAAAGTATTGCTATTTAAGAAATAATTTACTTGAGTACAAGTAGAAGTACTGAAAAATAATATGACTCAAGTAAGATTAAACAAGTAGTTTGCTGAAAAACTACTCAAGTTACTACGTTACAAAGTACTTTACACTCTAAAAAAATATGGTTCTTTAAGGGTTCTTTACAAGTAGGAGCAGTTCTATTTAGAACCGCATTGTCCTGAAGAACCCTTTATATGCTGAAATGGAGTTTAGGGTTCTTTACTCCCGCCTTTTTATTTTTCAAATCTGTAACTGACAAAGCCTCATCATTACTGATTTTCTGGAGCTCAGCTATACAACTATACACAGACTGTCAACATACTCTCAACAGGTAAATTATTTCTTTCTTATAATGTCTATAAATTAGAACTTTAAAAATAAACTGGTTTCTTACCAATAATGTATTTTTCTCTTTTTATTTTAACAGAATATGTAGTGTGAGCAGCTCTGTTCAGTTAAGGATAGTCATCATCTCTTCTCCACAAAGTAAGTAGCCTAAGAGATATGGAATTTACGATCCATGTTTGTTTTTTAAAAGTTTTACTTTATGCCTAAACATAACTAGTCACAAAAAAAACATTAAAGCTATCTAATTGATTTCACTTTTTAACACGGTAAAGGGCTCATACTGTCCATTTTTGCTAATTTTGGCCTTAATGAACATAATTGTTTTTACATAATTAAATGGAAGAGACACAATCTAACTCTAAACTCGATTGTGTATTTCAGATGATGTTCCGTACCATAACCTCATCATCTGCAGAGAGAAACTGCTCAGAATACACACATAATGAAGGACGTAAAGACATCATAGGAGATTGTGAAGATATTTCACTGGAACTTGGTCTTCATTACATCTATATCGTGTTCAATGTCAATGATATTTATTAGTTGTGGCGAGTAGAACGAGGCCGAGGGCCGTGAGAGAACGACGCAAGGATTACTGATGAGCGACACCTGCGCGCTGCACCGGTCTCGTATCTCTCACGCAGGAGCTTCGGAAGCTTGGTAGGAGGAGCGACGACAACAGTGAAGGACGAGGACTAGGCCTGGACTATTTATGATATGTTATGTTATGTTTTGTTTTAATATGTGGCGGCAGTCACCCTTCTTCAGTGAGGGGCTGTCACCTTCCATTTTGTATTTGTTTATTTTATGATTATTAAAGTGTGATTATTGTGTTTGCCAGTTCCCGCCTCCTCCTTCCCACAACAACATACTTTGCTACATTAATGTATTCAGCTAACAACTGTTGTCACAGCACTGTCATTTTTGCTACAATCTGCCGTGTACAAAATAAATGTACAATAAAACACAACATGCTGTTTTTTAATGTAAAACACAAATATAGGCAACAATATATAATAAGACAAGGCAGATACAATATTAAATACAATATTACCAAATAAAATATAAAAATAATATTATTAATAGTAGTATTAATAATATACTAAAATACTGATTTCAATAAAAATAAATATTGTTCAAAAGGTTATTTATACAACAATTAAGGTCATATAGTAGTTTCAAAGTATGGGTCTTTATGGAACCTTATACAAAGGGGTTCTATTTAGCACCAAAAAGGGTTCTGCTATTGTTACAAGCCGAAGAACCATAATTTGGTACTATTTAGTACCATTTTTCTTAAGAGTGTATTAATTTTCTGTTTTTACCCAAAATCAGATGATGTGAGCATTATGGAGCTGTTATGTGTGTTTCATTCATTCCAGAAACCAGAGGGTGCCTTCGGCAGAAAGATTCATGAAAATATTAAACTTATCATATTCCAGGAAATCCCTTGTATGGACATCAGATATTGCTACAGCTGAATAACATGCAGATAGATGCATTTTGACTAATGAAACATGAAGGCAATAAACATGCTTGTGACAGCGTTCTTCAAGTAATTTCAGGTATTTTCACAAGAATTATGTATATCTATAATGCAATGCTAATTGACATAGCCTGTATCACAGTATATATATATATATATATATATATATATATATATAAAGCCTGTATCACAGTAAGTACTGTACAAGCAAGTACTCTCAAACAAGACTGACATGTGTGTATATATATATATATTAATTCTGGAGCAAAACGTGATATTAATCTCATAAATTGTCGCGTTTGACGCTATGCTAAGCAAACATAACTATATCTGTTGCCAAGAGTGATTGTTTTATTATTAATTTTGAAAACGAATAACGAATGTTTTTTAAGAAGGGCAAAAGCAAAGAAGGGTAAGTGAGATGTCTGATTAAAGAAGTGAGGTATTAAAACAGTATGAAAAATAAAGTGGGGTGCGGGTTAACATGTTAAATAAAGTGCTATTTTTGTCGTTCTACAGAATATGTGCTGGGAGCACTGTGTTTCTATAGTAGCTAACGAACTACACTTTTTGTGCATCTGATTGACAGATCACACAATCTTTATTCACTGTTGTTGAGGTCACTTCAGCTTCGTACAAAGTTTGCTTAGTAAATGCATTGTTGCATTGTTAAACTGGGCAATCAATCTGTACTAATAAACTGAAATGTGCGCATGCATTTTAGACACTTACATTGATCTTTCTCCGTCCATGCAATAACTGCATCCTTGTGTAAGCCGAGTTTTCAATTTACTTTAACTGCTCAATGCTCTGGTAATATCAATGGCATGACCCATTCCAGGAGCTGCCAAAATTACAATGTAAAATCAGAATATGAGCATAGCTCACTTTACATGCACCAAAATATTGAAAAGTTAGCGATACTGATTCAAACCGGCAACAGGCATAAGCTGTCCATAAACAATCAGTGTACGGTTTTGAGAACATATTTTAACATCATACTTGTTTATATTCTGTATCTTTCTGAATAAAATCATACATTTTTATGCAAGGCATCAGGCGTTTCCATCACGTGAAAAGACCGTCGCGACACACGTTTAGGTGACTCACATCGCACCCCTGTATGTTGCTTTGCATAAAATTAAACGACATACAGAACAATAACGAATTTATAGATGAAATAAAATGTATTTTATTTTATTCCAACCTGTATTTTACCGAAGACATGCACCATGCTTGCATTTTGACCGAGCTGCACTGCTCTCTCCTGAAGAGGTCGCAAAAAGCCTGTGATAAACAACTCAACCCCTGGGTTGTTAAGTATGACCCAGGAGCTGGGTAACACAAGAAAACTACCCAAACACTGGGTTGTTACATCTGTAACGTCTCTAATAATCTTTGTGCTACTGGGTAACACAAAAACTAACCAAATACTGAAAAAATAACCCAAGAATTTAGAAGTAGTCAGACCTGTCTGTTATTGTTACTAAAAAAAAAAAAAAAAACTTTCCTTTTCCTTTAAATCCTCCCTTGTATGGCTTATGCTACTCTGAGGAATGCCTTAACTTTGTATTTTAAGCACTTTTCGTTTTTGCCTTTACTTAGTTAGTAAGTTAGTTAGTTAGTAAGTCGCTTTGTAATGTAACGTATTGGCTGAAGTGCAGTAGTTTTAAAAGTGTCTGTCAAACACCAGCTCACCCTGTTGCTCCTTCAGCACCTTTGTCAAAGTACTTTGTACTTTTGGTGAAAAATAGCAAAGTTGAATATTTTAGTCAACTCAAGTAAAAGTAAAAGTAATTTAATTATAGGCTACTCAAGAAAGTAGATTTTTTTTTAAATTGTACTCAAGTACGAAATTATTTGTAATTAGTTACTTTCCACCTCTGGTGCACACACAACAGCAGTGAATATTGAACCATAACTGCCCCCTTATTGTTGTAAAGCGCAGCATTCCAACTTTGTGAATATGCATAGCGAATTCTCGATGGCTTGAGTCTGAGCCCAGCAGGCACCCGACGTCAATATGACATAAGATTAACAATGAAACCCCACGTCAGACATTGGATTGGTTGGAAATGAAAATCTGATTGACGTCAGAACCCAACGTCATTACAGGGCTAGTCAGTGCATTTGTAAGTTGTGTCTTATTGTTTACAAACTTGTTTCATCCTTTCAATATAAAAGTCTTTGCTAGAGACTCATATAGTCTTTGCTGCCATCTAAAAATATGACTTAGTGATTAATAATATTTAAATAAACAATATTAGCCATTATAAAAGTATAAAACGTTTGTACAATGGGAAATGAACACTAGCAGACAGTTCAGTCAAAAGTACAAAAGCAGCGCTAGTTATAGTAGCCTACATGATTTCAGTTTAAAAATATAAAGTTATAAAACTTTGCTCTTAGCCAAATTAATTTGTTCTAGAACAAGTAATGAATGACCAAAAATTGCCTGTTTGATATATCCAAAATGAATTAAACCTCATGTTTAAACGCTATCTACATAAAAGCTAGCAGCAAATTCCCGAGGGGTTGGCTGAGATAAAGCTGTTCTCAGCGGGTATATATGAGCGCTGAATGGCCGCTGACAGGCTGGTGCTCAATCTCAGAAAATTGTCAAATGTTGTTGATGTATGTATGTTTGTCGCATATTTGAGGTCTACATAACTTACATTCTTGCCTAAAAAACTCTTAAAACTACATTTCGTGACAAAGCAACAGTAGTATTTGTAAAATTATGCTGGTTTGCTCGTCAGCCATGACATTCTCTGTGTTACAAGCGGAGTGATACTACAAATGGTTTAACGGTTCCAGTGCTGATACTGGGGGATTATTGCACGGGTGAAAAAGGCTCTTGTGCACACACTCTAAGTGCACTTGCACTGTGCGCTTTAGACCCTGCGCTTCCTTAAAATAGGGCCCTATGTCTCACTAGCATACTGCTTCCCATACAGAGATTCATCAGGAGTTGTGTTTTTTGAGAGACCCCCTTCTTCCTCTGTAGAGTTGAGATTGAGCCCACCTCTCACTGGAGAGAGAGAGAGAGAGCGCAGTAGTGACTGGGTTCAAGCTAATACATTAATAACCTCTTTCTGTCTTTTTCTGTCTCTCTGAAGTAGTGAGAGAGAGAGAGAGAGAGAGAGAGAGGAGAGAGAGAGAGAGAGAGAGAGAGAGAGAGAGAGAGAGAGAGAGAGAGAGAGAGAGAGAGAGAGAGAGAGAGAGAGAGAGAGGAGAGAGAGAGAGAGAGCAGTAGTGAGGTGTTGATAATGGGCTGGATGAATGTGTGAGCCACAGCTAATCACCCTTATCCTAAACTCCCCCCTTTAGCAGATAGAGCTGTTCAACTGCCCTGTCTGTGGCCCGCAAGATGGATGGCACACACGCTGCTGTCAGTACAGACCAAACACGCTCACACACAAGACTGTCTTGACAAGGAGAGGAAAAGGAGAAGATATGGGTTTGGGAAAGTCATGAGCATCTTAAAATTACTGTAAACAAATACATTTGAAACATTGAAACAATAGACGGGCTAATCTGCATTCTCATTCAAATAGGATTCCTCTTCTCTCATCCTTCCCTCTAGTTTTGCTAATGTCTTTCTTTCTGTCTGTTTCTTTGTTCTCGGTATTCTCGATGGTCTAGCTTTTGATATGCGTGCAAATCAGCAAATTACAGGTTGGCAGGCAAATGATACAGGACCAACCGAACCGAGACCCAGCTGAAGAGGTGGTCTCGGTACGGTTCCAAACGAACTCTGGTACGGTTCGTTTACGGTGTGAACCGACCCAATTGCAAGAAAGCACTGCGCCTTTGAGTTAACAGGCTTCCGTAGTCGGAGTTGCGTTATGGGAAAGTGATCTGTTGTAGCCTTACAGTCTATGGTTGTAGCCTACTACATTCCATTCCGGCACGCTGTCTGGCCACACGATACTGTTGTGCATCTTTCTGCGCGTTGTGTGTGCATCATTGGAATGGAATGAATGAATGAGTGTGTGCATCAGGACATTCACATACAGAGCGTTCTCTTTAGTCTATTCGCGCATAGATGCAAAAAAAGCTTTTGCAGTACATATAATTTAACGATAGTTACAATACAAGGATGATGCTGCGTTAAACTGGACAAACTTAAATCACAAGCATTAACATTGACAGCACTTGTTAGCAGTATATACAATAAGGATCGCATTATTTGAATGTGTGAACATAGCCCCTCTCTAAGAATGAAAACTTTATACCTTATCCGTCTTCTGCGCAGTGCCACTGTCAGCATGCCATGGTAGGCGCACATGAGAGCATGTTCTCTCCGCCGGAACCGTCTTGCAGCACATCGTCATCTTCTCAAAATCCGAATTACAACATCGTATAGATGACATTGCATCATATGATACTCATTAGTTTCTTCATATTGCGTTTGTTATTCTGTACAAACGCTATATGAATGAGCCTCTCCATGCTGAGCCTTTTTTGCACTTCCTGATTTCCCTACTTGAGAATCCTTGTCCAATGAATGGACGACCTTAGCACACTTGTGGTTTTGTTTACAAATTTGGTTCACTTGCAAAAAGAGCAGTGTATAAGCGAACCGTACCAAAAAAAAAAAAAAAAATGATTTGGTCCGGACCAAAGCAAGTGAACTATCGGACTTTCCTGGTGTGAATACACCCTTAGGGTGCTTTCACACCTGCCTCATTTAGTTCGGTTGAATCGCACTAGAGTTCGTTTTCCCCCTTGGTGTGGTTCGTTTGGGCAGGTGAGAAAGCAGCAATCGCACTCGGGTGCGCACCAAAAGCGGACCAAACAAGCGTACCGAGACCTCCTCGAAGAGGTGGTCTCGGTACGCTTTCAAACGAACTCTGGAGCGGTTCATTTGTGGTGAGAACGTAATCCGACCTCGAACAGACCCAACTGCTAAATAACTGCGCATTTTTGGACTAAACCAGCTGCCTTGTCAAACAAATCTATTATTTAGATTGTCAATAGCGCTCCCTTAAGCTATGACAGGCTTACCGCGTTCTGCACTCTCACTAAAACTCTCCTCATAAACACTGGAGTTGTCCGCACTGCACAGGGAATCTCTTATTTATATCGCGTCTAGACTTTGTTGTTTATGAGGGATTTGCGAAAGGATAAAGCTTGTGCTGATTCTGAACATACATTGTAAAGCGAATTCTCCGCATGTCTGCCGGATTTTCATCCTCTTTGTTTACTTCCGGGAGTTAAGTTGGAATTTTCCCGCACGTGAATTCTGACCAATCGAAATGCAGTTGTGGAATTATGTTCAAGACACATCTGGCCAACGAGTGATGTGGATGTTGTCACGTGACTGCATTTTGGTCCGTTTCATCAACTCATCAACTGATTCGGACCAGAGCAATCAGTGTGGTGAGAAAAGGAACCAAAACACCTGAAAATGATACAAAGTATAATTTTTTGCCCTTAGTCCGGACCAAATGAACCGAACTACAGGTGTGAAAACACCCTTAGACCAGGGGTAGGGAATGTCGGTCCTGGAGAGCCACAGCCCTGCAGAGTTTAGCTCCAACCCTGAAAAAAACTCACCTGATTGTAGCCTTAATGATCCTAAAGACATTGATTAGCTGGTTCAGGTGTGTTTTGATTAGGGTTGGAACTAAACTCTGCAGGGCTATGGCTCTCCAGGACCAACGTTCCCCACCCCTGCCCTTAGACTAAGGGCCCTTTCACACATACCTTGTTTGGTCCGGACTTTCGGACTTTTCAGTTTGGTCCGAATCAAAATTACAGGTGTGAAACCTACCCCGGACCACGGTCCGGACCAAACAGATGAAATTTGGTCTGACGAAAAGAGGTAGTCTCGGTCCGGATCAAACTAAACAAAGGTTTGGTTCGTTTCTAGAGTGAAAGCATTTCTGTATGGTTCGGACTTTCAGACCTTTTACAGGAATTTCCGGTGGTGCCCGCATAGCAGAAAAAACAGAAGGTGGCAGGAAAAATGAGCCGTGGTAGCACATGGGTTTTTAATTGAAGTATGATCTGATGACATAATAAGAAGTCAACTGGAAAAAACCGCACAACAATGCAGACACTTTCCAAATATTTTCAGAGAGGATGAGAGAGAGAGGGTATGAGAGGACGAGAGAGCAATGCCACCTGAAGATTAACAAACTGCGCTAGCAATATACAAAGGCGCGCGATGCCATGATATGCGTCTGTTCATTTATGTTGTCAAAGTTACCCGCCGAATTGACAACACGCTGACGTCAGACGCTCGCCATTTACAAACCAATCAATGTCAAGATGCAGCCCACATATATGATGACGACAGGACGCAAGTATGTTACGTAAAGTTCTTTAGTGCGATCGCATATTTGCAGTGTGAAACCAAACCAAAACTTTCTGAAAGCATAAAATGTATCAAAATGTGAACTTTGGTTCGGACCTTGGTGCGGACTTTCAGGTGTGAAAATGCCCTAAAACAACAACTTATCTTTTTAATCTTTTTAATTCAATCGCTTTAGTCCAACTGAAATAGACTGGTTAAGTTTTTGAGAAGGATGACTATTGTAGCTTGTCTTCACGTAGAATGTATTACATGTTAAAAGACTACACTTGGCCTCTACGTATTCAGTTACACATACACTACTGTTCAAAAGTTTGGGTCAGCAATATGTTTTTTTTTTGTATCAATACTTTTTTCAGCAAGTTTGCAATAAATTGATCAAAAGTGACAGTAAAGACTTCTGTAATGTTACAAAAGATTTCTGTTTCAAATGCTCTTTCTATTTATATGTATAACAGAAATAAAGTATATTTTAATATATATAAAAAATAGAAAACATTAATTATTTCACAATATTACTAAATTTTTTTATCAAATAAAAGCAGCCTTGTTAAGCATAAGAGACTTCTTCCGGACCCAAACCTTTGAATGGTAGTGGACCTGGAGAGACAGAGAAGGACTAGCTCAACTATCACCCACTGTAGTTTGATTAAAACACATGTCTATATACTGCAATATAGTCACAGCATATTCAAACGGTTTGTGCTTTTAAATAATTGCAGTTATTTATTATTGAATAATATCTCTGAGTCTCTAACAGTTACATCACAATGAATAAACAGAATCTTTTGATTTGTTTAAATACACCATGGTCGAAAATAAAGTAGATTGATCGTTGCCCTCTGATTTCCATAGTGTTTAGGTAGCGTGTTAATTGCTTCTCTCTGTGTTTCATATACTCACATGCCTCCTCGTTTAATTGCCCGGTATTAGCACTGTGACTTGCGCTGTTTAGCTCCTCTACCCCTGGAGTTCAGCGGGCCGGTTTTAATTAATGGAAGGGCAACACCTTTAGCACACACACACACGTATAAGGATACCTGTAAGACACTAAGGGAGTCAATGACCGCCATTTAATACACACATATAAACAACGAAGTCTACGTATATCCCTCTGCCTTATAGCGCAACACAGCATATCCTTTGAGGGTCTTTAAAGTAAGAAAACCCCCTTTAGGTAATCTCTGAAACTGAGCTCTAATCCGTACTGTTGGTAACACAAGGCCCAAAATGAAAGCCCATTAGCCCCTGAAACAGGCTCTCTCTGTTTACCTTCTTTCTTTCTCTCTGCGCAAAAGGCTTATTCTGGCCCTTCAAGACGCTCCTCTTTTTTTTTCCTCCTTTGGTTTTTCTTCATTCTTTACTGTTTGGGCTTGTTTTGCCGTTTCAAAGAGACTTCTAAAAATGGCCACCACGGTTCCCTTTGTAGACTAGAGCCAGCTGCCCGTCCTGGCAGCGAGCGGCAGCACCATCACCCCCTGTGCAGCCCAGTGTCCTCTCTTTCCTGCTCTTTCATCAGCTCAGAGGAAGAATTCCAGCTATGATGACGGCGTCACAAATGTCCCCAACTCTTCTTCTATCACTTCCACTATAAATAGGTCGGGATCAAGAATTCCATGCATACCTTTACTCGCCTTTTGAAGACTGATGGGACAAATCCTTTGTGTCATTAATCTCTTAGAGAGCAGCACTGGCAAAGAGTTTTACATTGCAGTTTTCTGCCACCTGTGTTCCAGTCAGGTCAGACAGAAGCTTGTCAACCGAACTGTTAACACACTGTTCCTCGTGTCCAACACATAATTGGGCCCTAAAACACACATATCCGTGCATTTAAAAAGTGCCCCCACCTGGGCTACTCTCTCACAGGCACTTCGAGCTGGTCTTGCTGTCATCTCACCTGCCTCTTTTTTGTGCACATTTTCACCATTTGATGTGGTTTTAAACGTAGCACAGTAGAGCTGTATAAAAGTTTAATGCCACAGCTATAGGTCACTTCTCCTTGTGCGTGCATTGTGCTTTTAACAGTTCTCCTATTAGTCAGCTCAGCGAGGGAAAATTTCACTGCAGCTTTTCATTGATTTATGTCAATGGCCATTAGGCCGCCGTTGCAGGTTTTTGTTTTAATAGGAACTTGCACCCGGCTGGTGTGGTGGTAAATGACCTGAGGTTATTAATTTGATGATTAATTAGGAAAGTTTGTTTCTTGTAAAGTGGCAGCGCTTCTTTAAGCTGCCCTGTAAAGTTTTATTGGAGCATACAGCTGACCTGCGATTGGAAATGTGTGTTTGAGGCACACTGACTCACCAACTCAGCTCCTGACTGCTGTTAATTTTATATCTGTCCAATAAAAAGCAGCAAGGGCTGTGTGTGTGTGTGTGTGTGTGTGTGTGTGTGTGTGTGTGTGTGTGTGTGTGTGTGTGTGTGTGTGTGTGTGTGTGTGTGTGTGTGTGTGTGTGTGTGTGTGTGTGTGTGTGTGTGCATTTTAAACACATGCATGTACACACATACACTAATGTGTACAGTATTATTCTCATGCTGTTAAAAAAATAGCTCAAGCGGTTAACTTTCTTAAGCTGTATGAAGTTTGTTTGTATACAAAAAAATGTATGGCAAAGAGTATAAAAAGGCAATATTTATATGTACATTTATTGGTTCCAATTAATATTCAGTGTATGTTTTTTGTTTACTTTTATCTTATGATTAATTTATTTAGGGATAGACTGATATTTAAAAATTATGGCCTATACTGAAGCAGATAATTATTTAATATGGCAGATAACCGATGGCTAATATAATCATTCATAATTTTATATATGCAATATTAAAAATGATAAAATGTTTCTCCAAAAAAATAAAACATTACAGGCTAAAAAAAATTGAATTAATAATTTAAACATGCAAGGCTAAGGTATCACATTATAATGTACAGTATGATAAAACAATATTCATAATGAGATACATTTGACAGTTTTATTAAGTCATCTGTGTGAGGGTTGGATGAAGGAACATGTAATATAAATGTAAAAATACAGGAATATTGAATACACAAGCAACAGAAAAAACTAAAATATGGTACTGATATATTGTGCAACAAATTTTTTTTTCATATGATAGTAATTATAATTTGAACAAATTATTATTATTTTTTTTATTATTCATACACACTACACTCTCTGTCTTTCTTCCTACCAGTATGTCTGTGTGTGTTTACAGAAAGTAAACTGTGGCACAAAAAGTCAGAGAAGGAAGGACCCTGTGCGTTGTCTTGATTACCTCCCCTAGGGAACCCACTGTGGAACCACTTTAAAGATAAATACCCAAATGATGTTTTCAAACTGTGGTCGCCTCGGCGCGGAGTTGAAACAATATCAGTGAGGTAAGGGAAATGAGAGTTGAATGGCACTGTTTACAGTTGTTAGCTGTTCACACATAACCAGCAAATTCCAACATAAACATCCACTCAGGGCATGTAAAAGCAGAAACTATTAATAAGCCCTTTTATCCTTGCCTGAGACTGTGTGTGGACCCCCGAGAAAAGGCTAATCTGGCCCTCATTTTCTGTTTCATTCTTATTCCTTGTCTCTCCCACACACCTCTCCCTCGATTCAGGGTTAATGATCCCCCTTTTTACAGTAGACCAACAATCCATGACCTCAAAATACCCTTAATGTTGTGAGTATTATACATTTGTGTGTGTGTCATGGTAACTGGATTTCATGCTATATTTCAAAAACATGCTACGTCATGCATGTGACACAAAAGTTAGCAGGTTCAAGAACAGGTTGAGCCAGGCATGGTGTTTCTCACAGGCTTTTCTTGAGCTGGATACTTTGCAGTGCTCTGTGTATTTGCATATGCACTTCAAGAAACCGCTTTCATGTCAAAGCCAAGAACAGAGAGTCTTCCACTTGAGGACCGCTACCACTAGTCATCCTCCTTCAGGTTTCAAGAACTCAGCATGTGAGAGTGTGTGTGTTGTTAGCTTTCCATTATTTCTCCATGAAATAACATCTGAGGACATCCTTTACCCACTGATGTACAATAATATGACAGCATATGGCTATTGTTTACACAACCTGAGCAATAACTCAACCCTTGAACTTCAAACCAAGGCCCTGTTTTCCCTTTTCTTCTTCAACTGGAGCTGATGGGAGTTGACACATCTCCTTTAACCTGCACTTGGAGTGATTGAGAGCGAAGAAAAAAGAGAAGATGGCGGCAATAAACATCATGCCTTTCTTTCTCTCTCTCTTCCTCCCTTTCATCTTTTGTTCTTTTACACCAATGTTTTTGCTCATGTCTCATGTCTTTTGACCACATCCTTCTCTGATTCCCGGTCTGGATGCCTCTTCAGTCTGCTGCCATTTGGCAGATGGTTGCCCAGTTTGTGGGCTCCTCTCCTCTCGCTCTCATCTCCATATCAAAAAATGGCACCCTGATCACATGACCTCAAATTCTGTCATGTGATCTGAAGGGAGCCTTTCCCTTTCTCATTAAGAAATATTTACTGATACTAAACAGTGTGCAGTGATTCTAGAGCCAGCTGACTTCCCTTTACTTGCTTACTTTCTCAAATTTAATTAGAGGTTTCTCTGTGAAAGTGAATGTTCTTCATAACAGATCAGTATTTGATGATTACAGTGATTCTACAAAATATTTCAACATATGGGATTTGATTTTGGAGTGGTAACAATATGTTTTTGCTACCATGGAAGGGTTATTAACCAAATCCCTCAGGATGTTGGCTTTTTGTTCAACAAATCAATATATCATGGTCAAAAAATGATTCCAGCCCATATATGGATAAACATTTGATCAGAAAAAGACCAAGATGAGCCTACAAAGTAGAGCAGACAGCAGGCCAGTATGAAAGATCGTATCCCCACTAGTGTTCTGCAAGCGAGGGATGGAGAGTGAGAGAGAGCAGGATCAGTAATATCCCTTTCACGGGGTGGAAGCTGGGATGGGAGGGAAATGGCAGCTCCCAGGGAAAGCCAACAACTGGCCATCATTCTGACCGCTTGTCCTCATCAATCACTCGCATTTGTTGACCAAGCAACATGATGTCACTATTCATTTCATGCATTCCTCTAATGTGGACCCAGGGGGAGTCCACCATTCTCTGTGGGTATTTCCTGTCCCATTGCATTCTGGGATATGTCTGTTTCCTTCAAGAAGATCATTTAGCTTTTGAAAATTTTCTCTCTCTCTCTCTTCTCTCTCTCTCTCTCTCTCTCTCTCTCTCTCTCTCTCTCTCTCTCTCTCTCTCTCTCTCTCTCTCTCTCTCTCTCTTCCTTTCTTTTTTGCTTTCTTCCTTCTCTTTCTTCCTCTATAACTTCGACTATTTTCCCTCTCTTTTTTACATGAAATCAAAAGTGATGTCCCTGGTATTATTGTGAAGAGCGTATGGATGTATGTTATTTCAAAACAATGTCATCATAATCTTGATGATAATCATAATGTTTTTCCTCTGAAACAAACTTTGCTTATTCATTGACATCACTTTTGAAAATGTTAACTACAGGGCTGAACAATTTTTTCTTTCTTTCTACTGGCCAGTAAACAATGGTAAATTTGTATTTTTAGGAAGGCATTTTTGTATTAAATGTTTAAGTCGGCATGACATGAAAATTCACTTTATTTTCTAAATGCATGATATAGATCTTATTGTGAATGTTTCTTTTTTTTTACCTCAAACATTTTTATAAAAATATCATAACTGGATATTTCGATGAAACGACATACTTCTACAATCATTTAGCCAGTTAAACCATGTCCCTTCCTTACAAACAATTGCAATATTTCATCCAGATCTGCCTCCATCCAATCAAAAACCGATTGAAAAGATCCTGTTTCACTAGGATGTATGTCACAATTTGAAAATGTGAGGTTTACCGAGAGCTGCTTCTCAACCTCTTCTCTTATTTTTGTCGTAGTCTGCAGGTTTGGAGTTGCGTTGAGCGATAGAGTCTAATGGTTGCTGCTTATTTGTAGAAGGATGTGGCGCGCCGAAATGGCCTTTGATCAAATCTGACTTCTCCTGAGCAGACAGAGCTGCTGTAGGCTGTGATCAGTGCTCCTGTGTCTCATTTGAAAGAATGGTGTCAGTGTGTTGACAAGCCGCTGCTAAGTCAGTAGCTTCTAAAGAAAAATGGTTAAAGGCAGATAAATGCCTAAGGACTTAAACTGTCTTTGCATACTGATTGTAGTTTATTTTTAGTGATTATGAAAACCTGGTTTAAAAAGGCTTAGGGGATGTTGATTTTAGTAGTCGTACATAAAAGGGGCCCTTGTGGGTGATAACCGCACACGAGTGGCGCATGTTATCTCCCCAGTCTTTTGTAACGCCATATTTACTGTCCACATTCATTTCTGTCACTTCCTCTGACTTTGTGTATCTCAGGTTGAACCAGGGCAGGGTGTTCTAGTGACTTACTATGATTCTTACTCTGTTCCCTTTCTCTCGTGCGCTCACTTTTCACCCCCCTCCAGCATTAAGAGGCTTAGAGAGAGCTTAGCGCCCAGGTCAAGCTGCCCTTTGGCTTCTACAGCTCAGTTCTTTGAAGTGATGCCAGGTTGAAGCAAACAAGCCGCTCCGCTCGCAGGTGAGCCGCCCGTGCTTATACCGCCAATACCGGGTCAGGGGCGGGCAGATGGCCCGCTCGCCTCCGTCCATACAATATTATTTTATAGTTTGGTTCTGCATTCCTCCCGCTCAGCCAGTGGTAGACACAGACCCTTCGGTCTTATTGCTTACACATGTCTACTCCTCTTTGCCTCAGCGGGAACAGACAAAACAGAAGGGGGAGGCAGAGGAGGGAGCAGCCTGGCCAAATTCTCCCCCACCTTGAACTAATCGAGACGAGGCCGGAGAGCCACAGCCATGCAGGCCTGTGCCAGTGGGGTTTCAATTTGTAGAGACATAAACAGATACTAAAGACAGAGTAATGGAGGGGTGATTTATCAAACCAGTTCACATCAAATTATCACAGCGCCTCCCTGCTGCCTGGTCCTGTAACAGCCCTGGTGAGAGGGCAGAGCCGACCTCATGAGAAAGAGCAAAAGATGTGCCGTGGTCACAGTTCGTTACCGAGCGCACAAACATGTGTCCTACTGTCTGCTTCTAATCCAACCGTGACACTCAACCCATCTATGGGAAAGCGAGATGTGCCTGTTGGACAGAAGGAGAGCACATAGAACAGTCGTCATCAAGCTTCTTCAAAATTTTAAAGCATAACTAATATATATATATATATATATATATATATATATATATATATATATATATATATATATAATATATATATATATATGATCCTGTCTCTTTAAGTACCTGGGAAAAGTTTGGCTGTACCCCTTAAAGTGTTTGGGTCAGACATGTAAGGCAATTCATCTTCAAATAAACGTATTATTTCTCTGCCGAGAAGTCATGTTTCAATTTTCCCGTTTCGCCAGAACACAGTTATGCCTTTGATCTTTTCCAGCATCAGCCAACACATGGATAACCCATCGCTTAAAAGATAAAGGTAAGAAATATGTTCCGTGATGATGTCATCTGGTTGCCTGGGTCTGAGGCAAACTTCCATCCTGGTCTGAATTAGCGTACGTGAGTGGATGTGAAAATGTTGAGTTAGTATGAGTTACTATGTAGATGCACCCTGGGACTCAGGCTACTGATGTCTGATCCGTAAGTGAAATCAATTACACATTGTCCAAAAGTTAGATCCTCTCTGTGGGAACTTAATCGCCTCAGCTCCTGCTCAGAATCATCCCGACAAAGTTTAAGATTTGTCTCTTGTTCCTGTTCTTGGCATGCGTGTCTCTTTTTCACTATCTCACTATGTCTCTTTCTCTCTTGCATTTCGATACATTTGTACACTCCTTACAATTCAGCAGAGAGCCATTCATCATCATTTGACTATGTATCTGTCCCGTTCTGCTTTCTTTGATCAGGCTATGCTTGACATCGCACATCTGCTCCGTGTTTAAAGGCCAGTAATACCGTAGCTCAAACACTATTAGCTAGCATAACCCAGCAACAGTTTTACTGGAGAGTGTGTTCCTCTTGTAATTCTTACATACTCATTACATTAATTGTAGATAATACATAGGTGGAATATGTTGTTTTGTAATTTCTGTAGTAGAGTCGCATTGTCCTCAGAGAAAAAAGGAATAAACAATTGTACAGTACTAAAGATACTAGATTGGCTAACCTGATCCAGAATCATTTTCTGTTCATAATTGCTCTGGTATTATCTACCGATTGACTATCTGTGACATCAGCCATTCCTTGTCATTTTAAAACACTAGTGTTAGGTTGTGTAAATAATTTAACATATTATTTTAGTTATGTATTACAGTATAATGTTGAGAATTTACATACAAACTATACACTAGCATTAAAACAAATTGGGGTCAGTAAGAAAGTTTAAAGAAATGACTTACTTTCATTTCATCATGAACTTGATAAAATCTGACAGACTTTCAAATTGAAAAATCCTGAAAAATATATATAATATATTTTTGTTTCCACAAAAATGTTTTCAGCATTTAATAAGTGGCAAATGTTTCTTATTCATAATGATTTCTGAAGGATCATGTGAAGAAGACTGGATCAATGACTGCTGAAAATTCAGCTTTGCCATCACAGGAAAAAAAAATATAATTGTATAATATATTAAAATATAAATCAGATATTTTAAATTGTAATAATATTTTACTGTATTATTAAATAGTAATTTACTGTATTTTTTTAATAAATGCCGCTTTGGTGAGCATGATGCTTCAATAAATCAATCAATAAAAAAATCTCACAGGTAGATGTTTGGGACACTTTAGTTTTTATAAATGTTTATATGTTGGAAATTTTTTTTTGATTTTCTCATTTGTATAATTTATTAATGACTAATTACTAATAAAATTGTTACAAACTAGTTTTGTTTTTTTATTTATCCGGGGGATACATTTTTGTACAATTTAGTTACAAGGGAGTTTTTATATTTCACCTCCCTCACACAAACTGGGTACAGTAAGTGTGTATGTGTGTGAGAGAGCCGTGTGCTCTCTAACCCTCCGGCCCAGGGCTCTGTCTCACCCCTTCTCCTTCTAATCAGCCATAATCAAAAGTGAAATGCGTTTTTCTAAGGAAGTAGCTGGAAAATTTCACAATCTGCATTTTCTCAGACCAAACTGATTAGAGAAACATTATCCTGCTCGCGCAGTCACTTCCAATCTGCCTTTCATCTGTCTCCACAATCGCCTAATTATTTAAGCAGTGACCTCACAATGCAGTTTTACTAAAGGATGAAACACATTGGCATGACATTTTTCTGCCTTGATTTCTGCATGATATCTTTGGTAATGTGCTACGCTCCTTTTCAGGGATAATGAAGTGTGTGTGTGTGTGTGTGTTTGTGTGTGTGTGTGTGTGTGTGTGTGTGTGTGTGTGTGTGTGTGTGTGTGTGTGTGTGTGTGTGTGTGTGTGTGTGTGTGTGTGTGTGTGTGTGTGTGTGTGTGTGTGTGTGTGTGTGTGTGTGTGTGTGTGTGTGTGTGTGTGTGTGTGTGTGATTTGTGCATTTTTAAGAAACTGCAGTCCAGACTGACAAAATCATGTCTGTGTAAATGTGTAATATCTGTAAATCTCTTTGGGTTGTGTGTGTGTGTGTGTGTGTGTGTATGTGGGCGTCTGTATGTGTGAAAGGTAATCGGTTACACTATATAGCCTTTAGCAGTTTGTTTCCCAGGGAATATGTGAGAAGTTGAGTCTTGTTATTGAGGGGTCATGATTGCAGTAGGGCTTCAGTGGCTCTCTTTGACCTACACTATATACTTATACACAAGAGTCGACTTCCTGCTTTAGGGCACCAAGCACTATATTGAGTATTGACTATATGTCAGGAAAGCGCTCACTCTTGCCAAATATTCCCTCAATAAAGATGTGTGAGGTAAAGTGTTTGGACAAAAGCTAAGAATACCTTCAAAATCAATAATGTTCCACCTTGTGCTTAGGTGGATTTGACATGTACAATTATGACAGAAAATGTTTTAGTGGTTAATCAAAATTACAATATTATTTGATGATTTGATTTGTATTATGTTGTCCTGTATTGCATAGTCCAGTGGTCTGAGGTGAAATATGTGTCTGTGGTTTAAACCCCATCAACTCGAACATCAAAAGAAAACAAGCAATCAGCACTCTTTAGAAATGTGTCCGTTTCTCAAAGGGTCCACTTGGGGCCAGGTTAAGAGATATCATTTTCACTCTAATAGTCGTCTGGATTGAGTGAGTTTTGACTGAATTATCGGCCCACTAGCCGCTAAAAGAAAGGAAGAAAGCGAGGGAGAGAGAAAGGGGCTGGTGGAGAGGAGGGGGCAGGCTTTGAACCTGCCGCGGGGTCTGGCCCTCTCAGCCACTCAGACGATAAGAATCCTTAGCTTGACTGAGGGAGTGGTATTTCTTTCATCTCTCTCTCTCTCTCTCTCTCTCTCTCTCTCTGCCTGGGGTGATTGTGTCGCTCGTTCTGTTATCATAGGTGACTGTGTTGAATCATCATGCTTATTTGTACCTGAAACCCGATCCGCAAATAAAGCAGCTTTGGAAATGGGCATTAAAGCGAGAGGGACATTCCTGAGTCTGGCCAGAGGGCAGAATCCCGAACCCAGAGGCTCGGTCGAGCCTTGCAAGCAATAAGGGTCATGACCTCTGTGAGTGCAAGAACACTTCCACTTTTGAAAAAAAATATTTAGGTGGAAATGAGTGCTTTATCTATTAATCTACCCTTGGTAAAATATATTTTTTGCAAACATGCCCCTTTCTATTATTATTAATATTATTGTTATTATTGTTATTTTTTTTTCAAATAATTGCAGTCCAATCAAACATACAATAGGTTGTCATTAATTTCACTACCGATCTAAGGTCTGGAACAATTACGTAATGTTTTTGATAGAACTCTCGTATGCTGACCAAGCCTGCATTTAATTTATTTAATCAAAAATTCAGTAAAACATTAATATTGTGAAATATTATATATAAGCATATTAGAATGATTTCTGAAGGATCATGTGACACTGAAGTAATGAAAGTAAAAAATACATTAAAATATTGTGGTTTTTACTGTATTTTGCTCAAATAAATGCAGCCTTGGTAAACATAAGAGACAACTTAAAAAATCTTAATTATTCCAAACTTTTGACCGGGTATGTAATTATTTTCAATAATGCAATAAATATTTAAGTATATTTATAATTGTTTTAACTAAATGCATACATACATAAGAGATTAATAAAAAATAACTGATACATGTACATGATGACAAAACATAACCACAACACACCTCAGAAGATCAGAAACTATTCTGGGTGTGGATTCTTTGAAGAAACTCTAATGCACTGCTGCAATACAAGTCATGTTTACTGCCTGTAACAAAATCGTCATTGGCCACTATAGTTTGATATTTTGGTGAAACCATTTGAGTAAAATGAAGTGTGACACTATCAAAGAGAGTTGAGGTGAGCATGCTAAGTTATGGCAAAGATTAGAGTTTTCTTGGTTACCTACCAGAACTCAGTCTGAGAAGTCTTCAAATATCTCACCTAAGCCAGCGTAAAGATAAATACCAGAGGTTTGAGTTATCAATGAGGCTGAAGAAAGTTATGTAACCCAGCAGAGATCTTAAGACAACAGTAATAATTGTAGGCCTCTTTCGGACTTCATATGTGTGCATTACATCTCGCTCCTTTATTGTGACTCTCTCTCTCTCTCTCTCTCTCTCTCTCTCTCTCTCTCTCTCTCTCTCTCTCTCTCCTCTCTCTCTCTCTCCTCTCTCTCTCTCTCTCTCTCTCTCTCTCTCTCTCTCTCTCTCTCTCTCTCTCTCTCTCTCTCTCTCTCTCTCTCTCTCTCTCAGCCTTCTACATTGTTTCAATGCTAGAGGAAAAGAGAAATCACATTTCCATCAGGTTAAATTGGGCTGGGCAGTGTTATCAGTCGGGGAGGGGCTGGCTCTGACAGGAGCCTCTCTGGAGTGATTAATAGCTGCTGGGCTGAGGCCAGGCTTTTTCTGCCTGCGTTGAGAAGCTGGCTGGAGGGCAGGCCCGATAAGCACTGCTCTTATTACCCCAGAGAAGCCTTGAGTAGGCCACTTTAGCTGGGCTGGAAAGTAGGGGGCCTGGCTGCGACACACTAGTTCACTATGTGACTAATTGTAACATTCCATATTTACCTCATGAATGGTCAGATCTGCCCGCTTTAACGGTCTGGGGCAGCTTTGTGTCCTCTGAGATTTTTGGCAATGAATGCCATGGCACAGCCACTTCAGTAGCTGTTTGTTCAGGTCTGTCCACCGTAACCATCAATAGTTCTGATTAGTTATTCACAGTGCCTCTGGTCAAACAAACTTTCTGCAGATGTGTTTTTAGTAATCTGTGAAAAACTGTTTTTAGCCCAAGGGTGACTCCTGGTGTTGCCGAGAGCACCTGTCTTCTGCCTCTATGTTTTTTTTTTTGTTTGTTTTTTTTACCAGGTTTGTAGTTTTTATGAAGGCACATTTTTGTTGTTGTTTTTCTAACAGTCTATGATCAATATGGGTTAAAGGCTGTCTTATATAAAGCAACTGTCTGTACATCCATATCCAGACTGTACCAGCAATCTTATTGCTGAAGACAAGCCAATCATTCAGCTGCTGGCTGTCACCTTCAGGACCATGAGGACCTAGTCCGAGAGGAATACTGATGATGAGGTATATCAACTTTTGTGTGGACAGTTCTCAAAAAGATGATGTACTATTTTTCCAACAAGCCATTAACAATTTTAGACCATTTTCCATCAATTTACTATTTGCAGATATGTGACATATTTAATAATATTTTATGTAATTTAAATATTACTTATTTAAAATGAGGATTGTTTATTTAACAATGACTTTCTAACTTTTACCTGTATATTGAAAAAGAAAGCCATCTCAAGGTCCTGTTAAACAGATAGAGAAGATCCATCAAGTCCAGACAAACTCTAACTGTATGTACAGAGTTTTATATTGTCAGTTATAACTGGGCTGTTAAGCTCCTCCCCCTTCCTTGCTTTCTTTTTTCTTTAACCCCTCTCTATCTCTCTTTCTCGCTATTGTCATGGCTTATCATCAGGCTGAAACTCCTGAGAGCTTTTTGGTTAGAACAGTACTGGCAGACTCTATGCACGTCTATGAGCTGCTGCTCGGCCTGGCTGCTTTGTGTTTCTATACCCACAGCATGCATCAAAACACAAGAATATGGCCTTATTATAGCATTTGAAGTCAATATGTATTATAAAATCAATCTAGATGGGGATACAGCCATCCTTCTAATTAGAGGAGGTGACTGGAGATTGATTTTTAATTGCAAAAGTAATTACATGGGGCAGATAGCCAGTGACGTTTGATTATCTGTGTGATTGATTAAAAGGCCTTGCAAGGGGAGTGGACTGGCAGGCTGCAGAATCCAGACAAAAGAGAAAATTAAAAAAGTTGTCCCGTTTGTAATCACACATTTCAAGGGTGAAATTACAAAGCCAAACATCCCCCATGAGATCAAAACCGGTTACAATGTGTGCAGACACGCACCCATATTCTAACATGTTTCTTCACTTGCAAAGCACTCAACGTTTTTTTTTTCCCCTCTCGATGGACGTAGAATAAAAATGTGATCCTTGATTATTCTTCACAGTCTAGATTCATCTCCCAGAAAGCCTCATCAGAGACAGAGAGTGTGATAGAGACAGAGATGTGGAAAGATATACGTCTTATCTCTCTCTGTGATTTCTCCTTCCCTCCGTTCCATCTATGCTGTCATCACCGAGCAATAGGTGTCTTCACCTGCCAATTGTATTGCTCTGTGTGATAAGCAACCCTAGCAAATAAACATGTGAGTAAACATCTTATCACTCAAACTGTCAGGAAACCCCCGCAGAATACGCTACTCATCTTTATTTATCTGATTTGTCACTCTTCAGAGCCATACTGAGGAGGTGAGCTGGTGACTAGTCAAACTCATAAAGAAATGTTAAACCGCAGATGGATTGTGCAATGTTAGTGCTATTATGCTGTAGGACTGCGGTTTGCTCTGATTTGAGGCTCTGCCCTCTCTTAAAGTAAGATCATGGATAAAAGACTAGAATAAACTTTTAGTGCTTAGGTGCTCAGGTGCATGTAATCTCTCTCTCTCACTCTCTCACTCTCTCTCTCTCTCTCTCTCTCTCTCTCTCTCTCTCTCTCTCTCTCTCTCCTCTCTCTCTCTCTCTCTCTCTCTCTCTCTCTCGTCTCTCTCTCTCTCTCTCTCCTCTCTCTCTCTCTCTCTCTCTCTCTCTCTCTCTCTCTCTCTCTCTCCTCTCTCTCTCTCTCTCTCTCTCTCTCATCTCTCCTCTCTCTCTCTCCTCTCTAGCCTTTAGTCAGCTCGTTTTAATCTCATACCACTCAAGCCCACCTGTCCCTAATAAGCCCTTTAGTCGTTGCTGTCAAACATACAGTCACACTCTCTCACACACAATTGTTTAAAAAAAGAAAAATCCATGGTGGGGACTTTAAATGTATTGTTTCTATAATGAGCTAATGATGTTTCTGTCTCCTTCTAACCCAGAACTTTTTGCATTATTAAATGTTAATTGAACGAATATTTCAGGTTCAGTACAAGTTAAGCTCCTTCTCATTTAGCATTTGTGGAATTATTTTGTTTACCACAAAAAAAAATAGCATAATTTCGCCTAATAGCCTAAAAAACAAAAAAAAACAAAAAAAACCTGAATTTTCAGCATCATTACTCCAGTCTTCAGTGTCACATGATCCTTCAGAAATCACTCTAATGCGCTGATTTGCTGCTCAAGAAACATGTCTTATTATTATCAATTTTAAATGTGTATTATTTGAGCTGTGAGGTATACTATTAAAACAGTGAGTATTTCAACGTTTACCTATTGACACCTTTTTTTAAGAAAAGATTAAAACAAAATGTTTGGTAGCAATCCACATTGTCACATTTGCTCATAACAAGTGCTTCATGTTTTATTATCCTCATAGGGACATTTGGTCCTCACAAATGTAGGCAAAACCTGACCCACACACATTTGTCTATTCACGGCCCCAGCCCTTCTAATGTGACGATACATTTATTTCTCACTGTACGACATGCCTATAAATTACACCTTGTTGAGGTGTGCTTTAGTGTGGATTGTTGAACTGGCGCTGTGACTTGAGTGAAAGGTTTGAGTCTTTAAGCTCTGAGTCAGGGCACCGTTTATGGGTTTAATTTACAAGGACTTGCCTAGGGGATACCTCCATCCTTTATGAAGTGGTATTAGGGGGCCTATTTAGTTGTCATGGCAGATATGTGCACGGTATGGTGCAGAAGAGGAGAAACCAGCGAGAAAGATGAAAGTGATGGAGAGGAGAGAGTAAAGGAGGGACAAAGGGAAAAAGAGATTTCAAATAAATATGACTGTCCTTTTAACTGAATGCTTTCTGTAGGCACAATATTTGAAGTATAGAAAGTGAGAGACAGAGGAAAAGAAAAAGACAGACCCCCCCTGATATCATGCCCCCTAAGAATGTGCTTAGTCTGTATTGGCTTAAACAGAAGTAACCCGGGGTCAAAACAGCCTCTGTGACTTCTATAGCTGCGCTAAGAGGGACCTCCCCACCACTCCAAAAACTGAAAAAGAAAGAAAGACCAAAGGAGTAGAAGAAGATGTGGAGTACAAGGAGGAGTGGGAGAGGGGAAATCATCACAAATATGGCTCTCAGCTTGGGGCATGGCAGCGAGCTCACCAGGCGAACACAAAGCTGTGTCACTTATTAAATTTCCATGAAGTTTACTGAATTTATATAGCAGCAGGGTTATCCAGGCAAAGAGGCTGTGACCAGTGCCTGTAGTAAAAAACACACACACACACACACACACACACAACACACACACACACAACACACACACACACACACACACACACACACACACACACACACACACACACACACACACACACACACACACACACCAACACACACACACACACACACACACACACACAACACACACACACACACAGAGAGACAGAGAGATACTTTATAGTGTCACAATGCAGGTCCAGGAAGATGCTAATTCCCACTAGGCCCCAGGATAACACAGTCCTCATCCCAAGAAGTCATATATTGACGTCTTGGGACGTCTTTTGACCATACGTCAATATCCGCCTTTTTAGGGTACCCTTAAACGTCGGTAAATGACGATCCTGGGGCGTCATACAACTGACGCTTTACCTTTAACGTCAGTAGGTGACGGGGTAGGTTTAGGGGTAGGTTTAGGTCTGGGTAGAGTTAGGATCCGATAACGTCATCTAACTGACGTTTAAGGGTACCCTAAAAAGTCGGATATTGACGTATGGTCAAAAGACGTCCCAAGACGTCAGTATATGACTTCTTGGATGAGACTGCGCTGCCCAGGAACCCCTTCATAACTTGAGAGAAGGATAAGAGAGAACAACAACAGTCAGACATAAATAAGGACATTCATAAGATACATCTATTAACTCTAGCATGTAAACATGATACATCTGTAGTCTAGATTGACTGAAAAACAGCTTGGAAAAACGTACCTGTGCCAAGATTTTTGTACAAA